>CM050895.1:3437500-3442500 GCA_027726005.1 Juncus effusus | reverse complement strand
TTATTTTGGGCCGGGTTTTGCTGGGCATCGGCCTTGGTTTCACAAATCAGGTAAATTTTGTTGTTTTTTTATGGTTGTGGTGTTAGGAATGAGATGAGATTTGTGTGTTTTTGGTTAAGTTGGTTGAGTGGTGAGTGAGAATGAACTGATAATTAGTATACTAATTATCTAATTTATGAGAAGTAGGAAAATCGGTAACTCGAACTGACATTTTTGTCGTCATTAATGAAGGTGGGTCAGGCATTGTCATACTAGAAAAATATGAGTGAGAACAAAACTGTCATTTAACTTGATAGTGTCATGTTTCTAGTAGATTAATTTTTGTCCATAAAAGTAGGTAAATATTGGAATTGTAATGTGAGTTTGGGCCACATAAAATCCTAACTAGTAATGGAGCAAAGAGGCAAGGAAATTTATTCTTTAGTGAAATCTTTTTTAGTCAAAAAATATTCTGTACATCATAATCATAATAAATAAGAAAGAATGAAGATGTCAAATATTCAACTAAATTCTGAAGTGGTTAATCATGTGGATACCCTGTTATATTTCCACAGTACCAAGTCAAGTAAGGCATTTAGTGTTCACTTAAATTGTCTTGTTGGAGTAATGAGTATTGACTTTGACTAAAATGTTTGACTTGATCTGGACTCTTGAGTATGTTGCACATCAGAGAATGACCTTATCCCTCCATAATTTAATTTTCAAGTATATATTTATGGAGTATCAATATACCATTTTGACATAGTTTATAGAACAAATTTACATATTTTTGAAATAAGTTATCGTTTTGATTCAGTGTTCATATATTCTTGTATAACGAATACATTTTTAGAATTTGTTCTTTCTGCTAAATTATAATATATATTTTCTTGGTATTATATTTTTGGGTTTATATACACATCCCCCCCAACCCACCGTTTACCAGTCCACTGGTAAACGGGGCCCACTTATTTTGAATATAAGTGGGGCCCGTTTACCAGTGGTAAACGGTGAGTTGGAGGGTGGTGAACGGGGGAGATATATACTTTTCCTATATTTTTTGTATTTATATATGTTTTATTAGTATTACTGTATTTTTTAGTATAAAAGGTACATTCTGATAGTGAAATCAAATATGGAATCTTTGAAAAGTATGGAATGCATGGTAGTCATAATAATTAAATAAAAATATGATTTAGAAATGTCAACCAGATTCTCATCAGTATATGTGTGGATGCTAGCAAACATAAGTCAAGTTAATCAGCCAATGTTGACCTGAGTTGTCTTGTTGGAGTAATGAGTGTTGACTAATTTGTCAAGAAGAAATTGACCCTTGACATGTTGTCTTTTGTTCATTTATCACTATACTATGAGCCATTTCAAACTGTTGATATCTGATTGTCTTTTAACTATTTTATTTTATAATTCATGCCCTAAAGTAATCTACTTATTTATTATCATCATCTTATTAGGTGACGTATTTTTTAGTATTCAATATTACACATTTTAAATTTCAATAAACGCATTTTGTTTCACATTTTTTTTAATGTGATCAATATACTTTTTTCACAAATATATTAATTTCTTTAATATACTAATTTTTGACATCAACATGTATATTAACAATAACAGGTATATTGATCACACTGAAAAAAAAATCTGAAAAATGAAATCCCTTGTAAATCTTTTTTGCTAGTTGAGTTATTTAACCAAATCTTTGCTGAAATCAAGGAGGCGTTAAGCTAAACTATAGTTAAGCACTCCTTTTACTACACATGGCATAAATTTCCATATGTACACGGTTCACGTGATACTAACTGTGGAGCTAGAATTAGATTAGATGAGTCAGCCTGAAAAAATAGAATGATCCACCATAAAAAAGGAGAAAAAAAAAATCCTTGCAGTGAACCCAACAATCAATTATTGCCTTATTTGAATCGGATTATCCAAAAAGCAAAAGTCGTAGATTCTATTATCCTCTCATAATTTTACAAGTTTAATATCAAGTTAATTCCAAATATTACCAAATTGAGTTATATGTTATTTTATAACCAATCAGTCCTAGCTGGATTTGAGTGGGATAGAATTACATGGTCCAGGATCAAAAGAGGCTTGGACCACATGCATCCAAAAAGCAAAAGCTGGAATATCTGATTTCATTTCTCTCTTTCAAAACCTTAAACAAAAGTGATTGGACTCATTCCACTTATTAGGTAGCTTAGAGATGCAATATTGATGCAGGTGGTATATTCTGTGGACCCAAAAACATGAGTCCAGGTCTTGTGTTTAAGGCCGGGTAAATGATATTGACACAAGAAAAAAAAAATTAAAAATAATCATCTAAATTGGTAAATTTAATTTTAATTTATGCTAATTTTAGATGTTCATTTCATGTACTTAGTAAAAATATTTTTAATATACCACTGCCCAATATCTATAACGCTCAGACTTTCATGAGAAAACAGTCGTTTGGGGTCAAAAAAAAAGTTGATAAATCATTTCAAGTCCAAACCAAAATAGTACAGAAAATAGTAAAATTGATATATATATATATATATATATATATATATATATATATATATATATATATATATATATATATATATATATATATATATAAACAGCACGCCTAATTAATTAACTCAATTATTCTTTTTTGCAGTCGATTCCATTATACCTCTCCGAAATGGCTCCCCCACAATATCGTGGTGCAATTAACAACGGTTTTGAGCTCTCGATAAGCATCGGGATCCTTTTCGCGAATTTAATAAATTACGGGGTCCAAAGGATACCCGGCGGTTGGGGCTGGAGGATTTCTCTATCTCTAGCCGCCCTTCCCGCCTCGTTTCTAACCCTAGGCGCGATTTTCCTGCCCGAATCGCCGAGTTTCATAATCCAACAAGGCAACATAGAACAAGCAACCGTTTTACTACAAAGGCTTAGAGGCACACCGAATGTTCAAAAGGAATTAGATGATTTGATTCACGCGAGTAACATATCGAGGACCATACAAAACCCGTTTAGGAATATTTTGAGGAGGAAATACCGCCCACAACTTGTGTTGGCGATTCTGGTGCCGTTTTTCAACCAATTAACGGGTATTAACGTTATTAACTTTTACGCGCCCATTATGTTTCGCATGATCGGTTTGAAAGAAAGTGCTTCGTTGCTATCAGCAGTCATAACGAGAATTTTCGCCACGACTGCTAATATTATCGCGATGATTGTAGTCGATAGATTTGGGCGAAGGCTTTTATTCATCGTCGGTGGAATTCAGATGATTTTGTCTCAAGTGACGATCGGCGGAATTCTCTTTGCCCAATTAAAGGATTATGGAGGAATGGAGAAGGATTTCGCATATGTCGTTTTTATAATAATCTGTATTTTTGTGACCGGATTCGCTTGGTCATGGGGCCCGCTTACGTATTTAGTCCCAACCGAAATTGCGCCGCTTGAAATCCGTTCAGCCACTCAGAGTATAGTTGTGGCGGTTTTGTTTTTCGCGACGTTTTTAATTGGGCAGACGTTTTTGACCATGCTCTGTCACATGAAATCTGGCACGTTCTTTTTCTTCGCGATGATGCTGATTATCATGACGGCTTTTGTGTATTTGTTGTTGCCTGAGACTAAGAAGCTTCCAATGGAGCAGATGGAGCAAATTTGGAGGAGGCATTGGTTTTGGAAAAAAATTGTGTAGAGGAGAGGGAAGAAGGGAATTCTAGAGAGACAAGTTAAGGGAATTCTAGAGAGAGAAGTTGATTATGGGACAACAAAATTGGGTACATGTAGATACGATGATTGATGATCAAAGTAGTGTGTGTTACTTGTTAGTATGTGTTTATGTGTGGTGTCGGTTGGTTTTGTGATGGTTTCTCTAAGAAATTTATAGTTGGTCTTTGGTATAACTTCTTATAGTTGGGCGTTTGGTATAACTTTAGGTGTGCGAAATGTATGTAGTGAGAAAGATTATCAAAACCTTATTATTAAGATCTCTAAATTTCTAATCATGCATTGTTTTACATGTTTAGTACCAATTGATGTAAGATATTTTCTTATATGGCATGAACTTACAGAAACGAGCGTATTATATTATTGTTACAACGGGGTTTTGAACACTAATTGAATTGAACTTGATTGTCATTGAAATGATCATGATTTCACCTTAAATGTAGTTTTGATTGGACTAAAATGAATTCAACCTTGTTTTTTTATGTTGAGTTGCATGGGAATTGAAGTGACTATCGGTCGAAATGATGGGGAATAATGAGGAAAAAAATGCCAACAATAATAACATTTTTGTCACAAATAGGTACAAAGCTTTGAGGATTGTATAAAAACGCTACAGCTGGCTTTAATTAGTTAAGATATACTATATCACTAAAAAAAAATTCTATTTTTTCGAGTTCTAAAAGAATCGAATTACAATGCCAAATAACAATATATCTAAAAGGGACGTGTTATGGGGTTTCCCCTAGTTCAGTATTACCATCATGTTCATGAAGATAATAAATTATATGAAACAAAAAGAAAAATAATATATTAAATTTATTTCCTGAAAACAACATATATTTTAAAGCACAAAATATTATATATAAAAATAGAATAAAGAATATATAGAAAAACATCACGTAACATGATAAAATAAAATAAAAAGCATATAAGAATAGAAAGGAGTATATAAAAACAAAAAATTATATATAAAATATTTTCGTGAAAATAATATATATAAAAATAAAAAATAGTATATACATACAAAATAATATATGAAATACAAAAATAGTATATAAAACACCAATGTATATATATAACACATTTAAAAAGGAAAAGTCAACGGCCAACCAAACAAAAGTTGATCGTTAACCAAAATGATATAAGAGTGATTTAATCGTCGTGATTATATATTTATCTAAATAAAAAACTGAGAAAAGCAAGTGGTTGATTTTTTTTAATTGAGGTGGAAAGGCTCCATACACCCCGTCGAAAACGATACCACTGAAAACGATATGTATTGAGTTTCACTA
>CM050895.1:3342500-3432500 GCA_027726005.1 Juncus effusus | reverse complement strand
ATATACACATCCCCCCCAACCCACCGTTTACCAGTCCACTGGTAAACGGGGCCCACTTATTTTGAATATAAGTGGGGCCCGTTTACCAGTGGTAAACGGTGAGTTGGAGGGTGGTGAACGGGGGAGATATATACTTTTCCTATATTTTTTGTATTTATATATGTTTTATTAGTATTACTGTATTTTTTAGTATAAAAGGTACATTCTGATAGTGAAATCAAATATGGAATCTTTGAAAAGTATGGAATGCATGGTAGTCATAATAATTAAATAAAAATATGATTTAGAAATGTCAACCAGATTCTCATCAGTATATGTGTGGATGCTAGCAAACATAAGTCAAGTTAATCAGCCAATGTTGACCTGAGTTGTCTTGTTGGAGTAATGAGTGTTGACTAATTTGTCAAGAAGAAATTGACCCTTGACATGTTGTCTTTTGTTCATTTATCACTATACTATGAGCCATTTCAAACTGTTGATATCTGATTGTCTTTTAACTATTTTATTTTATAATTCATGCCCTAAAGTAATCTACTTATTTATTATCATCATCTTATTAGGTGACGTATTTTTTAGTATTCAATATTACACATTTTAAATTTCAATAAACGCATTTTGTTTCACATTTTTTTTAATGTGATCAATATACTTTTTTCACAAATATATTAATTTCTTTAATATACTAATTTTTGACATCAACATGTATATTAACAATAACAGGTATATTGATCACACTGAAAAAAAAATCTGAAAAATGAAATCCCTTGTAAATCTTTTTTGCTAGTTGAGTTATTTAACCAAATCTTTGCTGAAATCAAGGAGGCGTTAAGCTAAACTATAGTTAAGCACTCCTTTTACTACACATGGCATAAATTTCCATATGTACACGGTTCACGTGATACTAACTGTGGAGCTAGAATTAGATTAGATGAGTCAGCCTGAAAAAATAGAATGATCCACCATAAAAAAGGAGAAAAAAAAAATCCTTGCAGTGAACCCAACAATCAATTATTGCCTTATTTGAATCGGATTATCCAAAAAGCAAAAGTCGTAGATTCTATTATCCTCTCATAATTTTACAAGTTTAATATCAAGTTAATTCCAAATATTACCAAATTGAGTTATATGTTATTTTATAACCAATCAGTCCTAGCTGGATTTGAGTGGGATAGAATTACATGGTCCAGGATCAAAAGAGGCTTGGACCACATGCATCCAAAAAGCAAAAGCTGGAATATCTGATTTCATTTCTCTCTTTCAAAACCTTAAACAAAAGTGATTGGACTCATTCCACTTATTAGGTAGCTTAGAGATGCAATATTGATGCAGGTGGTATATTCTGTGGACCCAAAAACATGAGTCCAGGTCTTGTGTTTAAGGCCGGGTAAATGATATTGACACAAGAAAAAAAAAATTAAAAATAATCATCTAAATTGGTAAATTTAATTTTAATTTATGCTAATTTTAGATGTTCATTTCATGTACTTAGTAAAAATATTTTTAATATACCACTGCCCAATATCTATAACGCTCAGACTTTCATGAGAAAACAGTCGTTTGGGGTCAAAAAAAAAGTTGATAAATCATTTCAAGTCCAAACCAAAATAGTACAGAAAATAGTAAAATTGATATATATATATATATATATATATATATATATATATATATATATATATATATATATATATATATATATATATAAACAGCACGCCTAATTAATTAACTCAATTATTCTTTTTTGCAGTCGATTCCATTATACCTCTCCGAAATGGCTCCCCCACAATATCGTGGTGCAATTAACAACGGTTTTGAGCTCTCGATAAGCATCGGGATCCTTTTCGCGAATTTAATAAATTACGGGGTCCAAAGGATACCCGGCGGTTGGGGCTGGAGGATTTCTCTATCTCTAGCCGCCCTTCCCGCCTCGTTTCTAACCCTAGGCGCGATTTTCCTGCCCGAATCGCCGAGTTTCATAATCCAACAAGGCAACATAGAACAAGCAACCGTTTTACTACAAAGGCTTAGAGGCACACCGAATGTTCAAAAGGAATTAGATGATTTGATTCACGCGAGTAACATATCGAGGACCATACAAAACCCGTTTAGGAATATTTTGAGGAGGAAATACCGCCCACAACTTGTGTTGGCGATTCTGGTGCCGTTTTTCAACCAATTAACGGGTATTAACGTTATTAACTTTTACGCGCCCATTATGTTTCGCATGATCGGTTTGAAAGAAAGTGCTTCGTTGCTATCAGCAGTCATAACGAGAATTTTCGCCACGACTGCTAATATTATCGCGATGATTGTAGTCGATAGATTTGGGCGAAGGCTTTTATTCATCGTCGGTGGAATTCAGATGATTTTGTCTCAAGTGACGATCGGCGGAATTCTCTTTGCCCAATTAAAGGATTATGGAGGAATGGAGAAGGATTTCGCATATGTCGTTTTTATAATAATCTGTATTTTTGTGACCGGATTCGCTTGGTCATGGGGCCCGCTTACGTATTTAGTCCCAACCGAAATTGCGCCGCTTGAAATCCGTTCAGCCACTCAGAGTATAGTTGTGGCGGTTTTGTTTTTCGCGACGTTTTTAATTGGGCAGACGTTTTTGACCATGCTCTGTCACATGAAATCTGGCACGTTCTTTTTCTTCGCGATGATGCTGATTATCATGACGGCTTTTGTGTATTTGTTGTTGCCTGAGACTAAGAAGCTTCCAATGGAGCAGATGGAGCAAATTTGGAGGAGGCATTGGTTTTGGAAAAAAATTGTGTAGAGGAGAGGGAAGAAGGGAATTCTAGAGAGACAAGTTAAGGGAATTCTAGAGAGAGAAGTTGATTATGGGACAACAAAATTGGGTACATGTAGATACGATGATTGATGATCAAAGTAGTGTGTGTTACTTGTTAGTATGTGTTTATGTGTGGTGTCGGTTGGTTTTGTGATGGTTTCTCTAAGAAATTTATAGTTGGTCTTTGGTATAACTTCTTATAGTTGGGCGTTTGGTATAACTTTAGGTGTGCGAAATGTATGTAGTGAGAAAGATTATCAAAACCTTATTATTAAGATCTCTAAATTTCTAATCATGCATTGTTTTACATGTTTAGTACCAATTGATGTAAGATATTTTCTTATATGGCATGAACTTACAGAAACGAGCGTATTATATTATTGTTACAACGGGGTTTTGAACACTAATTGAATTGAACTTGATTGTCATTGAAATGATCATGATTTCACCTTAAATGTAGTTTTGATTGGACTAAAATGAATTCAACCTTGTTTTTTTATGTTGAGTTGCATGGGAATTGAAGTGACTATCGGTCGAAATGATGGGGAATAATGAGGAAAAAAATGCCAACAATAATAACATTTTTGTCACAAATAGGTACAAAGCTTTGAGGATTGTATAAAAACGCTACAGCTGGCTTTAATTAGTTAAGATATACTATATTACTAAAAAAAAATTCTATTTTTTCGAGTTCTAAAAGAATCGAATTACAATGCCAAATAACAATATATCTAAAAGGGACGTGTTATGGGGTTTCCCCTAGTTCAGTATTACCATCATGTTCATGAAGATAATAAATTATATGAAACAAAAAGAAAAATAATATATTAAATTTATTTCCTGAAAACAACATATATTTTAAAGCACAAAATATTATATATAAAAATAGAATAAAGAATATATAGAAAAACATCACGTAACATGATAAAATAAAATAAAAAGCATATAAGAATAGAAAGGAGTATATAAAAACAAAAAATTATATATAAAATATTTTCGTGAAAATAATATATATAAAAATAAAAAATAGTATATACATACAAAATAATATATGAAATACAAAAATAGTATATAAAACACCAATGTATATATATAACACATTTAAAAAGGAAAAGTCAACGGCCAACCAAACAAAAGTTGATCGTTAACCAAAATGATATAAGAGTGATTTAATCGTCGTGATTATATATTTATCTAAATAAAAAACTGAGAAAAGCAAGTGGTTGCTTTTTTTTTATTGAGGTGGAAAGGCTCCATACACCCCGTCGAAAACGATACCACTGAAAACGATATGTATTGAGTTTCACTATGACAATGCTTGGCCAATGATATCTATAGAGAACACTATGTAAATAAAAAGTGATAAATTGTTTGGTGTATATGTTTACTATATACCGAGCCAATCATAAAATGTGTTGTTATTTCTATATTTATAATTACATATTCTAATAAATTGAGAATAAAAAGTCCTAAATTTGTAGGAGTTTATTCGTATGGATACCGGTAGAGGCGTTCGTATTTTCGACGCTTATGATCTATTCGACCTAATAAATTGAGAACGGATTTTCATGAGTTTTGGTAGAGATCAGTTGCGCGTGCGGAAGAAGCCTTTAGTGGGATCCATCATAGATGGTCTTGACAGACAGATAATTGGCTTGGACGATAACTGATTGAAAGACGCTCGGTGACATACACTTCAACAATTCCAACCGTCAAAAGAGATGGATCTCCTGCCCATGAGGAATTTCTATGTTTCTGTGGATCCTCGAGGCCATTAACCTGTCACTCATGACGTGCTTCTACCGTCTGTTGTGAGTCCGCCCATTCTTGACTTGAACATCACGAATTAAGCATAATCCAAAACGTACTTTTAAGTATTATTTTTTTGATTTAACCGATAGGCACATATCCTCGAAATGATTTTGGACGAAATTTTTTGCTTTTCCGTTGTATTATGCTCATCCGAAACCCAACAACCATCGTCATCTTCCCCTTGCCACATGTCGGCAATCAAGGTTGTCTTCCCCATTTCTTTCTCTTCCTTTACCGCCTCTTCCAGAACCTTCTCCCTTCGCCTCTTTAATCTCGTAAGCCTCGGTTGGTCCTCCAACGTCATTATTAGCCTGTTTGAGGTTCTTCTCAATTCTTCCCAACTCCTCTATATACCACATCCATTTGGCTCTCTAAGAGATCGCCAATGCCATCGCTCAACTCTGTCCCCTGGTTCTCCTTGTCGATAGCAATAAGACGTGTGCCTTGTTGGCCTTCGACAATCTCGTCCTCAATCTGATCTTCCTCAAGACCAAACTTCACTGGAACTTCCTCAACCTTAACTCCACAGAAGGCGGCGAGTTGATCAGTAATTTTATGGTCCAGCCTCAAGCTTTCAAGCTTATCCCAATCGAGACTCTCGATGAGCATCTTCTTGGACTCTGATGAAAGAATCTCAGGCCAGATAGATTGCATGTTCTTTCATTAGTGCCTAGTCATTTTTTGAGAAATCAATTATGGCCATTTTTCTGGCACTAGACTTGCCTGGTGCTAAGACCCCTTGTGGGGTGGTATTTAAACAGCAACTAGGATAATGCTCGCGCTTCACAGTATTTCAATTTTAATAGTTATTTCAATATAATAATGTATAACTTGCAATTATGAAAATTCAAAATTGAAATTTGTGCATCCATAGTATATAAATAATATATGAGAATTCAAAATTGTTGTCTTTGATTCTCTTATGTCATTATGTCTTGACATATTACATTAGAAAAATAAATTAAATATTAATCATGCTTAGATGAATGAGATCAGAAAAAATAAAATGCAAAATAATTTATTTCGAAGATTTTTGTTGAAACTACACAAGATTAAATTATAGATGATTAACATTAAAAATAAATTATTATATTTAATATTATATATATGGGAAAAATATGTAACCACATAGGAAAATGTAACATTACTCATTTTCTTCAAAAAATTGTCACCGCTATTTTTTTTTTTTCTTTTTTAGATGTTAGAATGGTATGGATTAGACATATATTACTATTAAACCTGTAATACATTAAGTATTATAATATAGTTCGAAAAAATATGTTATTAATTTCTTTTATATAGTCTATATTCACATATTTTAGCCAAAAAAAAAAATAGAACCATAACAATATGGAACTCAAAATAAAGAGAAAATTCTAACAAATTTATATTTGATGATTTTAACATGAGAAATAAAATATTTCATTAAGAATTATAATTTTTTAAAGAAGAAAAGAAAAATTATTTATATTTTAATGAGTAAACTCTTCATTAACTATTGGTACATGTGATATTGTGGTAATAATTTAAATTTAAATGAGTAAACTTTTCATTAACTCTTCATTAACTTCATTTACTTTTGGTACATGTGATAGGGCATAGGCAAAATTGTTAAAATTTGTAATTCCGTGAATGCCACGGATTTTGAATGTAAATACTTTTGTAAAATTATTTATTTAATGCAAGTCTAAATAGGTAAATTCCCTATATTTCAAAAAAAAAAGATTTAAAAAAAATTGATCCAATGGCCGATATAAAATTGAAAATAGGTCTCTTGATAATTCTCAAAGAGAGATAAAAGAAATAAGGTATAAGGTATAAGTTAATAAGATTATTATATTTCTACATCTTCTTTTATATAGTCTATATTCACATATTTTAGCGAGAAAAAAATTGGAATTATAACAATATGGAACTCAAAATAAAGAGAAAATTCCAACAAATTTATATTTGATGATTTTAACAATAGAAATAAAATATTTCATTAAGAATAATAATTTTTTAAAGAAGAAAAGAAAAAATTATTTATATTTTAATGAGAGAACTCTTCATTAACTATTAGTATTAATAATTGAACATAATTTTGCACCAATATTCATTGAAACCATCTGATTAAGATCTGATGGTCACAAACAAACTCACAACGGTTCTCACTAAATCGGGTATGAAATACAAAACACCAATTCAACCAATCATATGCTTATGTTTTAATAACCACATAAATGTTGGCATAAAATATCAATAAATTTGAGAAAATAAATGACAAAGAATTGATCGAACGGTCGATATAAAAGTAATGATGTGGCTTTTTGAGAAGGCACAAAAATAGATGAAAAATAAGAGGTTGGGGTTAATTATTAATTTGAAAAAGATGAGAAAAAAGTTAAGGAATATGAAAAGATCACTAATCTGAAATGATCAGATTTAATTTAAAAACCTTTGAGCTACTTGTGTATGTAAGTAAGGACACATAAATGAATATAAAAATAATCATGATATAATGTGAAAAAATAAGAAAATAAAATAAATAGGAACTATACATATATAGAACTTAGTATGTAGAGAAAATTCAAAAGAATTTATATATGAAAGTTTTAGTAAAAATACTTATTTATGCAATAATTATTATTTTCAAAGAGAAGAAAAAAGAAAAGAAAAGAAAATTACGAAATTACTAATTTAAAATAATTATTTTAATTTGAAAATCTCTTTAGCTATTCATTTATGTAGAATACTATAAGTTGCATATAGTAAGGATAAAATGAATGACCACTAAATCTTATTCTTGATATAGAATGAAAATATATTAAATGTGAGATAAATGCATGAAGTTAACCAATTCAACCGATAATATTGCTCCACATTATCATGTGAAAATGATGTGGCACCCTAAAAACATATTGTAAATTAAGAACACATAAAAGTCTACAAAGAAATTACAACCATAAAAATTATTGATGAACTAATGGTTAAGATTTATCTATATCTAACTATCCAATGACTAAAATAATTAGAATAATGTGACACAATGAGAATGCTCAAAAAGAATTATAAAATAAAAAAAGTTGGGTAAAACTAATTTACTGCACCCTTTTACTTTTCAACTATTTTTGAGCATTCTCATTGTGTCACACTATCTAAATTATTTCAACCATTGGATGATAATGTATGAACAAATCTAAACCATGGATTAAGTAATGATTTTTTTTGACTATGCTCCTTTTGTATATTTTCATGTGTTATTTATTTTATAAGTACTTTCGAGCAATACAAGAGTGCTGCATCATCTTTAATTGATGATGTGGATTAATATTACTTAATATCTTCCGTTCGAACGGAGTCAGGTCAGAAATTCTTATTACTTAATTTTATATCATCATCCAAATGGCCTTTATTTTTAGAAGAATCTTTTTTTTTATTTGTAGGCTCAAGAAAGAATTCCTGGAGAACCCTATGAGAATTTATAAGTCATTCTTTTGATTCTCCTGGGAGTTTCAGGGATATGTTTTAAAAAAAACTTGATTTTGTCCGTTCGAACGAACAAGAGGTTGGTTCGAACGGGAGCTATAAAGAAATTTAAAACTTGATTTTCTCTCTTTAGTGATTAATTAAATTACTCAATTAAACAAAAGATTACTAGAAACACACTCAAATGAGATGTTCGAGTGTTGAGCGCTTTGAGGTAGAATCTTGAGGTCATCTGGATCTTCTGAAATGATCTAGTTGCATTCGTCTCGATTAAGTATTCATTATCCGTCTTCTTGAACTTGCGTTTTATCTAAACTTATTCATAATACTAAAATGTAATTAGTAGTTCAAAATTGTTTTAATTATCATCAAACATAGAACAACAAAATGATGATTTGAGTGTGTATCACAATAAAATTGTTTTAATTATCAACATAGAGACTTAATATCCAAACACATATCTATACATGTATCACAAAGAAAATTATGGTAAGTCTCTATGTTGCACGAACACGTATATCGTGTCAGGTAGATAAGCTCTATCTGAACAGTTTACACTCGTGATCTCCTGTGTAGTTTCCTCTCTTTTATCTGCGGCAATATATTGTTTTCGATTTTAATATATTATTATTTAATATTTAATATCAATGTATTATTTTAAGTTTCATAAAGTTTACTGTTAATATACCATTTCACGTTACATTAGCGTTTTCGTATAAGTATACTGTTTTAATTTTAGTATAGCAAATTTTCAGTTTTAACATATCATTTTCAATATCAAAATGTATATTGTTTAGAGTATCAATATATTGTTTTTATATCAATATATTATTTTTAGCATTTTTACTGTTTTCAGTGCCAAAGACAGATTTTAATATCAGTTTATCGAGTTTTAAATTAGCATCTAAAAACTGCAAACTAGAATTTTTTTTATTGTTAAAACAAAAGCTCGCAAAATTTCCATCAAAAAGTTACAAATTAACAGTACTAATTAGTTTCGTTCATTTTTCATAAATAAGAAATGAAGTGAACTCTGTTAACAGGCCTGAAAGCTAAGTGCTTTCGTTCATTTCGGAAAAAGAACAGAACAATGACAATCCCGGGCATGGCCGGAGTCGGTGCGGGCCGGCGGTCGAGAAACCGCCCCATCATCCCCCTTCCAAAACCCTTCCTCTTCCTCCTACTCTCCCTCTCTCTTCTCCTCCTCTATTACCTCTCTCCTCCCCCCAATAATTCCTCCTCTCTCGCCCCTCTTTGCTCCCCCTCCGACGAGAGATTCCTCTTCTACGCGCCGCACAGCGGGTTCAGCAATCAAGTCGGCGAACTGAAGAACGCGCTTGTAATCTCGGCAATTCTGAACAGAACCTTGATTGTGCCGCCCGTGCTGGATCACCACTCCGTCGTGCTCGGAAGCTGCCCCAAGTTTAGGGTTTCCGAACCGGCTGAGCTTAGGGCTGCGGTTTGGGATCACATCTTGGAGCTCATCAGAGATCGGAGGTCAGATTTTCTTTCCCCTTTTCAAATATTGGATTAAGGATTAAATTGCAAAATGGTCGAGAAAAGTTTCTTAAGTTTCAATTTTACCATTTTTTCTATTTATGTCTCTTTTGTTGAAAAATTTAGACCAATTGTCATATGTATGTAATGTTATGTTTAGTTTACATTATGAAATATGTTCGCTATACACCAAGAATTACCAGTCAGACATTGGTACAGATTTCAAATATTTTGCTGAAATTTGATAAAACCCCTTATATTACCAAGTGAGGTTGAATAATTCCTATATATACTTTTGAATTTTATACTGGTATCTCTTGTTAATTGTTTCCAGATGGTACGAACCTGTACCAGTACTTGCTAGATTATTATTTGTTTCTATAGAATCTATGTAATTCGTACCATTCATTTGTATGGTACACTTTAATTCGGTTGCAACATCAGAAAATAATGTTTGTTCTTTGGTTCTTGAAAGGAATTTATTAACAAAGAATGATTTTTTGATATTATTTTGTCTGGAATGATTTTAAGAAAGTTACATTGACTTCAACATGTGTTTTAGGCCGTTGTCCTAAAAAATAAATAAAGAAGGAAAACAAAGGTTTGTGAAAGTTCTATTTCTTAATTATGAACAAGCCATATATTTACAGATGGTAAATAGTTAACTCAACTAAGAACTGTAATATAATAAATTTGTCTTGTACATGCCATAATTGAGATAAAGCTAAAGATTTTTACTTTAAGAAACAAAAAGATTAGAAAATATCTTTCTTTATTTTTTATTTTTTTAAAATACGAAAAGATGGTGCAGTTGGTAAACTTAGCTTTCTAGAGTAGTGTGGCTTGCTTTAATTTGGGAGTAGCATCATTATTTCATATTTCTTATTTCATAATGCAACCTTTTCTATTTGACTTATAGTTTACATATCATTAATTATTATGTAAGTATTGTAATGAAAGTTATTCTTTTTGTAGTTGGAACATTTTTTTATTTCTTTTTCTTTAGCCTCAAAAGAATTTGTTCTAATTTTTTTTATTCAATGGAAATAAATTATACATGTCTAGTTAGCATACCATATTTTTCAACATATTGTGTAAATATAAAGTCCATTGTGTATTGTTATACATCATTTTCAAAAAGTGTAAATCAGGTCACAATCAAAAAATACAGAATAAGTTATATATAATATACCAGATCTAAAATAAATGCTACTTCTTTAGCAAACTCACATTTATTATACTATATTATTTTTTTGCTTATATATCTATCTAGCTGTAGCCAACCATCTTTTGATTACTATTTGATTCGTATTAGTACTACAATAATGATCCAATTATAAATTAAAATTTCATGAAATAAACTATTATTAATCTTTTTTGAAGATGACTTATATTCTTACATCTATTTTCATTTCAGGTACATATCAATTGCTGATATAGTCGATATTTCTTCAGTTTCACCTTCAACGGTAAAAACCATAGATTTTAGGGTTTTTGCTTCAATTTGGTGCGGCTTGGACATTAAAAAAGCCTGTTCATCCAGCTTGTGTTGCTCTCTCTCCAGTACTAAATCTCGACTGGAGATCTCCAGTCAATGCAGATCATTAATAACTGGAGATCTCCAGTCAAGCGATTGTGTATACAATGTCCAAGAAGACTGTAGAAATACAATTTGGACGTACCAGCAAAATAATCACGGAAAATTAGACTCATTTCAACCTGATATAAAATTACAAAAGAGGAAAAAAATTAATTATGTGAGAAAAAGAAAAGATATATATAAGTCTCTTGGACCCAGTACGAAAGCTGATAGTGCGAAATTATTAGCATTTGGTACCGTTTTTTCTGCACTGTATAAAGGATCTGAGTCTTATATAGACATTCATGAATCGATCAAAGACTCGAAAATTAAATCTTTGATTGACAAAATTGAATTTCTCCCATTTTCACAAGAAATTATACGAGCGGGAAAAGAATTTGCGGAAAATAAAATAAAGGGGCCTTTTCTTTGCGCCCAATTGAGATTATTAGATGGCCAATTTAAAAATCATTGGAAAAATACCTTTTCTGCCCTAAAACAGAAGCTAGAAACCCTAAATCAAGCTCGAACGGATACAATCAACATATTTATCATGACAGATCTACCTAAGGAAAACTGGACCGAAACATATTTACAAGAATTACAAAACAACAAACGGTATAAAATTTTTACATTAAATGAAAAGGATGAGTTGGTAATAGGAGCTGCAAAGAGAGTCTTACAATCGGAGTTGGGACTCAAATCCGGATTTGTGCCTAATTTTTTGGATGGACTTGGTCCACACGATGGCTGTGGACCAGGTTTTGTATTGCCTGATGTTTTGTTGCATGTGGAAGAGTCGGTTTGTAGCTGCGCTTCCTTAGGGTTTGTTGGGACGGCTGGATCTACTATAGGGGAGAATATTGAAAATATGAGGAAGTATAATGTTTGGAATTTGTAGGACTTTGATTGATTTGCCTGTGTTTAGGAGGAAATTTTGAGCGATTTTTTTCTTTGTTGTTAGTATTATCTTCTTTAATTTATTGCAGTGCAAATTTGTTTCAGATTATCCATATTTGTGCAATTAAGTACCAGGCGTATACCATAAAAAAATTGAAAAAATAGAAATTTGATTTAAACTATTGTTACCATAGTACTGTAAATGATAGCAATGGTATCAAAAATTCTGGATAAATGGGAGACAACAAGAAAATCAGTTATACCTTCTGAAAAGAAATTTCGTAACAACCTTTGTCAAGATTGAAAAGGATGCAAAATTCAAAAAAATAGAAAAAATGATAGAAAAAGGAGAGTGAAATTAAAAGAAGGAAGATCCAATGGAATAGTGAACTTTTGTTTAAAGGAAAAGAAAGAAAGGACTGAAAAGGATAGAATTGTAAATAATAAAAGATTGGAAAACATATTGCTGGAATGAATAATGAGAACCATTTATTTGCCCACAGATGATGTTGATATGCTACCCAAATATTAAAATTAGGGCTCATGATATGTTTATTCATGTATTAATTAAACACGGTTTTTGTTGGGCTTTAAAATCTATTAATTTGTATTGCATATACACATTAAATCTTTGTATTTGAGAAAGTGGGCTCATGGTCTCTAGTGGTAAAGTACAAAGTACAAACCATAAGTCATGAGTTCAATACTTATTTGTACCAAATAATAAATATTAGACAAAGAACCCTCTCCATGCTATAAAAAAAAATTCTTTGTATTTGGTAAGGAAAGAAAATAGTATCTCCACAAATAAATAAAACCAATTTCATTCATCTCGCAGCTGTATTTCCCCCTACATGTTATAGACTCTAGAAATTCATTTTCTGGTGCATATTTCATATGGTATTATAATTTGCAATTTGTTATAATTTTGCATCCTTCTATGCAATGACATTGTATTTATAATCATATTTGGAAAAATGATACTAAATAGTTTTTCTATGTATGGAAGAATATTCAAGTTTGAATTTGCGATAATGTCGATGGATCAGTTGGCTTTCTTCGATAGTGCGGTGGCGTCTTTACATATTTTGTAATATACACTTTTTCTTTTATTTGTTTTGGTCCCTTCAACTTTTTATCTTCCCTTTTTTATCATTTTAATGTGTGTAGTTTTCCTTTCTTAGAACCCCACTTGTAGAAAAGTTGAAAGAAAAATGAGATACCTACATGATTGCCATCCAAGTGGTAAAATTTAGCACAAGTTCAATTGACTATAATTAAGCAAAATAATAAATAGTAAGTAATCATAGGGTTTGAGATTATGTAATATGAATAGAAGTCTTAGCTCCTACAAAAAATAGAAGATAGATGAACCTTAAAGCATAATTTTAATCATAATAGGTATTATTTTAGGATTTCCCTTATTTTAGTATATCAAAAATCTTCCTAGTGAAGTGTCTAACAGTTATTCTCTTTATTTAATCATTTTTATGCAATTATTAACCTTAAATTAGATACAATGATATAACTAAGTTATTATTAATGCTATCATCAAATCCTGTACTCCTAATTAAGTTGTTTAGAATTTAGATTTGTCTGACAAGATAGAAAAGAATTGATGATTTGTAATCTTCTTGACAATAAATAATAGAAAGATAACAAGGTCAGAATTGATGAATCTATGCAATAGTCATGCATTAAGTCCATATACAGGTTGTTATATTTATATATTGTTCTATTAATTCTATGTCTGATTATTATTTTCATTAACTGTTCATGTCTGCGTTCCAAAGGTCCAAATACCAGGCCCTTAATTTGCTCAAGTGTTCCTTCAAAATTTTTTTTTTTTACAGCCAATACTTATTGCTATAATTATGTTAGAATGCGAATATTTTGATAAAAAGGAACTAGTTATTTTCGCCTCTAAATCGGTGAATACGTTTGTATCATATATTTAGACGAGATGTGATATTGATCTATACAACTACATCAGTATAGAAATGTCTGTTATAAGTTGTGGTATCCTTTATAGCAAAATTGATGGTGCATACTGATTGGTGGATTCATGATATTTAGCCATAGTCCGCTTGCTAAGCTAAATTCAAACGGAAAGAGCTTGTACAAACAGAAAGTATAATGATGATCTTTTGAAATTGGCTCGTCAATTTTGTCAAATTCAGTTCATTTCTCCAATATTTTCACACAATATTTTCTTGTTTTTTTCCTACTAACAAACTCTAGAGCGTAAACAGACTGAATCCGCTTGGGACATTCTGGTAAATCCTATCAAATCATATAAGCCCGTGTGGACGAAACGGCAATTTCATGTGTACCTCAAATTATCACATACCCCTAAAATGATTCCTAGAGAAAACAAAAGAAATATAAAAATAAAGAATTATTTTCTTCAAAGCCCACCTATCTTTTCTTGTATGAGTGTTTAACAGATGAAAATATTAAACTTCAATTGTTATGAAGGTTAAAAAGTTTCAATTCACTTTAATAAAATTAAAAGAAATAATATTGAACTTAAGAGATTTTTAAATATTAAAAAAAGTTACCAAGAAGACAAAAGGGAGGAATGACCAATTTGCTTGCACGATCAGTTTTGATTGAAAATATTCCTAGAAACCATAATGTATACGCCTTTTTTTTATATATTTGCATCATACAATTCTCAAATTAAAATTATACTTTCCTTAGTATCTTTTAATTATACTTGAAGAAAAGGGATATTGATGATATTTCATATACTTAATAGGAGCATCAATGATATTTAACATTTAAAAGGGGTAAATGATATTTTGAGGTTGTGTAGGAATAGGGGTAGATGTGAAATGACGCCATAGACAAAACAAAACACGGCCAGCTCAGATCAATTCAAATCCGTCTGTTCCCGTTCTACCCCTTCTCTCTCTCTCTCTCTCTCTCTCTCTCTCAATTCTGAATATTAACGAAGGAAAAATCCTGAACAAAAGAAAAAGACACGAAAAGGAAGGAGTGCGAGTGCATTGCACAAAGACAAATTTCGCCTTGCCTTTCAGCCAATGCCTCTGCGTCACTATCGTCATTTCTCCAATTCCTATTTCTCTCTCTCTCTGCTCCCCATAAATAGCTCATAGCTCTCAACTCTCCCTCATCTCTCTCTCAAAATTACCTCAATTGAAGAATAAAAGGTAATTAATGGCGGGAGGTTTTGTTGTGGAAGGAGGGCCAGTCACCGGCGGTTACAATGGGAGAGTCACCGTCTTTGTTATTCTCTCTTGCATCGTCGCCGGAAGCGGGGGTATTCTTTTCGGTTATGACCTTGGCATTTCAGGTATTTACATTCTTTTACTCGAACTATTCGTCCCCTTCTTCGTTTCTTACGTTCATTTTAGACAATTCAAAGAGAATTTTCTAAATTCGAAGGGTGTTTGTAAAAAAATTCGATTCTTTTGATTCACGCCGTATGCAACGCATATCTGTTGCATCCGAACTGCGGGCCTGCGGGTCTCTTCTCCAGTTAAGTCAAACTGGAGACGTTTGATACACCAAGATTGGTTATTTCAGTTGAATCAATCAATCTTGAATCTTGAATTACTGGAGTTCTCCAGTTTGATTAGTAATTGAGAGGGATTGAAGGGGGCAGATCACATGGGATGTGATATCAGCCGATGTTACTGTACCAACCGCTTTCTCATTATGGAATGGATGAAGCAAAGATGTTTATTATGGATGAACAAAAGATGTTTATTATTAATACATCAATCCATCTATTATGGTCCTAAGTTAATTATAATATGCAAGTATATATTAATTAACATTACAGTTGGCCATGCATAATTTAATGTGAGGTTTATATACACATCCCCCAATCCGCCGTTTGTCATTGATAAACGGGGTACATTTTTTTTAAAAAATGTGTCCCGTTTATCAGTGACAAACGGTGGATTGGGAGATGTTTACCGGGGGATATATATACTTTCCTTTAATGTGCGGATCTCCATTCATGCATGCCCCAGTGAATTTTCTTGTTAACCTCATAACTCCAACCCATACATCTACATGCATGCATGTCAATAAACAGTTAAACACCCATCATGATATATCACAATAATTCAATATGTAATGTAATATATTTTACTTTCATTTTTAGGTGGTGTGACATCCATGGAGTCGTTCCTAAAACGGTTCTTTCCAGACGTGGCCCTTAAAATGGAAGGCCAACACAAAACGAGCAACTACTGCAAATTCGATAGTCAGCTATTAATGGTCTTCACATCGTCTCTTTACATCGCTGGCCTTCTGGCGGCCTTTGTCGCATCCAAAGTGACCAGGACGCTCGGCCGGCGAGCCTCCATGCTCATCGGAGGGTCGGTCTTCCTTTTGGGGTCCGCTTTGGGTGGGGCCGCTGTTAATATTTACATGCTTATTTTGGGCCGGGTTTTGCTGGGCATCGGCCTTGGTTTCACAAATCAGGTAAATTTTGTTGTTGTTTTTTATGGTTGTGTTGTTAGGAATGAGATGAGATTTGTGCGTTTTTGGTTAAGTTGGTTGAGTGGTGAGTGAGAATGAATTGACAATTAGTATACTAATTATCTAATTTATGAGAAAGTAATTCAAACTGACATTTCTTGTCGTCAATAATGAAGGTGCATCTTGCATTGTCATACTAGAAAAATATGACTGAGGACAAAGCTGTCATTTAACTTGATAGTGTCGTGTTTCTAGTAAATTAATTTTTGTCCATTAAAGTAGGGAAATACTGGAATTGTAATGTGAGTTTGGGCCACATAAAATCATGACTAGTATTGGAACAAAAAGGCAAGTTTATTCTTCAGTGGGATCTTTTTTAGTCAAAAAATATTCTATACATCATAATCATAATAAATAAGAAAGAATGAAGATGTCAAATATTCAATCTAAATTCTGAAGTGGTTAATCTTGTGCATTTTATCAATACCCTGTTATATTTCTACACTACCAAGTCAAGTCGAGCATTTACTGTTGACTTAAATTGTCTTGTTGGAGTAATGAGTATTGACTTTGATTAAAATGTTTGACTTATTCTGGACTCTTCAGTATGTTGTAATGTTGCACATCAGAGAATGTCCCTCCATAAACTAATTTTTAAGTATATATTTATGGAGTATCAATATACCATTTTGACATTATGTTAGTGTTCATATAGTTTATAGAACAAATATAAATATTTTTGAAATAAGTTCTCCTTTTGATTTAATTGTATATCAGTGTTCATATATTCTTGTATAATGAGTACATTTGTAGAATTTGTTCTTTCTGCTAAATTATAATATATATTTTCTTGGTATCATATTTTTTGCATTTATATGTTTTATTAGTATTACTATATTTTTTTAGGATAGAAGGTACATTCTGATAGTGAATTCAAATAATAGGAATCTTTGAAAAGTATGAAATGCATTGTAATCATAATAATTAAATAAAACCAAGAATTATAAATGTTCAACCCGATTCTCTTTCGTATATGTGTGGACGCTAGCATACATAAGTAATCAGCCAATGTTGACCTGAGTTGTCTTGTTGGAGTAATGAGTGTTGACTAATTTGACAAGAAGAAATTGACCCTTGACTTGTTCATTTATCACTATACTATGAGCCATTCCAAACTGTTGATGACTCACTTTACTATTTTTTTATAATTCATGCCCTAAAGTAATATACTTATTTCCCTTTGAAACAAAATAAAGTAATGTACTTATTTCTTATCATCATCTATTTAGGTAACATATTTTTAGTATTCAATATTACACATTTTAAATGTCAATAAAAGTATTTTGTTTCACATATGTTTTTAAAATGTGACCAATATACTTTTTTCACAAATATATTAATTTCTTTAATATACCAAATTGAAATATATGTTATTTTATAATCAATCAGTCCTAGCTGGATTTGAGTGGGATAGAATTAAATGGTCCAGGATCAAAAAAGGCTTGGACCACATGCATCCAAAAAGCAAAAGCTGGAATATCTTAATTTCTCTCTTTCAAAACCTTTAGCAAAAGTGATTGGACTCATTCCACTTATTAGGTAGCTTAGAGATGCAATATTGATGCAAGTGGTATATTCTGTTGACCCAAAAACATGAGTCCAGGTCTTGTGTTTAAGGCCGGGTAAATGATATTGATACAAGAAAAAAAAAATTAAAGAAATAATCATCTAAATTGGTAAATTTAATTTTAATTTTAATTAAAGAAATAAATGCTAATTTTAGATATTCATTTCATATACTTAGTAAAAAAAATTTCAATATACCACTGCCCAATATCTATAACGCTCAGACTTTCATGAGAAAACAGTCGTTTGGGGTCAAAAAAACGTTGATAAATCATTTCAAGTCCAAAACAATATAGCACAGAAATACAGAAAATAGTAAAATTGATATAAATCTAAACAGCACTCCTAATTAATTAATTCAATTATTCTTTTTTGCAGTCGATTCCATTATACCTATCCGAAATGGCTCCCCCGCAATACCGTGGCGCAATTAACAACGGTTTTGAGCTCTCGATAAGCATCGGGATCCTTTTCGCAAATTTAATAAATTACGGTGTCCAAAAGATACACGGCGGTTGGGGTTGGAGGATTTCTCTCTCTCTAGCCGCCCTTCCCGCCTCGTTTCTAACCCTAGGCGCAATTTTCCTGCCCGAATCACCGAGTTTCATAATCCAACAAGGCAACATTGAACAAGCAACCGTTTTATTGCAAAGGCTTAGAGGCACACAGAATGTTCAGAAGGAATTAGATGATTTGATTCACGCGAGTAACATATCGAGGACAATACAAAACCCGTTTAGGAATATTTTGAGGAGGAAATACCGCCCACAACTTGTGTTGGCCATTTTGGTGCCGTTTTTCAACCAATTAACGGGTATTAACGTGATTAACTTTTACGCGCCCGTAATGTTTCGCACAATCGGTTTGAAAGAAAGTGCTGCGCTTTTGTCAGCAGTCGTAACGAGAATTTTTGCCACTACTGCTAATATTATCGCGATGATTGTAGTCGATAGATTTGGGCGAAGGCTTTTGTTCATCGTTGGTGGAATTCAGATGATTTTGTCCCAAGTGATGATCGGTGGAATTCTCTTTGCCCAACTGAAGGATTACGGAGGAATGGAGAAGGATTTCGCGTATGTCGTTTTGATAATAATGTGTATTTTTGTGACCGGTTTCGCTTGGTCATGGGGCCCGCTTACGTATTTAGTCCCAACTGAAATTGCGCCTCTTGAAATTCGGTCAGCCACTCAGAGTATAGTTGTCGCGGTTTTGTTTTTCGTGACGTTTTTAATTGGGCAGACGTTTTTGGCCATGCTCTGTCACATGAAATCTGGCACGTTCTTTTTCTTCGCGACGATGTTGATTATCATGACGACTTTTGTGTATTTGTTGCTGCCTGAGACTAAGAAGCTCCCGATGGAGCAGATGGAGCAGATTTGGAGGAGACATTGGTTTTGGAAAAAAATAGTAGAGGAGAGGGAAGAAGGGAATTCTAGAGAGACAAGTTAAGGGAATTCTAGAGAGAGAAGTCGATTATGGGACAACAAAACTGGGTACATATAGATACGATGATCAAAGTAGTGTGTTACTTGTTAGTATGTGTTTATCTGTGGGGTCGGTTGGTTTTGTGATGGTTTCTCTAAGAAATTTATAGTTGGTCTTTGGTATAACTTCTTATAGTTGGGCGTTTGGTATAACTTTAGGTGTGCGAAATGTATGTAGTGAGAAAGATTATCAAAACCTTATTATTAAGATCTCTAAATTTCTAATCATGCATTGTTTTACATGTTTAATACCAATTGATGTAAGATATTTTCTTATGTACGTAGTATAGAGGTATTATATGACATGGACTCACAGAAACGAGCGTATTATTATTTTATTATTATTATTATTTTTTTTTTTTGAAGCTCATGTAGGCAGTCTCGCCTATTTGAGAATTTCATTAAAATAAAAGAAAAAGGAAAAAAAATACAAAGAGAGTCTTTGGTATCATATTACAAGAGAGCCTAGATGAAAATAAATAAAAAAATATTACAACGCAATTTTCCAGTAACTAACAGACCCTAATTTTCTAGCAATTTTCTGCCCAATGGTCTGCTTCTTTCTCCGCATGTTCATAAGAGATCCTCGTTGGAGCTCGTTTATTTGTGAAGATCCTCTTATTGCGTTGCTTTTAGACGTTCCAGCAGGTTGCCGCCCATTTAATGTCCCATTCCTTTTTCTCTGTTTCGGTCATCTTTCCTCTTCTCGTCCTTTTCCAAAACTTGAGAGTCGAGCTGGAGCGATAAGGTGCTAGGGTACCATGGTGAGACCATACTCTTGTGGTGTAAGGACATTTCAAGAAGAGATGTTGGGCAGTTTCTGCTTCCTCTGTTGTGCATAGCGTGCATGCATTGATACTCATCCACGCTTTTCATATTAAGTTTTCTTGGGCTGGCAGTCTATTTTGCGTTAGCAACCATAGAAAGAATCTCATCTTTGTCGGTATTTTTATCCTTCAAATCTTTGCGTTCCATTGAGATTTCATGCTTGTTTTGTAAAACAATTCATAGAAGGATTTTGTTGAGTAGACTCCGCTCGTGTTGCACCGCCAAATGAGTATGTCATCACCTCCTGGTAATGCGGTGGATGCCAAAATAGATTGCATGTCTGGTGCTTCCCTTGTTAGTGGTAGGTTGTTTGAGACTATCATGGGACCTAGGACCGAGTCAAACCCTATGAACTCTTCTATCGAGCTGAGTTTATATGTGGCATTCTTATAAATGATCAGAAATTCTTTGGCAAGCATCCCGCTCGGGTGCCATAGGTCTGTCCAAAAGTGGATCTCACTTCCCGATCCCAGCTTTGTACTTGTAGAGGTTTCAAGAATCGGCAAGAGCTGTTGTAGTTCATCACGAAAGAAAGATCCTCTTGACGGCATTTGTTGCGAGTGTAATAGAGGAGAGAAGTGATACAGGGATGAGAAAAGCTTGCCTAGAGAACTATGTGGGTTGTGCCTTGTGTGCCATAGCCATTGTAACAGTATTGCCCTGTTTTGTTTTCTTATGTTAATGATTCTGAGTCCTCTTTTGTTCCTTGGATTTGCCAAGCGTTTCCAAGCCACAAGACAATGACCTCCATTGCATGTTTTTTCTCCACGCCATAGGAAACTACTCGCAACTTTGTCGAACTCATTTATGAACCACATGGGCAGGGTGAAGACCTGCATGTAGTAGTTCAAGATGGGTCCCTGTACCGCCTTTATAGCATGATTCTACCTCCGTACGACAAAATTTTTCCCTTCCATCCCGCCAACTTATTTTGTACTCTCTTTAAGAGTGGAATAAGTAGATGTTTCTTTGATTTGGTAATGGTTAGTGGAAGGCCTAAGTATTTTATCGGAAGATCTTTTTTGTTGCAACCTAAGATGTTTTCGATTGCCATGTTAAATTCCTCGGGTATGAGCAAAGTTGTGAAAGAGCTTTTTTCGGAGTTGATTTTTAGCCCCGACATATTCCTCAACATGTTAATGATTTTCATTATTATTTTGAGTTTATGAGGTGATGCTTCCGCGAATTGCAACAGTTGTGGTGCAATGACGTTATGTGGAGTCATGAGAGGGGGGGGGGGGGGGGGGGGGAGGGGGAGATGCTTGTAGGATTGTAGGATGGTCGGCGTGTTGACGACTATTTTAAAAAGAAGTGGAGAGAGAGGATCTCCTTAACGCACCCCTCGAGCATGAAAGAACGACGTGCTTTCTAACCCATTCATTTTGAGGAAGGATGAGGAAGATTGGAGAAGGTTGAAGATCCATTGGATCCATGCAGGCAGAAAGACTCGCACCCTAACCATGTTGGTCAAGAATTCGTATTTTACCGTGTCGAAAGAACTTTTGAAATCAATCTTGAATAGTACGGACGAGATTTTCGCTTTGTGGGCAAAAGAAGATAATTCTCGTGCTAACCAAGAAAGATTCCGTGATGGATCTTTTTTTTCTGAAAGCTGATTGGTTGGGATGTACTAATCGTTCCATATGCGGTTGTAATCGCTTCGTCATTCCATATGCGGTTGTAATCGCTTCGTGAATAAAGATGACAAGTTTTTTATCGGTGCACTTATCACACTAATCGGTCTAAACTGATTCAGATAAATTGTTCCCTTGACTTTTGGGATGAGCGTGATGGCCGCTTCATTGAATCGCCATAAATCTAGGGCGTTGTTTTCGAAATCTCTAATAAGCCATATGATGTCGGTTTTCATGATGTACCAATAAATTTGTAGGAATTCATTCGGGATTCCGTCAGATCCCAACGGCTTTCCCTTTGAAAAATTGTTTATCACTTCTTTGACCTCTAGTTCCGCTATGAGTGTGGTTAGTGAAGACAAATAGGTTTGTATATTGTTGAGAAAAGATAAGTTAAATGATATTCCCTCACTTGTCCAATTCGCTCTAAATCCACTCCACTTGCCAAATAACCCCAAACCAACTCTCAAAAAGCCCAAATCTTCTCTCTAGCGTATGGATTCGAAGTTTTTGTGTGGGGCCATTCTTGCGACTTTTTGCTCTGATTGATTGAGATTTCAATCTTTCGGCAACCTTATCTATGTGGATCTACACCGCATTTTGGTACTAACAAACTTGATTCTCTCTTACACTAAATTAATTACCGGTTAATACAAATGACACCCAAACCATGATCCAAAGCAATCTCTTCTAAAAAGGCCAAAATCAAAGATTCGCGCTTCGATTACGATGTCCCAATAATCGCTTTCTTTTCAAAATTTATGAAAGTTACAATAAATACAAAAGCGTCATGCTTGCAAAAAAATGCATGCGATTGTTTTCACGCACTTCGACCCTAGCGTTCGGAAATTTATTGATAAGGTTATTCCATATGCGGAGTTTTGGCACTTCACAAAACTCCTAACCCTCACGAAACCGGCATATGTAGACCTTATTCGCTTATTTTATGCAAACGCCACCTTACGTGATTGGTTCGAATTCGACAACGACCCATCACAAGCGCGATTTATATTGGTCGTCGCGAAGAACTGCCAGGAGGCGCCGGTTTCGAGGAATATTGCACGGTGATTATCTATATCACAGCCTGACGGATTATGAACTAATTCAACGATTCACATTTCACCTTGTCAACAACGTCCTCGCGTCGGTTGTGAAATTTAAACCTACGTTTGAAAGGAGAAAGGTGTATCTTCTCAGTCACATGTGGTACAAATCCAAAAAGATTGATATTCCATTTCTTATTTATCACCACATGAATTATTTCTCAAGAATCGGTAGTCTACCATACGGGCACATTTTGACATGGATTTTCAAAAGGCTAAACATCGAAATTCCACGCTTTATTGTAGAAAATTCCATACAAGTCCCGAACCGTGATCTATTATATCCACAAAATTATTACGTGAGCTTTGGCTTAAAATTTGGGGTGGTTGCATTAAAATGGGATAGGGATCCTAACTTTTGGCCCATCCAAATTGTCCGACCAAAAAGACTAACTTGCAACCCTCCGACAACACTTCAAGATTGTATCATGAGCCAATGCCTTACGTTTTGCCTCAAGGCCACATGGGTTCCACCGCTAGAGCCGCCAAAGGCAGAGCCACAGCAAATCCCGCGGCCGAGCAAGAACCTGTCTACGACGACTATGTGGTTGACCTAGATTATCGCGGCGGTACGGCCGATCAAGCGGCACAAGCCTTCTATCACCGACAAACCCAATATCAAAACTTGCAAAATCAAAATCAAAACATAGCAATCCCAAGCCATGCATAGTCAAATGGCGGACATGCAAACTTCCATTTATCACCTCCATGACTACATTTATCGAAACCCAAATCCAAACCCTAATCCTAACCCAAACCCTAATTCGGGCTTTACATTGACAAACCCAAACCCGAACGACAAATTACTCGGGACTCCACCTTTCTAGATGAAAATTCTAATCCTATTTTTATTTTGTATTTTGTGATTTCATATGTATAGAACTTATGTATTACATTTATATCGTATGACATTATTATTAAAAAAGATTTGCTAAAATTTATGTTTTGTAGTTTGTGATTTTTAATTATTTATTAAAATGGGATGTAAATCTCAGGAGGAGCACATATTTAGGGGAACCTTTCAAATTTTTCCCGTTTTGTGTTCCTTTTGAATGTTTTTCAAAAAGGGGAGAAGGAAATCATCAAAAGGGGTTGTTTATTATTCTCAGTTTGATGATATTTAAATCTATTCCGAGCTACTAAAATAATTTTGAGAATGATTTTCAAAGCTAGAAAAATTCACGTCAAGAAATCAAATATAAAGAATCAGTCGCAAAAGAACACAGCTTCTCAATTCTCCAAAAGACAGGAAGGTTACTCACATTTCTTGTCATCAAGCATTGGAGCTCTTCTTAAGTCTTTAGTTTGAAATAGTTATATTTCAATTTGAGTTATTTTATTTAAATACTAAAATTGAGAGAAATAATATTGCAAAACTCAAAATAGCCTATTCCGTTCTGAACGGAATAATTTCATCCATAATTGAATGCCTCTATCAAAAATTTGTGGAATATTGTTTATTCCTTTCTAGACGGAATAATTCCGTCCTGAACGGAATGTTTGAATTTCTGAGTTATTTTAACCGTTGTTATTCCGTTCTGAACGGAATATTTCCATCCAGAATGGAATAGCATGTAAAAAGTTCTCTTTGACTTGGTTTTTCTTCCACCTTTAACAGGAAAAACCCAATTTCTTTTTCATTATCCATTCCTCCATTTTCAAAACTGAAAAAACAATATTTTTTCTTTTTTGGTATAGATAATAATTTACTCAAAATCTTGTGAGATTTGAGAGAAACTTTGTAAGTTATTTGTTAGAGCTTTAGAGAATGCTAATAAATAATTTTTAGCTAAGTCAAGTTTTTTTCGGATTCTGGACACCCATTTTCAAGTATAAGAAGATGTTTTTTTTTTTTTGACAATAGCCCGTAGGCAACACAACACACATACTGAGAGGGTACATCTAATGCTATCTGAAAATCCTTCTAAAATCTCTCTAAAATCCTGCTGGACGCGGGATTCGATCCCCTCACCTATGGAAGGTGGGGCAAGTACCATAACCAGCTAGGCTATAAGAAGATGTTTAAGTGAGAAGAAGTAAGTCTTAGTCTGGTCTATCCAATCCATTCAGCGGCTCATCGATCTAGCTTTTCCAGGACCATGCTTACCTGTACCAGTATTGCTTGAATATGACAAAATTTGGGGTAAATCAGCCTTTGTATTGATATATCTGAGAAAATAGTACTGTTTTAATGTACAAATAATTCTACTCGGAACTCATTCTTGGTTAAAATCAAACACTCAGATTTTATAAGGGAAAGTGAAACTTGATTTTAAACCCAAATACAAAAGTACAACAATGAACAACATATTTAAACCCAATTCTAGGAACAAATTTTTTTATTTTGCTAGTTAATAATTAGCATAAGAATGGATTGCCATCATTCTTTTGAACCTAATCTTTCTTTCTTTGTGCATAAACACAATTACGATATTGTAAAATGAGATAAGTTGTCAAATCGCAGGGCACAACAAGTCATTACCAACATCTTACATCTGTTGAATATGAATCAAGGCCTTCAAATTGAAAATGTCACAAGCTATCATAATACTAATTCCATAAAGTGTTCAACCAAATTTCAAGTTCAAATACGCATCTTCTCAAGCACAGATGACGAAAAGAAGGCCAGATTTAAAGGATATTTTCACTTTAGAAGGTAATATTCTCACCAAAGGATTTTCATAAAAAGAACATAATCAGCCAATAATCCTTCAAAACAATAAACAAAAAACATTAATTACTATATTAAAAGACAAAACTATTGCAATCGCCACAATTGAGATTAGTAACAATAACATTAATTACTACATCGAGATGTTTTTATGTCAGTCAGAGCAACCTTCCAACTTTCTAACATACGGAAAAAAAAAACATCAATAATAATAATAACATAATAATAACAACATTAAATTACACCACATGATACATTTCCACCAGTTAATAATAATTTAATCTCCTCTATAAACCAACCAAACCTCTCTCCCCTCAAGCCTGAGCGCCTTGTGGGGGATTCGCATGAAAAGCAGACTGCCTGTTTGACGAGCCAAGCAAACTCAAAGAGAGAGAAGTCGATACCTGCTCTCTCTCTCCTCCACCTATACTCAACTGTCTCGACATGCCAACCAACTCATCCACATTAATCGGATTTTTAGAATGGACCGGTACCGGTTTCACAATCTCGTGAGTCTCTTGCTGTACCGGTGCGGGTTCGGGCCCGGTTTGCCAGAGGGGGAGAGAGAACTGGAGAAACGGAGAGAAGTAGGTCGGGACGATGACTGGAGGGAAGGAGGAGGAGTCAGGGGTCTGGAGGGGTTTAGGGTTTAGGGTTTCGGGAAGAAGAGAAGTACTAGACGAGTCCATTGATTCGAGTTCTTCTTCGAGAGGGGGATTGAGTGCATGAGGGTTTAGGGTTTCAGGGTCTTGAGTCAGTGGCATTGGTGGGAGATCCAACTGCTGCTTTTTTAATTAAAAGATAGAATGAAATGATGTTAGAATTGTGCTTGAGTAAATTTTGTGGTAAGGAATATTACGATTTGTTGCAGTGGGGTGTAACATATCATTTTGGAAGTGATTGTTAGCGTGCTGACTAAAAAAGTATTGTAATAATGGTGGTATGGAATTATCATATATGTCTTGTGTGCGTGTGTGTTTATGTGCGTGTGTGTGTGTAGATATATTCTGTATAAATGGGGAAAAAAAAATAGTGAATGCTGTAAATGAATATATGTGAGAAAACCATGCATTGAAATTTTTACCAAGGTAACAAAAGCAAAATATGTCTTAAAGAAAATTGAAGTAAAACAGCATAAAAGAAAAGCCATACTCCACAAATATTTCCAGCCCCAATAAAAAATTTGAAAAAATAAATAAACCTTTAATTCCATATACTATACATATCAAGTATCCAACTTGCCAATTATTAGAATTTCAAAAGTCTCAACAGACCTTGCAATAATTTCAATCAAAAACAAAAAAATATAACTTTTATCTAGCCTTATAGCCTTTGGTAGTACTGTTCTACCCATTTAAAATACGTCTAGAAAAGTATTAATAAGAAAATAAATAAGTATGCATCTAAAAGTCTATGATGCAGATTTCTCCAAGGTTCTCTCTCTCTACCTCTTGTCTCACTGGTAAAGCTGGTACAGCCATCTGGTATAAAGTCTTCAAAAATTTTAAGGGAAAAAATACAGAAATTTTGTGAGCCTTTTGATTGGAAAATGAGATCACTTTATAGTTTACTAAAATCAAAAAAGGAATTATTAAAATATAGTATATTACAGATGCTGAAAAATAAACCAAATTCTACCCATTTTAACCCTCAATAATGCAAGTTAAGCTTCAATTTTCCTCAAATTGAACCAAAACTAGTTTCAAATAGTCCCCAATTTTGTTCAATTGAACCCTACAAAATGCAGCGGAAGACCTAAACCAAAAAGAACGAAAAATCTCTTCATTCTCAACCGACAAATGCAGAACTGATTTTGCCTTATTTACCCCACTCATTACGTTCATTAGTTTCATCAAATTCAGTCAATTCATAATACAATTCAACTTCATTCTCAACGCAGTTAGCATTTCGATAAAAAAGTATTCCAACTCACTCTAAAGTTTAAAAAAGACACCAAACCTTGAAAAATCAAAATACAAATAACAAACAAAAAAAGATTTACCCTACTTCAAATACCATCAAATTGTATTATAAGTAGGTTTAGTTTCGCTGTTTCTGTACAAAAAACTACATGTAAATTTTTATTCAGTCATAATTAGAAATATATATTCCAAAGGGGGATAACACAATCCCTCTCCAAATCTGTTCAAAATAAACAAAACAAATAATATTATTTGTTAATACCTCATCGGGGACCATGTCGAAGAGGCTGGAGCGTCGTTTGCGGCGGGTCATGTTCTGCTGGCGGATGAAGTACTTCTGCGCGTGGCTGGCAACCTGCGTGGGCGTGCGCGACACCACGTAGTTCCGCGAGATGCCCCGCCAGTCCCCCTTCCCCAGCTTCTGCAAACCCAGCAGGAACATCCTGTGCTCCTCCTCCGTCCACGGCACACCTGTCAGAAGACACAAAAACAAGATGGGGAAATTACGGTTTTGCCCCTGTTGGGAAGGAGTTCTGGGGTATTGAGTTTTAGGGTGAATTGGTTTATGGTGAGATTTGGATTATGTGATTGGAGGATTTGGGATTAATTTTTTGGGTTGTTTGGGGGGGGGGGGGGGGGGGGGGGGGGGGGACCAAATCATGCAATTGCGAAAAGAATTGAGACTTTATGGTTTTGCCCCTGTGGTATGAGATGGGTGAATTGGTATAAAGGATGCGTGTTTTAAAGGTATGGTTTGTTGTGGATAAGTTTTTGTGGCTATTGATGATGATCTGAAGAGTTTTTGGAATTGATTTAGGGTTTGGGGTTTGAGGTTTGGTGATTCATTGGTGATTAAAGGTGGATTTTATCTTAGGGTGGATTGGGTTATCGTGGGGTGTGATTGGATGATTTGAAGCCTAAATATTAAATTGATAGGTTTGAGAAAAAGATGTACATGATCCATTAACATTCTGTGATTTATGAATTAATGATGTCATTGTAAGAGTAATACAAATTAATGTTTTAATTGCATGCGATTCAAATTGAGACCAAAAAAATATGTAAGAAATGAAATACACAACTGCCAGCAAAATAGAATCCTCAAAAATTTAGTCCCTTTTCTATGCCTACCAACAAATCAAACGCCGGAAAAATTGTACAGTAAATTCAACATATTTCAACAGTTAATTCTGCATGCAAGAAGCTTAAGAAAAAGAAAAAATTTGATAGAAAATCAGAACTAATTTATAATTGCTTCTAACTAGTTAATGCTGAATTAATGTGAGAGCGGTTATAATCCAAAAATATAACCACAAAGCCAAACAAGTATATAAGTCCCTTTCTACATTAGTTACTAAGCTTTTTATCATTCCATCAATCCTCTACTGTTCAATTAAAGCAAAATAAAAGGAAAGAAAACATTTTTGCATGACCAAATGATTGGATCTAAAAGTGCGAATAAAACCAACAAAATCCTCAAAAAACCAAATAGCTTCATTCCAAAAATAGGCTTTTTTAATATCTAATATCCAAATTATTCCAAAATTGTCTAACAAAAGTTAGAGAAATTTCATCTTGATCCCCTCAAAAATAAAAAATTCCCAATCACAAATAATCCAACCAATCAAAAAGGCATTAAAAAATCAAACAAAACAGATCTAAAACAAAACAAAAAAAACTCTAACCTTTCTTCCTCTCGCGGCAACTAGATGAAGACCCTTGCACGAAATCATCAGACGCGTACCCATCGGCGCCGGGTCCTCCAGGGCCGCCGTTCTCCGGCCCGTCGGCCGGAGAAGCGCCGCCGCTGGATCCAGCGAGGAGCGAGAGATTGCCCATACTGGCGCTCTTCCTTATGACTCCATCCGTCAATCTCACGCCGAACAATTTCACCCCTCTGTTCGGACACGTCCTCGAATTGTGACCGTTGTGGCTACAGTGAGAGCAGCGCCTCGTCATTTCCCCCGGAGATGATTGATCAGTGTTAGATTGGGGGATTAGGGTTTATACGGGGATTATTAGGATTAGGGTTAGGGTTGGATGATGATGATTGGGGATTGAAGAGGGAAAGAGAGAGAAGACGGGGGATAAAAGTTGGTGGTGAGGCGAAGAGGAGAGAAATGTGGGGTTTCTGGATTACAACATGGTTTTAGATGGACATGGTTTACGATGTATTACTTGTAAGAACACGCTTTTTGGTTCTTTGTGTGTCACACATATGCATTCTAAAGTTTGCCAGAATATTTGACTAGATTTAGTTATGACTCTTTATAAAACTAGATATCTGTTTCAAAATATAACTAATTTTCTATATAAAATAATAAGACTAATAATAATAATTTTTTAGTTGTCTCATATCAAAGGTTTCTAGAAAAAATTTCCAGATTCAATTATGACACTTTTAATTTAAGCAAAAAGTTCAGCTTATATGTCGAATGAAACTAAATTTCTATTTCAAGATATAATTAATTTTCTATATAAAATAAAGACTTATAATAATAATAATAATAATAATAATAATAATAATTCTTTTGGCTATCTCATATTAAAAGTTTCCAGAATTTTTGACCAGATTTGGTTATGACACTTTTTATTCAAGCAAAAAGTTCATCTTAGTTGTCGGAATGAAACTAAATTTATGTTTCAAGATATAACTATTTTTCTATATAAAATAATAAGACTAATAATAATAATAATAATAATAATTCTTTTGGTTGTCTCATATTAAAAGTTTCCAAAAAATTTGACCAGATTTTGGTTATGACACTTTTTATTCAAGCAAAAAGTCCATCTATATATGTCGGAATAAAACTAAATTTATGTTTCAAAATATAATTGATTTTCTTTTAATAATAATCATTATTATTTTGGTCATCTCAAATTAAAAGTTTTCAGAATTTGTTTGCCATATTTGATTATGATACTTTTTGTTCAAGCAAAAAGTTCATCTTAGATGTCAGAATGAAGCTAAATTTAGTTTTCAGATATAACTAAATTTTTTATATAAAATAATAAGGCTATTAATAATTATTATTATTTTTGTTGTCTCATATTAAAAGTTTTCAAAATTATTGATCATATTTGGTTATGACATTTTCTATTCAAACAAAAAGTTCATCTTATATGTCGGAGTGAAACTAAATTTTTGTTTCCAGATATAACTAACTTTCTATATAAAATAATAAGACTAATAATAATAATAATAATAATAATAATAATAATAATAATAATAACAATAATAATAATAATAATAATAATAATAACAATAATAATAATAATAATAATAATAATAATAATAATAATAATAATAATAATAATAATAATAATAATAATAATAATAATAATTCTTTTAGTTGTCTCATATTAAAAGTTTCCAGAATATTTGACTAGATTTGGTTATGACATTTTTTATTTAAGCAAAAAGTTCATCTTCTATGTCGGAATGAAACTAAATTTCGGTTTCAAAATATAACTGATTTTCTATATAATAAATAAAGTAATAATAATAATAATATTCCATATTGATGGGTTGAATCTCAAAAAAAAAAATCATTTGTCTATATCTTTTATTTAAAGTTTCTAGAATATTGACCATGATTGGTTTATGTTTATGCTATTTTTTTGAAGAAAAAAAAACCATCTTACAGATCGGAAAGAAACTAAATTTACGTCTCAAAATATAACTGATTTTTCCTATAATAATAGCGATATTGCAATTTGCGTTTTTCGGTGTGTTGTATTTAGGATTTTCATGTAGCGAATAGCATATAGCGCACATTGTTTCAGAGATATATTTTTGTAGCGGATAATATGTATACTTTTTTTGTCCTATATATCACTACGTAATATATGCACTACAAAATCTAAAAGATGAGATATGCAACACTAAAATATGATTAATATTAAAATATTAATAATAAAAGTTTGAAATGTCTTTGTCAAAAATTACATGTTCAAAATCAAAATATGATTAATATTAAAATATTAATATACAATATATTCATCAAAAAAATACTATTGCGGATTGCTACACCGCAAAACATATATGCATCACGCTATCGCGGACCGCTTCACTTCTAAATCTTTGAAAAACACTAAACAACAACAAAACCGCTGAGCGCAACGTTTAGCTTCTCGAAACAGCTATTGTGCCGCAACATACCGTTATTTACAACATTGAATAATAATAATAATAATAATAATAATAATAATAATAATAATTTTATGCAAGAAATTAAAAATTGTAATTTCAGAAAAACAAAAATAATTTGTATATATTATTTATACTAATTTGTGAACAATATATATATGATGTCGCAATCACAATCTATCCACAAATGAACCAGAGAATGTTAATGTCTAGACCGTACATTGTAAGCCAAGAGCAGGGAGGAAAATGTAGAGATCAGTGGATGTCCTAGGAGGCACGTCAACCGTACACGTGTGGGATATTCGCGGCAGTATATACGACTAGCAACAACAGCGTGTGGATGACGGGTTTTATTTTATCCACTCTATTCAATTCAATTAATAAAGAGGATTTCCTTATTTAATTCTGTTTATTTTCTAAGCGCGAGAAATTAGGAAATAAAAATGATTGATTTGGGGAGATTACGACTCATGAGAATCGTACCTCGGATTCTAATTTAAGGCGGTTATTTAAGCCTAATTTTGACTGTAATTAGGACGGGTAATAATCTATAGCCGATGATTGGGTATTAAAATCAAAAGATAATGTTTTTGCCAAAGGCCCAAAAGTTGGATGGAAGAATCTCCAAATATATGTATTATATTTTGGCAAAGAAAGAAAAGTATATTGATATGTAAATATTATGTTAAAATAATCGTTCTAAAAATATTTAAGCTAAGATGTATTCATAAAATACCATATTAGTTGCGTATTTTTTTTTTTTTTTTTGGTTTCTAGGGACTATTGCATTTTCTGAATTTTATATTGTTAATGTCGCCATCACAACTAAAATGTGATAAATATGTGTGTAATTCAAGGCCTCAATTGCACAAGCTACTCTACTATGGTCCCTTCTAGAATAGATTGTTTTCTCCGGCTTTTATTAAATAAATATTGAATCCAAAAATCAAAGTAAAATCAATGTTGAAAAATCCAATTTGTAAAATCAATTTTGAAAAATACAAAATAAATGTTGTCAATACTCTCAAGTTCATTTGGTTCAATAAAAAAAAATCATTTGGAGAAAAACAATTGTTGACCTAAACTATTTTTTTGTCTCTTAATTCTTATATTAGTTTTTTTTTTCTTTTTTAATAAAAAGGATATATGATCTCAAAACATTTTTTTTAAACTGAAATCCACGATCATTAGATTGAGAGACTAGATACTAATTGTGCTAAATGTGTTAGCTCAAATTTGGAATCTCTTTCCAAATTCAAGAGATAATGAAGTTTTATAGTGATAGAAGCATGTTCTATTTATGTCCTTATGTTTAATCATATAAGAAAGTTTGACACGTCAAAGCTTGCTAGCTCAAGCAGTAAGCATCATTGAACTTTGAAAGAAATTTCATATTTTTATTTTTTTAATATTAATATTTGCATTTAATATATTATTTTGCAACCAAACGAGTCTTAAACATTCAACAAGTATGTTAAACTAAAAATCTAAAATGGTATATATCAAACATAAAAAATATTCTTAAACTAAAACAATTATCATTTTTATGCAAATTACATCTTTTGATCTTCTTAAATATAATTAAAATTTAATTCAATAATTGGATGCATGGTATTTTTTATTTTCCTTTATCCAAAATATATTGAATTTTTATAACACACATGAATTATATATGACATTGTTTTTTTAAAGTAGAACTTGTAAATTAAAATGGTGGTTAATTTGGCGGTATTTAACGGACAGTACAAATCAATATTCTAATAGTATACTCAGTTTGATAAATAATATTACTCCATTAGTTTTCGCTTATCTTTGAGGATTTTCATTATAGCATATTATTCAAACTAGAAGCAATTTCACGCTACGCTACGAGATTTAACATATATTGTTAATTAAAAAGAAAAATATTCAATGAGTATTTATTTAAGTGCAAAGATAATAATAAGTTCAAAATTTATAAATTAAATTTTTATTTGTATCAAAATTAAAATGTGACAAATAGTTTCAACATTAAAAAATATTAATTGCAATATACTACTTTTTATTGAATGAAGACGTCTGTCGATAAAAAAAAATATTAAAATATATTATCTTTCACCTATGATACATTTAAAAAATTTGATTATTCGTATAGTGTGTTACAACAATCTTTATTTAAATGACATTCTCTTACATAATATTTCTTTTTATATACATATTCAACATAATTCTTCACACACTCAATTGGAAGAAAAATTAAATAGAGAGCTAATCTGATATGGAGCTCAATATAAATAGAAAATTCACTCAAATTTATATATAATGGTTTTAGTTAGAAAAAAATAATTCAAATAATAATTACTAAAAAATTCTTGAGAAGAGGAGATAGAATATTTTGAATTAATTCAGTTTCATTGAAAATCTTATTAAGATATTCATTTATGTAAAAATATTTGTGTAATTTATTTAAGCTTTAATAAATTATGGGTAGAAAAAAGTGTGACAAATAATAAATATTTATTGTCATTTATAATATTTATTGAATAAATAAATTTCCGTGTTAAAAAAAATATTTTAGGAGAAGTCCGCTATATGATTTTAAAAATTATTATTAATTAAAATAAAAAATAATTTAATACATTAAATTTTAATTGCTTATTTATTTAATATTAAAATTATAAGTATATATATTCTCCTACATAATTATTTCGCATATTTTTCTATATTTTCAATATATATATACTTAAGTAAGGGAAAAATTTATTTGGAACTATATCAATATGGAATTTAAAATAAAGAGAAAATTCAAATGAATTTATATAAAATATTTGTAACATGAAAAATTTGATATTTTATTGTATGAAAATTACTATTTTTAGGAAAAAAATATATATTTGTGTTTTTATATGTGAATTCTTCATCTTCTAGTTATATTTAATTCCAAATGAGATGTATTAAATTTGGTGAATTGGTTCATGGATCTAACGAATAAAATTAGATATAAAATATATAGTTATTTATGTCATCAATATAAAGTGATGTGATTTTCTATAAATAAATAAATTTAGATGTAAAATATTGACATATAAAAATCTATAAACACATTTGATCTCATATAATATATAATGAGATGTAATTGGTTTTGAAAGTAATAATGCCCTAGGCCAAACTGTTTTGCCGTGTGGGAAACAGATTATGTATCAGACATTATATTTTTTTGTATTAGATGTTTTATCTTATAAAGTTTTTCATATAATAATTTTGCGTAAAGATTGTTAGATTATTAAATAACCATGAATATGTATGTCTGTTATACGTCATCAGAATATGTGATTCTGATAGTAAAACCGTAAAGCAAAGTGAATACAATTCTAAATTATCCCTAGTCATATATGAGAAACAAATTTGAAAATCTCAAATTATATATATATAGACTAGTATATTATTTGGATGATGATCATGTTTTACTGATCATGGATATTGGATATCAATTCATTCATATAAATATATGTTGGAGAACATTTATTGGATCGACCCACTATGAGAATATATACGGTATATGTCATTAGTGTTTTCGCATCATCTAATGTATGAGTAGTCCTTTGACTTGAGGTCATCATAGATTCCTGCATGTATATCTTCATACTTTGACATAGTCAAACATTATCTTTAATCGGATAATTATAAAAGCTCTGATTGGGTATTTAGTAAACTATGAGTTGGAATGTGAATGATCAAGATAGAATTTGTTACTCTCGGATACGAGAGAGATATCTCAGGGCCCCCTTATAAATTGAGACTAAAGGAAAACACACGGCCGTGTACGAAAGAATTAGCATGTGTTGTTAATATCTTTTAATTTATTCAGTCTAATTATAATTCAGAAAAGAGAATTAATCAAAATAAGGATGACATAAAACCATGCCTTATGATTAACATAAATATCGTTTAACAAAGGGACTAAATACATAATTGATGTATAGGTTATGATCACGTATCATTCATTTAATTTGGGTAATCATAACGTCGTGCGAGAGGCTACTTATGATTTATAAACTTAAAGTTTATTGCCAATATTAAATGAACCTATAGGGTCGCACACAAACATAACTAACTCGGTTGGACACAGAAAATCAAAAGGAAGGTAAAAAGGTGTGAGCATTAGATGCTATAAATAGATGAAGGGTTCATCTGATTAGGTCGGAAGAGTCAGACCATACACTAGCCGCCTATTGAGAGAGAGAGAGAGAGAGAGAGAGAGAGAGAGAGAAAGAGAAACCGGATCTAGTAATCTCAGTTTCTCCGCCAACGAGTTAGTCGCGTGTGGATACGTGTAGAGGGCGGTGCCGGAGTCGTAGCGCCTTTCGTGACCAGATCCGCAAGAGGCGCAGGGAGATCGTTTGAAGACGAATCGCGAATTCCTACAAGCCGGATTAGCCGAATCCGAGGTATAAATAAGATTTATATTTCTAATTTGATTGATAATACACGAATCCTCGGTTAGGAAATGGGTAAATTTTTAATTCCGCTGTGCTTTTGAGATTATGCGTTTCCTTACAGGTTTATCATGCATATTGACACATAAATAATACATATCATCAATGTAACATAATATGGATTTCTAAAAGTAAATAAAAATAGATGTAAAATAATAATGCATAAATGTATACAAATAAATAACAATTACAGAAACTAAATTATTAATCAATGATGAAGATTTGTTCATATCTTATTATATGAAGGTTTGAAACGAATTTAAATTAGAACCATAACAATATGGAATTCAAAATAAAGAGAAATAATAAAAAATAAATTTAAACATTTTAACATGAGAAATATAATGTTTCATTATAAATTATTATTTTTTAAAGAAAAAATAAATATTATTTATGTTTTAAATAAATGAACTCTTTGTATTCTTGTTGATTAATGTTTGAACATAATTATGTATCATGATTCGTTAAAATTATTTGATTCAAATCTAACAATTAAAAATAACTTTAACCGTTCTCATCTAATCAAACTAAAATCACCAATCATATACATGTTAGCACGAAACGTAAAAAGCTACAAAAAATCAGAATCGATGAAAGATTGAATGGTCTAGATATAACCATACTATTTAATCTAAGAGCTGAAATAATTGAGATGATGTGGGCCCATGAGAGGTCTCAAATGGTTTTGAAAAATAAAGAGCTGGGAAAATTATTTTGAGCCATTGGATGATAATGTATTTATTAATAAATCTAAACAATTCATTTTTTATGGCTAAAAATTTGTATATTTTTTTATATGTTGTTAATTTTCATGATATATGTCATTTTTATTTACTTTGTTCATATTAAATAGATTTCACCCAATTATTTAAGATTTGAGATCAGTTATGTTCCAACGATAATTCACCACATTATATATGTTATTTTTATTTACTTTGTTCATATTAAATAGATTTCACCCAATTATTTAAGATTTGAGATCAGTTATGTTCCAACGATAATTCACCACATTATATTTCACCCATTTTAAGTATTTTCATTGTGTCACTCCAACCAAATTAAACTATCGGATGATGATATACGACAAATACAAACTATAAATTCATCATTGACTTTTTTATGTACATTTTTATGTGTTATTATTTTACAACAACTTTTATGCATTTTTATAAAGTCACATCATATTTTGTTAATGACATGTGTTGTTCTTATTCACTTGGTTTATGTTAAACCGATTCATCCAATTGTTTAATATTTTGGGGTCATTTGTGTTTAAATATTAATTAAAATAAAAGATGAAGAGTTCATACATCAAAACTCATAATTTTGTTTTATTCTAAAAAAATAAATGATTCTTAATTAAATATTGTATTTTCTCCTACTAAAATATTTATATATAATATTGTTCGCTTTTTTTCTTTATTTTAAACTCCATAATGGTATGATTGCGGGCTAATTTCTTCTTTTACTTAAGTATAAAAAAATGGACTATTTACGATAATATATGATAAAATGATTAATCTATGTAAAATAATAGATATATTTAGATAATTAAAATTACATAATTAATCTCATGCCAAATCACCTCTATTAAAGTAGTAAGGTATCATCCCACTAATCCAAATATTGTGGGTTCAATACTTGACAGAACCAAATTTCTTTGAATATAGATGAGGAACATATGAAGTCTCTTTATAAAATAATTTTTTTTTTATTAATCTCATATATTATGTTTCAACCTCCTTTGGGAATTCTCCTTGTGCGCCCTCACCCATTTTATTTCAACCGTCTGATCTAGATATATGCTTAAATCTTTGTCGTTTATTGCTCAAATTCGTTGATTTTCTATTTAATTTTGTCTCGTTATTAGCACATAATCATATATATAATCATATATATAATTGATTGAATTTGTGTTTCATATCTCATCTATGATTTAGTGAAAAATGATCATATCTTTGGCCTTTTCACATTTATTGATATTATAAGGCAATATAGATGATATTATTAGTACAACATCTTATATTATTGATTGGATTCATTTTTCATGTTGTATAAATGATTTGGTGAGATTTATCACATGCTTTGCTTTCGCAAGCCCACTGATATCCCGTGATAATATATGTCAAATTGTAGCATAATAATACTGTATGATTTAGGTAAAATTGTAGCATAGTACCATATGATTAGATGGATTAATATTTGTGTTATATATATGATTTCGTGAGATTCATCATATCAAAATATTTCTCAAACCATTCTGACCTAAACAATTATACTTTATATATTGTTGATTTGGTCAGTAGTTTCTGTGATACGAATATTTAAAATGTATAAATGCATTAGCCTGGAATTATTTTGGTTCGAAAGCAAAAAAAATCAATAATGACAAATTATTGGTGACAATATTAAAAAAAATGAGTTGTGTTATATTTTCTCATATTATGCTTCATTTTTTTCTCAATATAGTATCATATCTTCTTCAAGTATCATTAATGATTTTTAATCTTCTCTTTTTTTTCTTGAAAAGTAATCAACTTTTACTGTATCTTAAAATATTTCTATTAAAATATTTTTGAAATAAATTATCTTGCGCTTTTCTAAACCCATCTTAGCATGATTTTGAATTAAATTTTTTTTTCCGTACATCGAGCCTGTTCGGCATGGGGAGAATAGCACGGAATAGCGTATTAAATAATTTATTCTGCCTTAGTCCAGCCGAACACTCATGGATTAACATGGAATAACACGATGGAAAAGTGAATTTGGCTATTCCGTGTGGGAGATGGAATTAGCTTAATCCACGGAATAAGCTCAAAAATTGGACCAAAATACCCCATCCTATCATCTACCTGACGTGGCATTAAAAACTGATTTTCAACACTCTCTCCTCTCTCATTTTGCAGAACTAAAAAACTCCCCTCCTAACGTGTTTCTCCCTCAAATCTCCGTTGATCTTCTGGCGAACTCATCCATTAAAGCACTCTCCACGAATACACTTAATTTTCTCTTTGTAATAAGATCTATATGAAGTATTTCTTTGAGGCATTCCTCTGTTTCCAAACTCCACTTGTATGATGAGAGCGACAGAGCAAGAGAGGGCGAGATGGAGAAATGAGATTTTTTTTTTTTTCAAAATAACACTTTTTTGGAAAATAATTCAAACATATGACACTATTTTGAAAATAATTCAACATCTAGCACTTCTGCCAGAGGCTCTGGCGGAACTCTCCATTTTTTTAATTTTTGTTGATCCTGACCATTTGGCAGTTTTAAACATGTTTAATTACGCAAAAAAGTAAGTTCCACCAGGACCTCTGGCGCCTATTTTATATTTTTTTGCTTCTAAATAGCCATGAAAATTTAACAAAAAAAAATCACTATTCTGCCAGAGCTGGTGGCGAAACAGTGAATAATAACATTTTTTTTTTGCTAAATTTTTATGGTTGTTTAGAGGCAAAAAAAATATAAATATTACTTTTTTTTTGCTAAATCCTTTTTGCAATTTCCAGTTAATGTAGGGGCTTTTTTACAATTTCAATATAGGGGTTTTTTTGTAATTTTAATTTGAATACTGTAACTTAAATTTAATTTTTATTTATCTGTGTAGCGACATTTTCGCTGGACCTGGTGCGCAGAAGAATGCAGCTGGAAGGAGCAAGCGGAAGAGCGCGGGTGTATACAATAGGGTTCCATTAACTGAAAATTGCAAAAATGATTTAGCAAAAAAAAAAATATTTTTTTTTGCTTCTAAACAGCCGTGAAACTTTAGCAAAAAAAAAAAATGTTATTGTTCACTGTTCCGCCACCAGCTCTGGCGGAATAGTGATTTTTTGTTTGTTTGTTTGTTAAATTTTCATGATTATTTCGAGGCAAAAAATATAAAATAAGCGGTTCCTCCAGATGCTCTGGCGAAACTGACTTTTTTATCTAATTAAGCGTGTTTAAGACTGTCAAATGGCCGGGATCAACAAAAATGAAAAAATGGAGAGTTCCGCCAGAGCCTCTGGCGGAACCACTACAGTTCCGCCAGAGTCTTAGGCGAAAGTGCTAGATACTGAATTATTTTCAGAACAGTACCATCTGTTGAATTATTTTCCAAAAAACTACTATTTTTAAAAAAAGTCGAGAAATGAAGATTCATGCTTAAATAGTCCACCATGGTCTACTTGCTTCCTTATACACAATTTTTTCTTTCTATTGAAAACAAAACATGTCTGTGTGAGTATATATCTAGTTGTCTATCAAGTGCTTGATGAATTTCCAAATGAGAACTCAAGTTTGTAGTGGGAACTTCTTTTATTTAGCTAACCTCGTATAGCAGTAAGACCAAAGATGCCGATATCTATTGGTACCGGAGAAATTGGTATAGTATATGGTACCAATTGGTACAATCTCAACTGAACACAAAGCATGCCAGGAAAATAGCAAATTAAAGTAGCAATTTGAAAAATGCAGTAGCTCCTTCAAAAAAAAAGAAAAGTGCAGTACGATTAATCTTAAACTATATGGTACAGTGTTGAGTTCCTTGTCTTGTTCTTTCTATTGAGTATGACAACATATGCTAGAAATTTCTTGATGAATCATAGAGGTGAAAAGGATAATTTTTTAGGTGAGAAAGAAAGAGTAAATAATCTGTATTGACAAAAAAAAATTCTAGGTTCTAGGTTTCAGCACCGGCAATTTTATATGACTTCGACGAGCAGTTATTTTGATATTGCATTTGTACAGGAGAAAAATAAAAGAATTACAATAAAAAATTTCTTATATTGCATATTAATTTTTGTAATTTTGGAGAAAGTAAGAATATACATGTAAACGGACTTCAATAGCTCTTAATTTTTTTTATTAAATTCAAATTTCAAATTTATATTTAATTGTAAAACAAATCCGATAAATAAAATTAGGAACAAGGATAATTTGGTCATTGACAACTTTTATATTATTTTAAATAATATTATTATTTCATTAACATAACCGACCACACATGGAATAAAAGTGATTAAAGGGCTATTCCTTATTCGTCAATTCTTCTATTCCTTAAAAGGGCAGTTTTTTTGTTATCAGGTTCATGAACTCTACTGCTCGAGAGTCATGCACAGTATGTTTTTTATTTGATTATTAATATGATAACTAAGAACCAGGTGATAAATGGGAATAAATTAGAAATATCAGATTCGGGTCACGAGTTTTACAAATTACGGATCGTTTAGATTTTCCATTGGATTTTGGGCCACTAAAATGTCAAGGAATAATTTTGGACTTCAGATCAGTTAGATTCAGATTACTGATCAATTGAAATTAATGGTAAGCCACACATATTATTTAGATTTCGGGTTGTTCGAGTTTCAAGTGATTCAGATTTTCCATCAGATTTCGAGCCACTCAAGTTTCAAGTCATTAAGATTTGAATCACTTTTGAGTCTCAGATCAGTTGGATTCGGATTAAGGATCAATTGGATTTAAATGTGAGTTAAGTTCGAAGCATAAGTCGGTCATATATTGGTATTTCAGTTATTCAGGTTAGTAATTTTAGAAGAATTATCTTAAATGAAATTACAAAATCTGATATTTCTAATTTATTCCATTATGCGTTTTAAAAAGAGAAAAAAAAAGAGCTCTCTCTCTCTCAGAAAACCCTTGTCGCCATAACCGGATCTAGGGGGAGGTGGCCTCTCCGGCGCCTCCCCCCCGGTCTACTGGCAACGCATCTCCCCTCTCTCTTCCGTCTCCTCTCTACCGCAAGCTTCTCCAACGCAAGCTTCTCTCTAACGCAAGTTTTCTCACCTTCCCTCCAGCAAGAGCTCGAGTTGAGCTTTTTCTCACCGCTCTCCAGCAAGAGCTTGTGTCTCGAAAAGGGGACGTTTTTAGCTTTTTCACAAATCGTCAAAAAGAGCGATTTACTTGCCAGCCGTCAGCCGCCGCACGAGATCTATTGCCAAGCCCTAGCAACCCGCACCAGAGCTCAGTCGCCGGAGCAGCTCGTACCAGAGCTCAGCTGCCGGAGCAACTAGCACCTTATCTCGATTTGTCTCCTCCGAAAGCTCTTAGTTGGGGTTGCGAGCTCCTTTCTCCTCAACTGGAGATATTTTCCAAATCAGACAAAGACCAACAAGATCTGTCTTTGTAAGTTCAATCGGCCCTGACCAAAATTGCGTTATGTTCATTGATCTGTGTGCAACAAATATTTAGCAAAATAATAACAAATTGAGGGCTTCCTCTCTGAGAATAGCGGTCAGGAACGACGCATCGCTCTTTCTCTCGCTTGCAACTACATTGAGTTTATCCACGCTATCTCTCTTTTCGGCATTGGATTGTGCAGATCCATAGCGCATACATTGATCCCCGCTGATTCATTTTTGAATTGAGGTTTATGGCCGGTACAGGGTTGATTTGGCAACGGTTTTATGACCGGTACGCGACAGGTACCGGTTTTGGTATGGGGTTGGGAAAGGGGAATGGTTTTTTATTTTATTTTAAGGAGTAGGCTCGAAGTCCTACATCCTCTGGGAAAGGGGAATGGTACGGTTGATTTTCAGGACTTCTGGAAATTCGAGCAGCGAGGAGGACCTTCTAGACTCTTCAAAAAAAAAAGGTCGATGGTTCCCTCAAACCTTAACACCGCCTTTCACACAACCATCCGGTGATGTCACCCTTCTCCATCCACCGGCGAAACGACTCCAGCAAGATCGGTGATAAGTCTTACTTGTACGACGATTTGGAAATCCAATGCAAATTAGGCGTTTAGCTTTTATTTATAATATCCAATCTGTAGCAATCTTTATTTTATTTAATAAAAGTCTTAAGTAGTTTTTTGGGCTATAATTCAAAAAAAAAAAAAAATCTGATATTTCAATTAAGTTTTTGAACTCCAGTACGAGATCAGATTATTTTAAGGCCATATTATACCTGCATTTGAGTTCGACTCATCTCGAGTTGGAATTTATAATTATTGGAATTCAACTCATTTAGATTTAGAATAATTCTGACTGTGAATCATTAGGATTTTGATCGGTTGAGATTTTTAAATTGTTATCTTATCAATATCATCATATTTAAACGGGTCAGGCAAATGTTTCGAATTGGGTTAGATTTTGCAAGACGTACATATATTAAAATGTAGTAGAGTGGAAGGCAGATCTACCGACCTCAATTCCACAGAAAAAAACGAATTAAACGGAGTTTTGAATTAAAAAAATAAAACCAGATAAGCCGACAAGGGACAACTTTGAATATTTTAAGTTATCTATTAAAATACCCCCGATGTGAAATATTAATTTACTAATTAATGTAAAGTCAAATTCATGTCCTGATTTAATTGAGAGCTTGGCTACCTTGTATACAATATATAATTTTAGAGTAAAATAAATTTATACAAATCATGTCATTTATGTTAAATATAAGATGATTATTGTTAAATAATATACTCAATGCAATGTAATGTAATATTTATTGTGTCTTAATAAAGGTTCTTTGTAATATATAGAAAGAGAAGTTGATAATTTTACATAAATAAGTTAAAAAAAATGTTAATACCGTTGAACAAATTATTTAAAAAAATCCAATTTTTTTGAATAAATTTTTTAATTAATGTATAAACTTATAATACCCGTTGCTATTCCCATCTTTATCATTTTTTCAAACTATTGTATATATCACAGACAAGAAAAATAGATTCCTATTTTACACACCGGAAGCCTTCAAAAATTACAAGAAACTCTTCAAAAAGGGTCTTTGCGAATACTTCTATGCTCATCGCTCTCAAGAATACCCCGAAATTTATGATGCGGTACTTCAATACACCGAATTTTGGAAATTTACCTCCTTTATGCGCGTTGATAATCCGTCTTATGAGACGGTCGTCCGTCTCTTTTACATGAATGTAACTTTCAATGATAAGTATGAAGTAATTTTTGGCTTTTCGGGAGACAAATAAATATTAATCCAGCGACCCTTTGTGAATGGTTTGGTTTTGACGTGACCGATAACCCCTACGAATTCTACCTTGCTCGTTCCAAATTTCCGGAGGATGCTGACAATTTTGACGATTTCAAGGATTACTTACTCCTTGACGCTCCTAATGACTTAACCACAAATTACACACCTTTCCAACATATCGTATTCCTATTCGTCAACAACATTCTTGCACCGATTGCGAAAATCAAATCCGATTTTGAACGACAAAATGCATACCTCCTTCGTCATTTATAGTACAAATCTAAAAAAATTCATATTCCTTTTCTCATTTACCATCATATGAAGGCTCAAGTGCACGGTTTGGGAAATTTGCCATACATCCACGTGATTACTTGGATTTGCAACCGCCTTGGGATTAATTTTAGTAACATGTGCTTTCTTGCAATAACTAGCCATGACCTCCTTCACCACGGCCGGAACAAAAATTATGTCTTAGTTCAAAATAGTAATGATGTAAATTACGTCTTAGTTCAAAATAGTGATGATGTTTACATCTAACATCTCCGACACTAAACAAAAATTCTACACTTTGCCGGATTTAGATGAGGACGGTAAACCGATTTGGGAAAATCATGACAAAGTCTTCAAAAAGTCCAAACGTGCGTACCATGGCGCAAGCTCCTCAAATCCTCCAGTGGTACCCACGGCCGAACCCGATTTGAGTCCTATGGAAGAGGATGACCCGGTAGATTTCATCTACATGATTGGTACCGACTCCGAGGCGGCTCAAGCTCATTACCCTAGATCAATCGTGTACTATAAAACCTTCAACGACACTCAATTTGAAATGTGAATGGAGATCAGTGACTTACGTAATCGAGTTAATGGACTTTATGACCATGTTGATGCTCAGTTCGCCTCTCTCCGTGCGGACCTCAGTCACTTGCTCTCACCCCTTCTTCCTCGGCAAACCCTAATTCGACCGACTACACCGGTCCAAATCCTTAACCGACTAAACCCTAAACCCTAAAACTTCTCCACCTTTACCTTATTTTAGTGTGTTTTCATTTGATTTTCGTCAAGGCTCTTGTTTTTCTAATTTTTAGTTTTGTTATTTTGTGGTTGTATTAAGACTATTTTATGCGTTGTACTTTGGAACTTCTTCTGTACTAATATTACTCATGTTTTATTTATGTGGTTGTGTTATTCAATTTTTTTTAGGGTTATTAATTTCAGGGGGAGTATCTATTTAAGGAGAGTTATTCTCACTCGTCGGGTGTTCCCTTTTGATCATTTTTCCAAAAGAAGGAGAAGAAATTAAATACCTATTTTATCGGAATTGTTTTGAAAATCATCAAAAGGGGGAGTTTGTTGCCCTTAGTTTGATGATGTTTAAAACAATTCCGATATTACTAATTTTTTCTTTGAGTTGTATGAATTAGTTCAGAAGAATCAAGATCAAGAAAATGGGTCTCTGGAGATCAATTCAATAAGGATGCAAAGGTTGAGGGTCGGTCATTTCAGAAGAGCTAGAAGGCCTGTTGATCTTAGTTTGGTAGTCTCTAGTGTTTTGAGTATTTGATATTTCACTAAAGAGAATTTTCTAACTTCCTTATTTGGTTGTAGTTCTGTTGGAACGGAACTCCTGTTCTGTTCTAACAGAAAGCTTGACAGAACTCCCTGCCTCCTTCTCCATTCGAACGGAAGGTTTCCTCCGTTCGAACGGATGTTCAATGCACTAGCCGTTTGTCAAGATCTTGCCTTTATTCTCCTTTCATTTAAAGGCCATTCTAACAGAGGATTTGGTCCGTTCGAACGGAACTTCGCAGTTTCCATTTTTGTCAGGCTGTCCCTTTTATATTTAAAGGTACAGCCTCCTCCAATCCGAGATTTCACCAATTCTTGAGCAAAAAACTAAAACTCTCTCTAGTGTTCTACTAAAATACTCAATAATCTTTGTGAGATTAGGGAGGATTGAGTGAGTGTGTGTTTGTTTCTTCGTTGTGACTGAAGGATGTTAAGATATACGCAACCACCTTGTCAAATTTCGTCAACAAGTTCGATGTTCGGTATCGTTATTTATTTTCTTTTCTCAGTTTTTTTTATACTTGATTTAATTACTTTTGATTTAATTTAACCATGCAATCTAAATGTCTAAAAGCAATAAAAAATATAAAACCCTAAAAAAAGTTAAAAATCACACTTCTGCACAAATTGGCCTATTCACGCCTCGTATAGGCCTCAATTAAAGAACACAAACATGTGAGGTCATTATATTATGGTTAGACACTGAAGAGGAAACTAGAACCTCTCGGTTGAGGACAAACACTTAGACACCAACTGAGAGAATAGGCTTAAGAAATATCAGTTTTTTATAAATAAAAATGATAACAGAGATCCTCTTGCACTTGAATTAAGTTAGAAGACAAGAATCCTTCTTATTCCATGCTCTTGCATGTGAAGAAAAAAAATAAAGTTCGTCGAAGCTCCAAAAGTAGACGACGATCAGTAAACATATCCGAAGAAAATAGAACTCGCTATCCTCGGAGCAAATAACAAGGATTGGTCGTTATGCGGCTAACATCATTTATACGGATGGCAAATAAGTCAAAATGATAAGGATCTTTGAGAAGACCGCTTTTAGAAGAGGAACTAAAAAAACAATCACGTCGTTATAAAAAGGAAAGCGTGTGATCCAGATGGATTCTCATATGAATTCTTCCAAACAAGATTGAAGATCATCAGGGAAGCATTAATGAGGGTAGTACATGCTATTAATGAAAATAGGCTAGACTCATGGGAATTAAATCATGCATCTATTACCCTTAACCCAAAACAATAAAATGCTCTAAACATTGATGACTGCAGGCCCCCCTATAAAGCTAATTGAATTATTTTGATTTTAATCAATATGTTATTGCAATTATTAATTTACTATATATATATATATATCATGCTAATTGATTACCAAATAGCTACATGTTACCATTTTAAAATCAAGGGTAAAACCCTCAAATATGACTAGAAAATTTTGGGGGACCGTAAATAACAATCTAATGACCTGTAAATATCACCTCCCAAATATTTATTGAAACAAATTGGAAAGATTGAATTTCTAAATAACGAGATGGAATTTCTAACTAAACTCCTCACTATGCTACTTGCTAGTTACTTGCATTACGAGTAGAGAAAAAGCCAGAAAAGGTTAATTCTTCAGCCGATGGTTCTTATAAGTTATAACAAAACAAAAAGCAGTTGGAAGTTTGAACAGCTTGTCGTCCCTAATAATTGCGTTCTATTTAGTTACTATATCTACTTATCATATCCTATCATATCCTTTCCTAGTTATTTGGATAATCCTGTCACATGAAAATATTTCAAATTAGAAAAAAAAATATTTATCCCTTTCCAGACGTCTATGATAATGTAGGATTATTGAAACCTGTGCGTTGCACCTAGTTGACCTATTTCAAATGTAAAATTTTAACATACATTCGGTATATAACGTCAATTTTTTTTTTCTTTTTTACTATTTTCATCATACATCACAACGAAAAGCATCTTTAATTAATTAATTAATTTCTTACTTATTCATAATTTTAATTTGTCTAAATAGTTTCTAAAGATATCACAATTTAGAGCATGCGCATATCATAATTATATATAAGCAAAGTTGTTGAAAATAACTAATAGAACCAAATTGAGACTTATACATGGTGCTAGTTTTTCTTTTTTACCGGAGAGAGTGATTTGAGGGATAAAGTGGATTCGAAATTAAAACTCATCGTTATTATAGCAATATAAAAATTATGAGCTTTTACCGAATATGTTTTTTACATATATTTTTATATTCATATTTTCTATAAAAGGAAAAATTTTAATTGATGGGAGTTGGGATTATATTTGAATTTATAAATTCGTTTCTAGAGCTCTAGCATTGTGGCAATATACAACATAATACCTGGTAGAAGAACCAAGGTACTTTTATTTTGATTTTTCATCCATACATAATCCAACATGGTACTTTTATGTTTATAATGATCGAGGCCCAATAGTATACATTATTATGGACGGGGTTTCTTTATTTCTTGGACTTGGGTACCCAGGCCCAATTGTAGATTTGTCCTTTATTAAGTTTAGTCGATGATTGAGACCAACCCATAAACACCATTAGTTTTTTCTCTCCTCTCGTTTTCGTGAGCACGCCTTGTGATGTTTTGCCTTCCATCTTGGAGTGTAAACGAGGAAGATAATATCCGAATCCGAACCATACGTATTCATAAAATATTCATATTTGAATAAAAATATCCGTATTCGACGGATACGGATACGGATACGGATATGGATAATTTATACGGATATAGATACGGATAGAATATCTATTTTATGAGATGGATAAAGATATGAATAGGGATGTTATTCATATCTGGATAATACTTCTATTCGGATATCCTTTTTTATAAAACTCAATGTTGAATCCATATCCATTAAGTATTAATTTTCTTTTATTTCACAATCATATGATTTTCCATCTTTCCCAATTTCCTTTTAATTCATCTTCTTGTATTTCTTTCCTCTTATTTGACAACCGAGTTTCCATCTTTTCTTATTCTTCTTTAATCGCTACATTCAACATAGACATGTTTTAACTCCCTCTCCATCTAACAAAATCATAGTTGCCAAAGTTGTGACATTTTTGTTTTAGTATGGTTATTATATTGAAGTAGTTATATATATATTTTTTTATAGTTTGACTATGTAAAACAATTATAATATCTAATGTAATTTCTTGCTCAAAACATTTTCCTCTGAAATCTATATTTATATAGCAATCTAGCAAAGTCGAGTTTTGAAATGATATATCGGACTACATATTAGAATATCCGTTTTAACAATCCGAAATTAGTTCGTATTCGTATCCGTATCCGGGATATCCGAACCGTATCCATATCCGTTTAGTATCTGAACCGTATCCGTATCCGGGTCTATCCGTATTCATATCCGAATCCGGAAAAAAATATGGATACGGATACGGTAAGAGCACTATCCGAACTGTTTACACCCCTACTTCCATCCCATAAAGCAGCCTTGGTTCAGCAAGTATTTTGAGTAGAGGTGGCAAAGTTTGACCCGAACTGAAAACCCGATCTGACCCATCCGAACCCAAACCCGATCTGACCAGAAAATGTTGGCAAGTCAACGATTCGAAACCCGAGCCGAACCTAAATGACCTGGAACCCGGAATACCCGGGACCCAAACGACCCGAAATATCCGAGACCTGAACTGCCCGAGACACGAACGACCCGAGACTCGAATGACTCGAGACCCGAATGACATAAACCTGAATGACCCGTAAGGCCGCAACCCGAATGACCCGCTCAATTACCCGAACCTGAATGACCTGAACTTGCATATATTAAATGAATGATCATGAAACTTTTAATTTCACTCTTATGTTAGTATTATATATAATTTTATAATATCTTATTCTGCTTTTTTTTTTATAATGTAAATATATTATTTTAGAAAATAATATATTAGTTATATTGGCTTCTAAGACATATAATTCTATTTGAGCCTTTTGAGCTCATTGTTAATCGCGCAAAATTTAAAATAGATAGATATATTTTTATTCAAATAAAGATTTTTTACAAGTTAAAGACAGTGCGTAAATAGATCTGACAAAATTTGACATAACTCGAAAACCCGACCCGACCCGATCCGACCCAATCCACCTGAACCCAAACCCGTCCCGAACCCAAACGACCCGAGACCCGAAATATCTAGAACCCGAACGACCCGAAACCCAAATACCCGCGAACCGAACGACCCGAAACCCGTAAGACCCGAACTATCCGAGACCTAGATAACCCGAACCCGACTCAACCCACCCATTTGCCACCTCTACTTTTGAGGGATGAGGTTGAACCTTTGTAACTAAAAAAAATATGCACTTTCAAGTTTCAATTAACATAATATTCCGTCGTTAAGAAATTATATATTTGTTCATCACCGACGAACTTCTTTTGTCATCGAAATTCTATTTTCTCAGTATTTCAAAGTATCTTCCTCATTCCCTAATTTCAGGCGGAATATATTTTCCATCGATTTTAATCAATAGAATTGTCATTCTTTGATCTTGTCCAGCGCTAAGTAAAATATAATATTTAAACTTATATGATATAATCTTTCAACTTTTTTTATTTTTTGGAATTTTGGAGATGGCTTTAATTATCCTCCATCCAATGTAAAACAAAATTCTATAAATATAAATGATTACAGAATCTATATAATTACAGAAAAAGCAAACACAACAACCCTATAAACTATCTTAATTGCTTAACAAAAGTCAGGGTTGAAAAGAAGATCAAAAAGAGGAAAATACAAGAGAGGCCTAACACGAGCCAATGGCCCAAGATAAATAATACAACCCAGTTTGAAAGTTGGCATCTCAAACTACTGCCCCTATAGCTCAACGGCAGTGTTCTTTCTCCACTCTTCTCATGCTTCTCGACTCACCATTCTCCGCACGAGGTCTAAGTCCTCCTTCTCGACTCACCATTCTCCTCAGAGTCGATAAGTTCTTTTTTTTGTCGGTGAAGATCCTCCGGCAGGGTTCTCTCCAGATCACAAAGACTCTCCAAAACTCACAATGGCACCTGGCGAAGTTGAATTCCGTCGCCAAATGAGTTATCGACTTCGTCGCTCGACAACAGAGCGGGCATCTGTTGATAACGTGAAACCTCCTCACCAGGATGTCTTGGGTTGGAATTTTTCTCTGTCATCTAATCCAGTGAAAAATCAATATTCGCAAAGCTAATTTGATTTTTCACAAGTGTCTGATATCCAATTGAGTACGTCCTTCCTTTTTTAGGTGTTGATAAGCGCTTTTTGTGAAATTTTTTCCTTTTTCATTCAAATTCTAGCTGACTTTGTCTTTTGAATCATTTAGGGTGATGGAATTCATTATCACCTCCAGATCTCTGAGTTCATTTGAGGCTTGCACTGACAATGGGGATCTGAAGGTCTCACTAAGATCTTGCAGGGACTTGAATCTGAGCTGTCCTATGAAAAGGAGAATAACATATGTCACTGCTGGTACAAAGCGTCCCCTCTCCACCTGGTAAACCAGAAGTTTGTTCTATCTCCTTTTCCCATCTCAAATGAGGAATTAGAGAAGATCTCTTGTAATTTCCTGATAGAAGTATGAGTCCCCCTTAGCAGGGGCATGTAGGCCCAATACTGAGATTGTTCACCAGATCATACCACCTTAAACCCTCTAACTGGTGAAAGAACTTCCAGAGCCACTTTAAGAGCATGAATTTATTAAAAGTATTGAGATCAAGTACCCCCAGACCAACCAGCTCCTTTGGTTTGCAAACTGTTTTCCAAGCAACAAGTTTAAGTCCCGATTCCTTCTCTCCCTTCCATAGAAAATGTTCTCTTATTTTATTAATTTCTTGTATTACCCATTTAGGAAGTTTGAACACTGAAAGATAATAGATAGGAAATGAAGATAGGACATAATTAACCAAGACTAGCCTGCCCCGAATCCCTAGCAACGCATCTTTTCAACTCTGCAATTTTTTACCGAATTTTCAATTATGATTCTTTATTCAATCTCTGTTCGGTTTTTGTGATGTAGTGGATATCCGAGATATTTTATCGGAGATGTTACCATTGGACAACCCAATTCAAGAGCAAGTGCATCAAATTGCCGGGTAGTTTGGGGTGTCACTATAAACTCTAATTTATCAAAGTTTATTTTGAGACATGAACTATTCCCAAAGGATGTGAGAAGAGAAACTTGAGCCTCCTCACTTGAATGAGGTCTAGCTTGATAAGAAACATGAAATCATCATCATAAAATAAAACAGTACTGGCATTAGGGATGAGTTTTTCAAGGAAGTCATTCCTTCCCATGAGTTCATCTACTTTGGCTAGGGCATCCATGACTAAAATGAAAATGAAGGGGATAAGAAATCCCCTTGTCTCACCACTCATCAAAGGTGAATGCTTTTTTCCAAGGTTTTCTTTAAAAATTATCTTTGCAACACCTTTAGAACATAGTGTTTAACCCAACTAATCCATTTTGCCCCGAACCCCCTTGCTTCTATTACTTGAATTATAAATTCCCACGAGATTGTGTCGAAGGTTTTCTGAATGTACGCTTTGAAAAGAAGCGGACGAGTTTTGAAGCAATTGACAGTGCGTTGTCTCTCTAGCAAAGACAAAGCAGTCAGCTATCTCTCAGTTTTCCATGAATCCTAACTAATTGAGTTCTATTAGCTGGCTGATGAGGGTCTTTAACCTCTTAGCTAGGGTTTTGGAAACTAGTTTTTGTATACTGCTAATTAAACTTATCGGTCGGAAAATCCTTTGCCAGACATACCTCTTCCTTTAATGAATATACCGTTTGTGACTAGCAAAAAATATTTTTTCTGACAGCGCAAAACATACCTTCTGAAATTCTAGAATTTAAATTTTGAACTTGTTAAAATATACCATTTAGAGAGAGAGAGACTTGTGTTCTTGCCTTGGGTGCAAGTTAGAAGCTGGACAAAACAATTAGAAAAAAGATGGAAGAGGAAAGGGGTAATATGGTATTTTTACCGAGAATTGTTAAGTTTTAACGGAATAGAGGGCATATTTTTTCGTGTGTGGGTAAATTTGATAGAAATTGGATTTTGAAAGATAAATTTGATATCTAAGATTTTGGAGGGGTAAATTTGATATTTTGGGTTTTTGAAAGGGTATACGTGATATGATCTCTAATAAAAAATATAAAAACAAATAATAAAAAGTAAATAAGAAATTAAATATTTGCTAAATAGAAATACATAGACCAATAGAAAAAGAACAATCATTCATTCAAAGATAACATAGCATCCGATGACCGACAATATGTTTTGCACGACGGGTACTGTAGCGATCTTGTAACGACGGTATATAAAAACTAAAAAAAAAACAAATAAACTGAAAACAAACAGTATATAAAAGATTCATTCAGTAAAACAATATATATTTTAAAAAATAAAAATAATATATAAAAATATATAAACTGAAAACAAACAGTATATAAAAACATTATGTAAACAATATATATTAAATGAAAACATTATATAGCGTATATAGAAATGCGAGAAAATAATATATAATTTCAATCCGTCGCTATAGGATCGCTACAGTACCTGTCATGATTTTCTCTGGTTGCTTCTCATACTTATCCCTTCCTCTTACTAATAAAGCGCTCCATCATCGGTCAATTTCGCCAACCACAGCCCGCCATACGCAACCAAAGCACGACAAGCTATAGACCAGAGCATACAAAGCAAACTGAGTGATGGAGTTGAGAGTCATGAGTGAGGGAAGCCATGCACGGATTCTTCTCTTTGACTGGAATTTAAGTCCAAAGTTCCATTACGGCCTCGCGTTTCGAAAATGAAAAAGAAGGACTTTGTCGCTCCCTTAACAAGAAATGGGGAAATGGTGTGGTTAATATTTGATTCTAGCTTTTTTTTTCTTTCTAATTTTGTCATGTAATTAAATTTTAATAGATATTATATAGAGAGAAAATTCAATATGACAAAATTAATCAACTATTAATAAAGGCAAAATTGGTATTTAATGGATAAAATTTAAAACGCTCTCAATATAGCATTACCTCTAAATTTATCATAGAGATGCTCATGATGTATGAGTGATTTTGTTGGGGGTATTACTTATTAGTGATATTTCACTTTTTGTAGAGATATATGTGAAATTATAATTTTTATAGGGGTACATGTGAAATTTAGCCTAGATTTTTTTTTTCTGTTCTTTGATTTAGGAGTGTTTTCTCTATTTGTGAGTGTCATTTTGGGGGTTACAATTTCTAACTTGCAAATTGTAACTTATGATATTTTAACTTTGTGAAATTTTTATTTTAGTTAAATTAGATTTTTACAGGCTTTTTCTTTGTGCATGTTGATACTAAAAAGAGAGCAAAAATATGTTGACCTAGGGACATTCGATCTTTCAACATATTCAAAGGCCAATTATACTTCCAGAGGCTCTTATTCCAAAGAAGAAGAAAAAACTACCTCAAAGAAAAAGTAACTTTTAGGATAAATGCCACGTGGAAGTAAATCAAACTGAGCAAAAAAATCAGATATAAATGAACATACACAACTCCCTTAAATTGATTGTCTCAACTAAGTTGAGATGTCCTTATAATGTAAAAATTATATGACTTCTTTATATAAATTTAAAAACTAAACATTTATTTTCATTTCTTTCAGTCACCCAAACTAATACCATAATTCGTACTCCAAATGATATAATCATGTATGATACAAATCAGAACACATAGAATGACTGCATAACAACCCGCTACATAATTTCTCATAGTACAAGCACTACAGGAGGTTCAAACTAAACAAAACCTACTCGAATTAAAAATAGTTAAACACACAAACTGAACTTCCAGAGTTTGGTTGCCTGAATTTCTTTTTCCTCTCGTCTGTGGAACTTAATACAATTAGAACAAAGAACAAAAATAACCACAAGCTCTACAAATAAAAAAGCAATAACCTATACTTCCAATGACTGAGTTCCTTGCGCTCTTTATCATTGAAAGAAATCCAATTCGATGGCTGAAATATTAACACAAAACCTTACAGTATAAAAGTCATGGAGTCGAGGCTAGCCATGCGACTCCAAATTGCCGGCGAGTTAAATTGCGGGTTCTGCAAACTCGCATGTAGCTCCTGTAGTTTAGAGATTAGCAGTACAATTCGTCGAATTGGAGCGAGAATTAGGGTTAAGGGTATAACCCATAAACCTAAATCGACTAAGATGAGCATTTGTTTATTTCTCTCTTTTTCTCCCTCTTTTTTTCCTTTTTCTTGTCTATAGTTCTTCGATTGCTTTCAATTCTAAAAGCTCAATACATGAGTCATCTTAAATATCCATGGCAAGGGAGGGGACCTCATTGAGTTGGAAATGTTTCCAATCTCCGACATTGTCTTCCTTTCTTGTCTTTGGTTGATTTGTTCTTTAGTCAATAATCAATATTAGTAATAATATATTATTGATTTTTTTTTTGAGGAAAATAATATATTATTGATTAATAGTATGCTAGTAATTATTATTAATTTGCATAGATACAATTATAATAATTTATGATGACCAAAATTGTACATATTGTAAATTTGTTATGTATGTAAAATGCATTCAAAATAACTAAATTGATTATGATTAAAGGTGAATAATGAATAATACATGTACTTAGTATGAAATAATATCGGATAATTTTATTATAAAGAATTTACTTGAATTTATTATTCTATAGCGTCAAGGCCCAACTTGTACGTATCCGACAAAAATATAAGAAAAAGATAAAAAATTTATTGTATTATGGATATATATTTCCTGATCTCTTGTAAAATTCTCTTAAGACCCACCACAACATGTATAGCACTATAAATTGTGAATATTATGGATATCACAGTGAACATAAGATTCTCTAGATAGATATCATGGCAAACATAAGAAATATCAATTATATTTTTAAAAACATAAAAAGAGAAAAGATATGTGTTCCTCCTTACTACAAAATATATGCCTAAATCTTTTGTAAGCGTTCTCGAGAGAGGAACGTTTACAGTAAAGAAATATAAAATACTCACTTCACTCACTTAACTGGTGCTAATGTTATTCTAACTCTTGTCTGTCCTATCTCAATTAAGATAATAATTAGGCTAATGATCTATTTATACATAATACATATCTGAATAAAAGATGATTAACTTAATCTATTTGAACGAAAAGTAGGAATGAACATACGCATTAATAATATTTCTCAATATTTTATAGGGATTCATGACATTTTCCATTTGCACAATAAATTGATATGTTTTGTCTGGGTACACATTAATGCATTCAAATATCATTCTAGAGTAAGGCGGGAGACGATAATCAATCCTGTTTTGAATATAGTCATTTAGAAATTTCGATTATTTCCTTTTTTTTTGCGGATGGATATATATATATATATATATATATATATATATATATATATATATATAACACAAATGAAATCCTCCTTGTTAAAAACTGACACCCTTGATTTGCATATACTAATATATATCAACTAACGATTTTATATAAATCTCATTTTCAGTCCTCTCTTTCACCTCTAAAAAATAAAAAAACAATACACAACACATATATCACAAAGAAACTTCAAAAAAAAAAAACACACACACACATATCATAAAGACACACAGAGAACACACAAAAAGAATGGTATGCTCGTTATATTTGTGTATTTTTTTAATGTATTGTTGAGAGGATGAAAGAGGAAAGATTAAGTGATTAAATTGAGATTTATTATAAATACATAAATTTAAAGAGATAGGAATGATTATTTTAAGTGTTAATTTTAGACCTAATGATAGCGTTTTTTTTGTAATATTCATGGTTTTCTTTTGCAATTTTCAACAACACAATTTTTTTGCAATACAGGCATAACGCAGTGCTCTTTTTTTTTTTTGGCGAATTCCTCATTTTTTTTAGAACTCATTTTATTTTTTCATTTTCGGATTTGTCATACAACATGACATAAATTGATATATTACGGTACAAAAAATTATTACAAAACGTGATTAGCTATGTTTGGTAGCAGTTTAATGATGTCATAAAAAAGATTATTGCAATTATAAACTTTGAAGTATAAGATTCAATAAAATGATATGCTTAAAAAGTAAAAAAAATGATGATGAATTGACATAAATTTGTCCTCTTTCAATCTAAATTTTTTTCATCTTTTTCATTTTTGGAGGAGAAAATGATGTGGGAATATCGAGAAAACCTTTTGGATATTTTTCATTTTTCAGTATTATTTCTTCTCATTCCATTGGGAGGGGACACAATGGAGAATTGTTGTCCAATTTAATGGGTGTTCGGATATTTACATGCTTATCTTAGTTGGTGCTTCAGTGACATAAATAAATTGTATGCTTGATGATGATTGATGTACTTATTTATCGGTTTTATTTGTTGAAATTATTGAGCTGATGCGACGTTAAGAAAAACTTAATTTGTTTTAATACAATCTGATTTGGATGTTTAGTATAATTTCAATTAAATATAATCTGAACTGGACGTTTAGTATAATCTCAAGAACTGATACATCAAAAAATTTAATTGACAAACATTTGGTATCATGCGATCAAAAATCAATAATTTATATACTTTTCGATTTTTTCTTAGATTCAAATCTACCATAAATGAATTGAAAGACTTAATAAATAGTGCTAAATACGAAATATTAGGCTCATACAATTATTGCTGCCACGAGCAGTTGTATAATTACAAAAATTTTGGATGTATTATTTATTATGAGTAAATTTGGTTAAAACATTAAGCCGAATTAGGTGTGACGCACCATCACAGCTTAATCCACAATTGGCTTCATGTGACAAGCAAGAAATCCGAAACAGGGCCCATGTTTTGCTCACATCTGAATCAAGACAAAAGGAATCGCTTGGGTCCATTGGACATTTGAATTTGACCACCAAGTTCTATCCACGCACTGTTAAGGGGTACGGAGCCCTGTAGTCTTTGTTTGAACTCATAGGTGCCTTTAAATTAATAGAAATATTATACTTTTTTTTTAAGGAATTAAGGGTTATCCAAAAAGGACTACCGTTTCCTCAATTAACCCTTACATTTACATTGAGAGATGTAGCCTCAGGAAATTATCAAGGATAAATGAAGACACACTCGAGATGGTAATATGTCGTTTTTCAATTCCCATCTGTTAACAAAAATATTTATTTACTCTAATTAATTCAAATAGTATATATGTGATATTTGAATTTAGGAGTCGAACCACAGAGAAAGTGGCTTTAAGTTTAACAGGTTCAAAATCAATTCTCAAGAGTTTAGAATCTTATTTGCAAATTTTCAAGATTTAGAAATTCAATTCAATTCTTGTTTAATTTTCAACAACGACATACTTTCTTATTTCGTAATTGGACCTAAAGAACTTCAAATTTAACAAATGAGATGTCATTGGAAACTAGAAAGAGAGATCAATACAGTGGTACATTACTGTTATTATGTTTATATTCATTAAATTCAAGAAAATAGCAGAGCAAGCAGACAAATCACCGTTTCAGGCTCAGAATTTCAACAAGGATTCAAAAAATCACACAGGCCAGAATATTCATCCAACAATTATGAAAAATTAACAGAAATTCAAGCACAAATTCAGGCAACTACAATTCAAATTTCATAAGATTCTTCTGAACAGATTGGGAGAAATAAGTATAAAACTTACAACAGTTCAGATTTTCTAGCAGACGGACCAACAGTTGAAAATGATGCAATATCTCAAAATCTAAGATTTGGATGAAATGTTAAAATTCAGAATTAAATTCTACACTTCAAAAAAGTTCAGATAGGTCTATCTAGGTATTTTATTTTTTTTATTTTTATATTTTAAAAATTCAGAAAAAGAGTAATTCAAAAAATTAGATTTTTACAAAAATCGTATCTCACAAAATATGATGAGGAATTGGGCAAACTTTAGGTTGGTTTTAATCTTTAAAAACTTCAATTTTAACAGAAAAATACTAATTAGGACTCAAATTGACAAGAAAAGACTGACATAATTGTAAATTGCAGGAATCAGTGACTCGAACAAACAAGACTTTTTAATTATAAAAAAATTGGAATTAAATGGTAATTTGTGAATCGAGACAATCATTAATCACTTAATACATAATTTAACAGGTTTGCATGCTAGATTTGAGCAATCTAAGCTAAGAATTTACTCAATTAATGGACTAAACTCAAGAACTATACTTAAAACAACTATTTCAAGTTTATATCACAAAAATTCAATCCAATACCTAATTTAATCACATGGGAAGCTCGGCCAAGTATTCTAGTGATTAACAAGTCATAACACAACAGGTTTTAGTCTTAATTTCAATCGAAAATCCTCAGCCAAGCAATTTTCAATCAAAACGCAAAACAATGAGGTATTAAGACTAAACAGCCCAAATTGATCAAATTGAGGAGCTCAAACACGAAATTTCATACCACAAACACACAAATACCAATCCCTACCTAATATTACTAAGAATAATCAAGAAAAACAAGATTCGACTCATTTTATTCAAGTTTTGTACACAAAATTCAAATCTTGACTCAACCGCACAAAACAACGAAAAACAAAGAAAAACAAGAAAAATAGGGCAAACCAAAGTGAGAAACTGAAGCTAGAGGCTCTCTAGTTGACTCTTGGAGCTTCCCTTCATTCCCCACTCAAGCTAAAGTGAGTATTCTTTGTCACAACTCGAAACAACCCCTTTTCAGTCCGAAACAGTCATTACGAGCTCTAAAACTCAAAATTGACTCTAAAATTCACAAAAAAAATTAAAGAAATGAGTAAAGAGATGGTATTTATAGTGGATTAGAGTGTGGAATGATTGTGGGTCGAAATGGCTAAGAATAGTGGCTTGTGGTTGTTGATACTCTGGGTTTGGAGGATTGTGCTCGTTTCGGTGAAGGTGAGGTTGGGAGGAATAGGTTGGCATAGCGGGCATGTACGGGTTTTGGAGGTTCACCTGAGGTTCGAAACCCAGGATATAATTCAACATTTCCTCCCTCGGCTCCTGGATGGAGGAGTGGCCGAAGAACTCTCCTTGCCCGTAAGATTTGTCCATAGGAAGGTTGTACTTGATCGATATAGCCTTCGTTGTTCCACCATGGATAGCCCTCGCATGGCCATCCATTCCACGTTTGCCTTCTCGTCCTTGAGACCTTCACTTCACTTCTTGACTTTCCATTATGTTGGAAAACTTCATGACCTAGAAACCTTCAAAATTAGAAAGACACAACACTAGAAAAAAAGATTAGTGGGTTAGATTAACTTAATTCAAGCCTTCTCTCCGGCAACGGTGCCATTTGCAATAACTGTGAGAAACTACGTCGTTTGACAATTCCCACTTATTAACAAAAATATTTATTTTACCCTAATTCAAATTAAATAACTGTATACGTGGTATTGAGAGAGGGGTCGATCCACATGGAAATGGCCTTGTTTAACAGGTTCACAATTAATTCTAAAGTTTTTAGGGTCTTATTTGCAAATTTTCAAGGTTTATTATTTCAAAGCAATTTATGTTTAATTTTCAGCAACGACACACTTTCGTATTTCAACTTCCTCCTTAATCGAGAAGTCTTCTCCTTACTCTTACGAACCCGTGGAACTTTGAATCGTTGATTGAGTATATCTCAAGATATTCCCTTTTGATCACCTACAACTCACAAGTTCTCTCATCAACGACCTGAGAAGAAAAACCGAGCTCAAGTTCACCATTTACTCAACGAAAATTTAAATCGTATTTTGGGTAAACCTCATAAATCCCCCACGATGCTTCCCATTGAATTTCACCCTTTAATTCATCCTCTAACTCGAAAATTTTCCGATTAACCAACTGTTATAACCTAATACATTAACTGGCCCAGCCCACACCATATCGTCCTGAAAAAGACTTAAGCTTGGTTGGTGCTAGTAATTAATGCACTAGCCTATTTAAGTAACTCCAATTTTCATTCACTACTCAAGGTGGGAGTAATCAACTAGCCCCCCTTTCCACTATTTGGTTCCGGGGTGTAACAAACTCCCCCACTTAAATTTCTGACATCCCTGTCAGAACTAACACCTGGTCCCTAGTCTCGTCCTAGTACACATCCGTGTGCACCTTTACCCCATACATGTATCCCCACTGAGGCATATACGATGACGGTATGGTACGTTTCCGGCCACACGATAGTACCCTCAGGATTTGGCTTTGAATACCATTTGTTAGATCCTAATACATTAACTGGCCCAGCCCAACCTTCAGGCCCACACCATATTATCCTGAAAAAGGCTTAAGCTTGGTTGGTGCTAGTAGTTAATGCACTAGCCTATTTAAGTAACTCCAATTTTAATTCACTACTCAAAGTGGGACTAATCAACTAGCCCCCCTTTCTACTATTTTGTTCCGGGGTATAACACCAACAGTTCAAATAAAACTCGAAAATAACCAAAAGTCACGAACCAAATTCGTATTTAGAGTTGTTTTTTGATCAAATTGAAGCTTCAAATCTCTTAAGAACCCACAAACCCAATTTCTTCTTGAATACTACAGCTTAATTCTTCAAGAAATTTAAATGAGGACATTGGCAGCAAGAATAGATTTTTTCTAAAAAACTGAAGCATTCGTTGAACACTTCATCTGCATCACTTTAAGCTTACTTTTCTCGCTGAATACTCCACCATTTGATGCTTTTTTATACCCCTAGAAAGAGGAGAGAAAGGAGAAGAGTATGGATTTGGTTTTGTCGAAAATGATGACCTGTAGAGAGAGTTACAACCCTGCCATTGTTGTTGTTCGAGTTTAAGAGTTCTGACCGTTGGTTCATCAATTTAGACTTTTTCTTTGAGAATTTCGTCGAACATCTTCGTAAAACTCAAATAAGTCGCTCTATTTTCACTCGTTTCATGAGTTCTTAATATGGATAGAAAGGGCAGAGAGTAAGGAAGACAATGGAGTTGGTTTTGTGAAGAATGGATATATGTAGAGGAAATGGTAGCCCAAATACACTTTTCAGTTCACGGTTACGGCTGAATTTGGTTTTTTTGCGTTTTCCCGGCGATCACCAACGATTTAGCTCGAACGGGCCTCACAGGCAGCTTCGGCTCATCGAGATGAGGCGTTTGATAGTAAGTATGCCCAAATTTTGAGAATCCGAAATTTTAACAATTTTTCGAGCGGTTTTTGACTGGTTATTCAGAGTTGACTTTCACAAGTCAACCCAAGTTTGACCAACAGTTTCTGGGAGTTCTAGAAGGTTTCTGATTATGAGACTAGCACCAATGTATTCATCTTGTCGAGACCTTCATTTCGACGTATACTTTGACCCATTTCAGGACGGCTGACGTTTGGTGAAAAATAATTTTTAGGGTTGACTTTTTGTCCTTTTGTCGGTTTTTTAGGATTTGTCTTAGATGTTTGGTTGGTAAAGGGTTGTATGAGGTTGGAATGGCATGTGTATGATTTTCGTGGAGATTTGTGAAGAATTCGGCCATCTTTGGTCCAAAATTTCAAATCAGCCCTTTCTTTAGAGTATACTTTTCATTCGAGGCCGCCGAATCTTGTTTTCTTGGTCTATTTACCTGAAAAATCACACAAAATATATTAAGGGGTTTAAAAATGAATTTAATTAATTTTAATCATTTTTTATATATTTTATGTGATTCAAGGGTAAATTTTATATGATAAGAACGTTAAAAATGTGTATAAAAAATACACATTACAACAACGGAGTTGAGGCGACTCCTTACCCAACACGACAAAACCGACTACAGTTCCTCCCTTCCCAACTCCTCCTTTCACTTTAAGCAGATAGATTTCGAATTGGAGAAAAGGGAAAGACTCAAGCTTCCTAATTGGGCAAATCTAACCGCTCATTACTTGCATCTGAGAACTCCAATTGGATTCGACAAAAATTCCCCACACACAATCACAGCCTTCGGGAACTCCATGTAACCGCCCATTACTTTGCCTCAAAATCATTATGCTCCGGCTTTCGGGAACTCCGTCCTCGCAAAACCTTATAAAAACTACCACGGTTGTTTCAAATGTCTTGTGAAAGATCACCTTAAGAGAGATTTGTCGAGATCCAATTGTCTTCAACAAAATAAAGAAGGTTGGCCAACTCGCTTGAAATTGCAAGTCATTATCCACGCATTCTTGCAAATCAACAAAGCCACCACTGCCACTTCCTCACAGGCCTCCACTTTCAACCATGAACATAAACCTTGAATCCCTCAAGCGACCTGATGAACTAGAACTTCATCTTCCGCCTAGAGTTTACCTTAGGCAGGAAAATGAATACCTACTAAGCATTGTTCTCTTCACCACCACTCATGGCCTACCTAAAATTTGACATCGAATTATGCTCAACCTCTACCTTCAAGAACGATTCCCAACTCGCTTCGAAAATGACTTCTTGATTTATGAGTACTATCCAGATAGCCTACTCTACATCTCCTCTTCAATGGGGCTCCGAGATAGTGGGGGTATTAGTTTCTTCTCTTCTTATCTAGGGGTTGATTCTCGCGCGGGTTACTCTCATACACGGGCGCAGTTGCGGAAATCTTAGGGCGTTTTGATGAATGACAATGAAGGGAAGAGACTGACTGAACCCGCGATGCCAACCAAAATACCAAACCCCGTCGACGAACCTAATGCAAACTTTCCTTTATCATCCACTGTCACCATAAAAGTCACTCCCACCTTTCCCCCGAAGGCTAGCAAGACATACGCTAGATCGGCAAATCGAGAGATTCGTCGAACTCCTGAAGAAGCTTCATGTCACGTTACCATTTAGGGATGTAGTTACCGTGATGCCGGTCTACACTAAGCTCTTAAAGGAGATCTTTTCTAACAAAAAGAAGATAGAAGATTTCAAGAACATGGCGCTCACAAAACAATGTAGCACGATCATATATAATAAGCCATCCCAAAAACTGTAGGATTTGGGCAGTTTCTCCATGCCTTATTATATTGGCAAGGAGCGGTTCGATCGAGCACTGTGCGACTTAGGAGCGAGCGTAAGCCTAATGCCATTGTCAGTTTACAAGAGGCTAGGTATTAGAGATCTAGAGAAGATGATGATGACCCTGACCATGGCAGATGATAGGGGTAATTTATATTAAAAATTACCGTCTATCTTGTATGTTACTTTATGCACTTTTATTAGTTATATTAGTATTTTGCTTATGTTTTAGTTAAGAATCATGTTATTGCTAGTGTTCACTTGTGTTTCAGAAAAAGAGTGCATAACGATGGAAAAAACCACATTTGGAGCAAGAGGTGACTTGGCATGATGCTGGCACTTCACGGGAGGAATAACAGCAGTTCCAGCACCTATCTTCGTATCCTGGAGGCCTCAGACTCGCATCCTGGAAGCCTCACCCACTACCTGCGAATCTGCTGACAGCTGTTCAGTATTTTGAGCATAAATTACTCTCTGGACCTTAGGCCGGGACGTATGATTATGCGTTGGAAAGATAAGAGGAATGCCTACAATGTTCATTAAGTCCTAGAGAGATAAATTAGTACGCAAGACAGAGTAACTCACGGATTTTCACAGCTGCTCAATTATGGCAGATTTGGAAAGAGGAATTAATGGAATAAATCAAGGGAAATTAATGGAAACATCTTTTCTTGGCCGGGAAAAAGTACCATCTTTACAAGGGTCCCTTAGCCTATATAAGGAGACCCCCATTTGCAAGATGAGGCAATCGAGCCATCACACAACAATCCACTAAATATTAATAGGCTCGTCACGACTTAGTTACCTAGGAGGTCTATTATAAGGCAGAAGGGGGGAGCCACTACAACGCCAAAGTCTGACTATATCTCGGGTTTAATCTTTCTTTATCTTTGATGTATTTCAGATTCTTATTATCATTGTGTATCTTTATGCATTGTAACTAAACCCTTCTAGGGGCGAGATATTAGTAACTTAGTAAGATTTAATACTAGAGATAAAAATATTGATAATAGTTAATACTTGAGGCCATACCTCGTGTTCGACCCCTAAACTCATTTACCACTCATACTCGTACTTTGAATAATAGGGAAATATAAATTATTTTGCTAAATTGTGTAAAATTCAAGGACAGTTTCACGCGATTTATGAATGGTGCCGTTGCCAGGGAGGCGGCTTACATCGAGTTTTTAACTAACCCATCTCATATTTTCTCTAGTGTTTTTCTCTTTCTTATCTTGAAGGTTCTAGATCTTTTTATGGAATGGCGAGTCAAGAAGTGAGAAGGAAGTCTCGATGACGGGAAGGTGTACATGGAGTGGATGGCCCAACGAGGGCTATTCATGTCACAATGGCGAAGGCTTTTTCGAGCCAGCACAACCTTCCTATGGACACTCTTACGGGAAAGAAAAGTTCTTCGACCACTCCTCCGTCAAGGAGCCGAGGGATGAAACGTTGAATTTTTATTGGGGTTCCAAACCTCATATGAACTACCAAAACCGTTACATGCTAGCCTATAGCCCAACCTTACACTATTTTGATTACGATGCACCTCTGATCCAAGATCTCTCACATAGTGATGATGAAACCGACTATTGCAATAAGGGTCGTGAAGATCTTAAAAGAATGTGTGTGGAGGTGTGTAGAGAGAATGAAGAGGAGGAAAGACTTCAAAGAATGAGAGTAGAGGAATCTCAAGGTGTCGATAAGGGTCGTGAAGATCTTAAAATAATGTGTGTGGAGGTGTGTAGAGAGAATTGAGAGGAGGAAAGACTTGAAAGAATGAGAGTAGAGGAATCTCAAGGTGTCGATAAGGGTCGTGAAGATCTTAGAAGAATGTGGGAAGAGATGTGTAGAGAGCACTACGAGGAGGAAAGACTTGAAAGAATGAGAGTAGAAGAATCTCAAGGTGTCGATAAGGGCCGTGATGATCTTAAAAGAATGTGGGCGGAGGTGTGTACAGAGCATGAAGAGGAATTCGAGTCTTAGGAAGGAAACGTCCTATTACGAAGGCTACCTTAACCAAATTTCTCAAGAATTCGAGAATTGGGAAGAATTGAGCACCCCAAAAACCGAACCGACTCCGCAAATTTTCTCAAACCCTCTCTCTTTCCAAACCATAAATCGCACCAAACTTGAGATAACTGCTATATTATATCATGACCTTCCAACTCAACAAGGGGTAAATTTGGGTATTGAATTGCCCCTCCAACCAAATTTGAACACAAAACCCGTCCAAAAGCAATCAGATCACATTTTCTACTTCTTGACGAAACTAAGAAAATGCAAATATGGGATCAAAGAAGCTTCTTACCACCATGTGAACTCTTACAAGGGTTTGCTTACATATACGATCCATTCGAGCGAGGCTAACACAAGGGGCGTCGAACTCAAGACGTAAAACAAGGGTGCTGGCGAGAGGCAACTCGTCGTGTTAGGTCATATTTTTCCTTTCGTTATTTTATTTTCTTATTTTTACAAAACTTCTCTTTTACACTTAAACAATTGCTACGCAAAAGTTTAAGTGGGGGGGGGGGGGGTTTGCATAAAACCCCAACAATTTTTCCATTTTTCACAAATTTTCTCATTTTTGAACTTTTTGTTTGAGGACAAACAAAGGTTAAGTGTGGTGGGGTGGTTTCTTGCAAAATCAAGTTTTGTTTTCTTGTAAAAATGTGAAAATTCATAAAAATTGAAAAAATTGAAAAATTTCAAAAAAACAAAAAAAAACTCATAAATATAATAAAAATTTAAACTTTTTTACTTGTTTTTCTTTCATTTTTGTTAGTTTTTGTACATAAAAGTTTGTGTGTTTTAAAGAAAAACAAGAGATTTTTAATGAAAAAGGAAAAGGTTTTGAAAAATGGAAGAGATTTTAAAACCAAGCCCTTTCAAGCAAAATTTTGAAAATTCAAAAAGGGATTAATTATCGTCATGAATACCACATTCCACCTCATCTCCATCTATAATATCCATTTAAAATCCATTAAGCATTTCGAAAATTCATATATATTTCACTTGCCCCTTAAATGAAATTCTAAATCGTTTTCTTTAAAGTAATGTTGTGATTAAAACTTTTGAGAAATCAAACCTTATTTTTAATATCACTAGTTTCGCAAAAAATTTCTAACTCCACCTATCTTTCATGGCATAGCTAATGACCTGTATGTCCATCTCTAATTTTCGCACTAAAAGCAAGTGACGGAAATCGTAACCTGTTATCCCTTCACAAAAAGAATTAAAAAAATGTGAAAAATTATTTTTAAACCTTGAAAAAGAAATTTTTTACATATCCGCAATAGAAAATGAAGGATTTTTTGTACGTGCAAAACACAGTTTGTCTTTTAATAACATGAGTGGATAGAATACCAACTTTTACTTGTTTATAAAAGAGAAAGTTGAGTTAGTTGGAACTTTTGGGGTAATTTGCATTAATTCACCATTTTAAATTTAAGGGGAAAAAGTATCAAAAACAAAATTAGGGCATTGCTTTTTGGAAGAAAGGTTCGTATTTGAAGGATTGGGGAATTTTAAATAAATTTGAATTTGAAATTATTAATTGATATTCATCGACTCTCGTGTATTATTATAATAATCAAATATTAGTATATAACATTCATGGCAATAACTCAATCTTTTTTCAAAATACTTTTAACTGATTCTAAAAACCCTAAAACTTGATTTTATTTATGCTTGAGAGCAAGCTTGGTTTAAGTGTGGTGGGATTTGTAATGTGTATTTTTATACATATTTTTAAGGCTTTTATCATCTCAAATTCAATCATAATTCACATTAAATGTATGAAAAATGCTCATAATTCATAGAACATAATTTGAATGAAGAATTGGACCAAAACCCAAATGATGGGCCAAAGATGGCCAACCAAAACTCTCAAAACCCTACAAAATTCATCCAAATATTTACAACAATTCGACAACCTTTTACAACCAAGTCAACCCAAGTCTAACGCTAAAAATCACTGAGTTGACCGAAAGTCAACTTTTCTGAAATGGGTCAAAAGGTAGACCCAAACGAAGAACTCGACAAGACGAATCCGACGGTACAGGTTTCGTGATCAGAAACCTTCTAGAACTCTCGGAATCGCCAATTCAAAATCTGGTCGAAAACTAGAAAAGTCAACCCTGCAGTCAAAGTCAACTCATCTTGTCCAAATTGTTGTTTTTTCAAAGTGCTCAAAACTGATCAAACTCACCAGCCATAGATTCATCTCGACGAAACAAACCTGCCTGTATGGGTCCCGAGACCTGTAACCCTTGGAGTTGGCCGAAAAACTCAAAAAATTTCCTGTCAGCCATGAAAATGGACCGTTTTGAGTTGGAAAATTCACGAGCTCACCATTTCCTATACAGACCTCTATTTGTTATAATTCCAGCACCATTTTCTTTTCCTTATTTCTCTCTTTCCAACCATATAAAGTACTCAAAAAGTGATGTAAAATTGAGTGAGATAATTGAGTTTGAAGTAAGTGTTCAATGAAATTGAATTCTGTTTTTGCTGAAATAACTCAATTCCAGCTGAAACTTCTCAATTCCATAACTCACACCACATACCTCATTTTCATGCAAAACCAATTGCATTCTCTTCTTCTGTCTTTCCTCTTTCCATGGATATTAAGAACACCGAACATGATGAAGAAGTGAGAGAGATATTTGAGTTCGAAGTCGTTAACGGTCAAATTTTGTTCAAATCGAATTGGTTCGAATTTCTGAAACAAGGTGACGTTTTATTGATTCAGAGAGTTTAAATGGGGTAGTATTAAGATGTTTGAAGTCTCAATTTGATCCGAAAGGGACTTGAGGTTAGAGTTTGGCTAATGACTTGTTGGTTTTAACCAAGTCAAAAACTGAATCAGTAACCAAGCAAAATCGGTGAGTTACGAGTGGAATTGGTGGCCGAAAGACAACATGAACAATCTCATGGAAGTGTAGATGAGTGCTTGAGAGTTTGGTCTTGATGTTGTTTGAGGAAAAATGAATTTTTGAGATGAAAATGACAGAATTAACGCTACTGGAGCTCAATGAGGCTGAAGCTTCCTTTTTCGACCATAACTCGAGTTTTACTCGATGTTTTTCGCCCGTTCAAGTTGTTGTAGTTTCGTGAGGAAGTTAGGAAGAGTTTTCAATTGGCCGTTTTGAGAATCTCTGATTATAATTTGAGTTTGAGTTCGAGATGTCACTGCTTCTCGGAGCTGACGGAAAATTGAAGCTGAAGCTCTTCGTTTGGCTAAAACTCAATGAATACTCAACCAATTTCAGCGTTTCAAAGATCTGTGGGTTCGTGACAACGAGGAGAAAATGTCTGGACTGAAAATTTGTGATGAGGTGAAGTGTAGAGGAAGTTTGTAATCTGATTTGAAATGCAACGGAAATGGAGTAGAAAAAAATGGCATTGAACTTGGTTCAAACTCAGCGCCAAATAAAGAACTGCACGCGATACTTTTTTTTTCACTCAATCAGCGACTCGTTTCACTTAATCAATGACCCATTTTACCATAGCGGATCAGCAAAGGGGACCACTTTTAAGCGTAACCACTCGGGGTTCAAATTCAGATCCGATCTGAAGCCTTTTCCGCCAAAAACAGAGGAAAAATTCAGCAACTTCAAATCCAAATATCTCCCTCATTTTTCAACAAAAACTCCTCAAATTCGAACCATAGCTTCTTTTCATCCGTACGATCAGATCTGGGTCAACAGAAAATCCCATTTTTATCCCTCAAATTTCGGATCCAATCAAATAGAGCTTCACTTTCTCAAGCCTTTTCTCCCTATATAAGGCATCTCAAGACCCCAAACTGAAAGGACTCATTCCCACACTCTCCTTAACTTATACACCACTCTCCATTCTTCTTCTTCTTCCTCTAGAACCACCATTGTTGAGTCTCAAAGCTTTTTGAGCTTTAATTTTCTTTTTTGAGTGAAATCGAGCAATTTGGGGCAGATTTGGATGAAATTCGAATCGGTTGATTCTAGCTTGAAATTGACTCAAGAGCTACCGACTGGTCCTCCAACTCTCGGTTTAGTCCAATTCTCTTTTTAAATTCTTGATTTAAATTTTAGATCACAAGAACTCAATTTTGTAATAATCATGATGAAATCTTGTCAAATTCTTGTTCTTGTGAATATGTGTGAGTAGATTTAGATAGGGAGGAGAATTTGTGAGTTTGCTTTATAATCTTGTAATTTTGCTGAATTTTGATGAATAGTCACGAACACAGAAATTTTTGAATAAATTGAGGGAAAATTACTTAGCTTAGTATTTTTTATCAATTGATCTATTAAATCCAGAGTTTATTGACTTGTTAATCATCTAGAATGCTTAGCTTAGTATTTTATGTGATTAATTTGGAGTTGTGATTGATTTAATTCAAGTTTTGTTTTAAAATGACTGTTTTGGGATGAACTAGTTCTTGAATTAATTTTTTGAGTAAATCTTAGCTTAGATTGCTCAAATCCATCATCTAAATCTGTAAAATTATACCCTAAGTGATTAATGATTGTTACATCTCATGAATTTCCTATAAATCCCTATTTTTAAACTGAAAATCAAACCCTAATCCAGTTTCAATTTTGCTGCTGTTTTTCTCTGTTTTTCAGTATTTTTGCTCTAATTTCGTATCAAATTCAGATCTGAAAAATTAAATAAATATTTTTACAATTTAGTTCTCATTTAGTAGATATTTTTCAAATCAAATTTTGCGCAATTCTGAATTATAATTTGTGAGATATTAATTTTCTAAATTTGCAAATTTTCTGTTATTGACCTTTTCGTCCAGATTTGCTGCTCCCTTTCTTCTGGATTTTTAAAAATATAAAAACAAATAATAAAAATACAAAAATAGTACTATTTGAAGTATTTCAAAGTGTAGAATCCAAATATGAATTTTAAAATATAGTTGTTAAGACAGATCAGTAAATATTGCCACTTTTGTAATTACTGGTCTGTCAGATTTAATTTCTGAATCTAGATCTGAGTTTTCATTATAAATCTTAAACCACAAATCAAAACTGTACCAAATTTTTACAGATGATCCGTAACCTGATAATCAAAATGTTTGGGATTTTTCAAGATTTGGTGGTTTTCTATAATTTTCTGAAATATTGCTGAACCGATTCCAAAATTGAAATAAGTTCTGAACTGATCTGCAAATATCTCAAAATTCTTGAATAAAATAGTAATAATAGTAAATGATCATATCTTATATCTCTTTTTCTAGTTTCCAACGGTATCTCTTATGTTGCATTCAGAGTTTATTTGTTCTAGTTACGAATTAAAACACTAAAGTGTGACGTGCTGAATTCTTGAAACAAAAACTGAATTTTGAATATAACCTTGAAAATTTACCTACAAACCCTTGAAATAAGATTTCATACTAGAGATAAAAATATTGATATTAGTTAATACTTGAGGTCACACCTCCTTGTGTTCGACCCCTAAACTCATTTACCACTCATACTCGTAATTTGAATAATAGGAAAATATAAATTGTTTTGTTAAATTGTGTGAAATTCAAATACGGTTTCACCCGATTTACAGGGGTGCGAACATAGCAATGGACTGCGAAATCGTGATACAAGTGTGGATTCCCCTCCCAAGCAGAGGCCAACAACAAGGTGAACCATACGATGGGCTTCCGACTCCGGAGGACGGGTGAGAGCGGCCTCAGCGTAGAAGATGCGGTGAGAGTCTTCTGCGCCGCGACAAGGAAACACAACGGTTCGTGAGGAGACAACAAATCGATCAGGAGAAACCATCGAGCCCTAGAACCCTTCGCGCCAAACCTCTCCATCGTACTTCATTCCGCGCATACGGTGACAGCGCGTGCGTGGATCAGGACACTTCTTTACTTTTATGTCCTTTCTTTTATTTATTTTCCTTGTACAACCAACCATCCAACCTTAATAGATTCAGTTTGGGTTGCTCACCAAAACCTGGTCCGGTACTCCACCTTAGGCCTCCCTGTGGATCAACATCCCAGCTAGCTACAACGCGAGGTCATAAGGGCAACCAAACAAGCAAACTGAGGTCTACAAATATGGAATTGGGACCTGGTTTATATCTATATATACACCCGTCAGTACCCTTTTCTGGCGCCGTTGTCTGGGAGGCGCGGATATTGGAAACCTACGACGCGTGACTAAACCACCTTTTTTCCTCTTTAATCTTGGATTTTTCTTTTTGTTATCGCAGGGAGTGACAACCTACGATACGAGAAGAAATATCCATCCAACATACCACCAGTCACATCGAGACGAACCATGAGCATGAGGAACCCATTCGCAAGTGCGGTACAACATACGATATTAGGAGACGACACATCAGACAATACCATGGAGGGACGAGCAAACACTCGGCCGGGAGCATAAGTCACGGGTCCACAGAACCCGCCTATCCCATCTATTAACCCACCAAACCCCAACCTGGACCCTCAACAAACCCTCCGCGACAAACCTGGCGCGATCCTTCCACAATCGAGCATCCTACCACCGACAATAGAAGCCGACAACTGTTGGGGAATCCATAGCCATGTACGTTACATGCACAGTGGAACCTATGGATTCAACCCGCCCTAGGATCATCGTTAAGGGAATAAAAGTACGAGATTAACTATTAAAATTTATCCCTCGGATCTTCCTGATCCGCGAGACGAAGAACGGATGTAGGTCTGAAGTTTTCTGACGTGCAACCTTCTCCTTCCTGAAGCTCGACTCGAACGAACTCCTTGCTTCTCCTAGGATAAAGAAACTGATCACTCGCTAGTCTTCAAAGCAGAAGACCTCTACTCATATCCAAGTCGAACTGCAGACGCACGGAATAACCAAACTCGGCTAGACGAGTCCGGAAATACTTTCCGAAAATAACTCAAAATTCTCTCTCTCTATTTCTGTGTATTAGACGGCCTCTAAGGCTTCTGAATTGTCTGTGCAAAGGAGAGACATTGCCCTTCTATTTATACTAGAGAGAGAGGCGAACGAATCCTCCGTTACCCAGATGTGTTAGGGCGCTCTTCATATCCTTCTGAAAAGAAGTGGTTGATGTGGCCAAAGAGGTCACAATGTCAGAAAGGCTTTTTAGAGAGGGTCAATCGGAGGTGAGGAAGAAGAAGAATTTTGATCATGGTTTTGAGGAAGTTGTTGCTGGTTTCCTGGGTCACACCATCTAAAATTTGGGTGGTCACGCCATCCAGGGTTGTATGTTTTGGAATAGGGATCATAATTACGGTTTTGACTCCCATTTGAATTTTCGTGTTGGTTTAGCTTGAAGATACCGCAAGCTGTGGTTGTGACTTTCTCCTCATCATGGAGTGTTGGGCACGCATCAGTGGTGTGTCCTGTCTGAGTGCAGACACTGCATGCCTTCACTTCCACTTTGGTTCCCATGAATGACACCATCATATTAGCCAAGTTGTCTAATTTGGCGTCCATACTATTCACTTGCTTCTCCAAATCACAGTCTCTAATCTCGTTAACTCCCCTAATTCTAGATCTGGTTCTACTAGATTGGGCATTTTTTGCCATGGTTCAAGGTTCGTGCTTGCCTAACAGTTTTATCTATGAAAGCACCCCCACTAGCAGAATCTACATTATCCCTAGATTTGTAGTAAATTCTCAATTGAAGGTATATTTTCTTGCTCTCTTTGTTTTTTATTTAATTTTTATTTTTTATTCCTAACAATCATCGAAGGCCCCCAAAATGACAGGATCGGCCCTGACCAGATGTGCCAACAGCTCCACCCCCTTCAAATCTCCAATTTTCTTCTTAAGTCCTTTGTCATCTCCATCTTTGAGAAATCCCAACTGTTAATCACTATTGACTATCCCTATTGTTGAAATCCCATGATTCAAATTATTCCACACTTTTTGCATACATAGAGTTGAAGAATAGATGGGTTGTTGCTTCTATAGTGGTTGCTGGGCAACATACACATAACTCGAAACCATCCCCACTTCTTTTCAGTCAATTTTTCACAGTCAACACTTTATTCTGCATTATCATCCAACCAAGATGTTTTACCTTTGCTTCTGATTTCTATTTCCAGATACATGAAACTTCAGCTAATCTGATTCCTCGGTTTATTAGGGTTGAATACACTTTTGAGACTGGAAATTTTTCTTTGGCAACTGCCAATATCTCTCGAGTGATCATTCTAACTGAGATAAATCTCCACCAGTATAACTTCCAATGCTTGTAATTATCCTTCTGCTTGAAACGAAATGTTATCTCTTAGGGACGGGTCCCAATTACCATTAATATAGGCTCACTCAATTATTAGTTTGTTCACTTCCATAAATGAGAATAGATTAGGAAATTGCTTAGCCAATGGGATTGAAAGTGGGTCTTGATTGAAACCAAAGACTCGTTGACTTTCCATTTCCTATTTTGGCACGAGTTAATTGGATAAATAAATTAAGAATCCCTGATAGATCTTTCCAAAAAAATAAAATCGAGTGCCTATTAACATAAGCTAAAGGAAAGGTAGGAGAATAATATTTAGCCCAATTGAGTCATTTGAACAGTAATAACTCCACCACTATTTCAATAGCAGGCAGGTGTTGTGTAATTTTAAATCCTTAATTCCGATTCATCCATTTTCCTTAGGTGTAATCGTTAGGTCTCAATTCACCAAGTGCATGCATGTTTGACGGTTGTCTTTCCATATATATTGCCTCTTGGTCTTTTTTATCTAATTAATAACCCAAGCCGCAATTTGAAGCATTGCATATAATAAGTTAGTAATGCCGAAAACACTAATTTGGTCAGTGTTATTCTTCCGACTAGGGATTAAAACAAGCTCTTATAGCCAACTAATCATTTTGAGAATTTATCTATTAAGGGCATGAAGATTACTTTCGTCAGTTTTTTGATGGACAAAAGCATCCCAATCTACTGAATTGGAAACTGAGAGAGAGTATAGTTGAATGAGTTGATAAGGTCTGCTTGATTCTTTTCTAATAGTTTGATCGGTATAATCACACTTTTTTTCCAATTTATCTTCATACCCGGAAAAAAAGAAAATGTCTCAACAACAATCTTAAATCTCAAAATATCTTCCTGATCAAATCTTAAGAGGAAAGTATTGTATGCATACTGGAAGATCATTGTATTCGAAGTCAGGAAATGATGATCATAAGAAAAGGCATTGTTCTTCTTTCTCTGTAAGGCATCGACTCTCAGCAAAAAGAGAAGCGACGACAATGGGTTGCCCTGACGGACGCCCCTTTTACAATTAAAAGTTTTGGATTTTTTTCCTATTTACCATTATTGCCGATTTAAACCTTATGAAAAGTAGTTGATCCAGGAAAGCTATTTTCGGGGGAATATCCAATATTTTGAATATAAATTTTCAACTTAAAGTGTCGAATCCCTTCGAAAAATTTTCCTTGAAGAGGAACGATGGGGTAGAGGAGGAGTTCAAGTGGTGGAAGACTTATCTTACTGCCGCAAAAGAATATGTGATTGATCGAGAACTAATAAAGCCTCACTGAAATGGACCAATTCAGTCATCAAAATCGGAAGAAATTAGAGATAATCTAGAAGGAAAAGATACAACCAAAATACATGATTTACTCTCTCCTATTTGATTTTTAAGTAGCTTGTATTTCTTGCTTTAATTTTTCTGATGCTTCTATATCTTGTATTATTTCTCATTTTGATTTTGTTTCGTTTTGTTTTCCATTCTTTCCTTTGTTTCCCATTATTTCCTCTGTTTTTCTTTTTCATTTTTTTTTCATTTTTTTTCTTTCAACTTCAAAGTCCTCACGTGGAGCTAGTCTACACTACAAGCTTCTAAAGCAATTAATTTTGTCATTGGGCATTGAGCTTGGCTAGATGCTGGACTTGGGTTGGTGAATTCTGAATTGGGCTATTAAGTATTTATTACTATATTATCTGTTTACATGAGAACAAATAAATGTTTTATTTTGGGGCCATGGGTATTTGCGGTCATAGGCATGCATACTGGGCTAAAGCCCAAGGATAACCGTGCATCTGGTTGTGTCGAAACTCAACTAAAAATCAAGACGAAGTGGTACAAGTAGAGAAATATCTTGGAACATAAAATCAAGTGTGAGTTCCTGGATTAGAATAGTTCATAATTTGTAACAGATAGGGTTTCTATGTATTAGATACTTATAATATAATTTCTGATGGTTCAAGAGTTTTTTTTTTGATGAAAAAGAGTAGCCTCAAAGTCCTACGTCCAATTTTATTTATAATATGGAATGTACAATGGTTTAAGAAAGAAAAAAATAAAGTAAGTCCAAAAGAAAAGAAAATTAGAACATGAGGAGCCGCGATGTATTAAGAAATGAGAAGAAAGTAAAAGGAAAAAAGTTGAAAGAAATCGGTATACAACTTTTCAAAGATTGAATTCTTCTATTATTCTTTGTGCGAGGATATTTGCTGGAAGTTGCTCGTCCTTAAAAATTTTGTTGCATCTAGATCAGGAATATGAATGCTAGCAAAAGGTGATCTTCATCCTTGATTGTGTTGAGTTGGTTTAGCATTATGGGAAGTGTGTCGAAGTTCCAAGTTAATAGGAGAGGGTGTAGATTTGAGAGTGCATTCCGGACTTCTTGTGGGAATTGATATATTGAGAAAATGTGTTGGCTTTTTCGGTATTTCATTTGCAAAGGTAACATATGCTGAAAATTGTCCATTCTTTTTTAATGAGATTGTCGATGGTGGCGAGTTCGTTTAGGTTGCATAGCCATCCAAAATTTTTGATCCCTGATGATGCTTTTAGTTTCCATATCTTTTTGTATTGCGAGATGATACACATCCCTTTTTGTATGAAATTATATGCACTCTTGACGGAGAATGATCCCTTTGATTCCCGCCACCTAGTTAAAAGGTCATCGTTATCTGTGAGCATAATAAGTTGCAGGCTGACTTGTAGTTAGATTGAGTTTAGCCCTCGTTTGGGTACTTAGATTTTCATGAAGTTGGCTGTTCCATTGGTTGTTTGAATAGAATGTGCAAACTGAGCCACATTGATCTAGAGCGTAGCAATATAAGGCCGGGATTAGGTGTTTGGTTATACCATTTTGTCAGGAGCATTGCCAGAGGGTTGGGAAGGAGCCATTACCTATTATGAATGTGGTTGGAATTTGGAAGATTTGTAGTAGTTTGATGCAATCTTTCCAAAAAGGCAATGCTTTCATTAAGCATCTATGATCGTCGGATGCATATCTGATATTGGTGGATCGACTTAGTCATCTCCATTCCATTGGCCCCACCCTGCGATATTTTTATAGCTATTTAAGAAGAAGAGTTTTATTAAAATTTTCAAGATGCATGATTCCGGTCCCTCCTTGGTCTTTTGGTTTGCGTACTTTCTTCCATCCGACCATCGTTAGGCCTGCTGGTTTATTACTGTTGCTTTGCATAGAAATTTTCATCTATAGAGTCTATTAATTTGATTAGCTACGACAGTAGTTGGAACATAGTCATAAAGTACGTAGTGCCGAGAGACCTGAATTTATGATGGGGAGGCATCCCCCGATTGAGAGCATTCCTTTTTTCCAGCCCGACAATCGCTTCGTAAATTTTTCAAGGAGATGTTGGAAATGACGATTTTTAGCCTTTTATCTGATAGCCGTAGTCATAAGTATTTGATAGGATATTGTGAATGCAGGCAACCTCAGAAAAGGTGTAGGGTCGAGGTGGCTATCAGAGGTGATCACGAAACATGATTTATGGTAGTTAGTTCTTAGGCCGATTGATAAGAGGTATTTTTGCAGTCGTTTTACACTTACCAAAAGAAATTTATAACCCTAGACTTAACTACAATAAGGTAGACAGTGGAAGTAGGGGTCGAACCACAGAGAGCTATTTAGACTAAACTAGGTGAAAATATTGCTTCTCTAATGAAAATGGACTCAACAAAAATAGAAAACTAAAATAAAGAGAAACCAAGACCATAAATAAGACCAAACACAAGACCTAAAACAAGACACACAATTGGGGGGGTTGTTGATTGGTTGATTGCAACAAAATGAAATTAACAAGTAAAGAGAAAACTTAAAGTAAAGATTAAGAGATGTGGTGGTTTTGGAGCAATCCTATTTGCCAAAAATCTTCGAGACAATCTTGATTGGGCTATTAATTTTGCTTATCGGTCGAAAGTCGCTAGGCCCAATTGGCAGCTCGGTTTTTGGGAGAAGGATGATATTAATCTTATTGATATTACTCAAATCAGTCTTTGTTTCAAAGAAAGCCCGCACAAAACTTATCAAATCGACCTTAATAAACTCCCTGGATCTTGCCCAAAATTTCCCTGGAAGCCCGTTTGGTCCATTAGACTTCCATTTAGAGAGAAAGAGCATCACTCACTGTACTTCTTCTTCCCTAATCTCTATACATAAGGAATCTAATCCCTACAATGTCAAAATAAAATCGTTAAAATTAAAATCAGCATAATTTCTATTTTCAAAACCTGTGAATTTTCGGAAGTTATCCATGAAAGCTTGTCTGATTCCTTCGTCCTCTATTATTTTCTCATCCTCTATGCAATCTCATTGACTTGATTTTTCTGTGTCCTGCTCGAGACTATGAGATGAAAATAGCGCGTGTTCTGGTCACCTTCTTTAAGTCATTTGCACTAAGATCGTTGCTTCCATTTCCTCTCTTGAATATTTACTGATTCGTGAACTTTCACCTTGCAAGCGATTCTCAATTTCCTTTCTAAAAAAGTTAATTTTCTATTTTTCTCTATTACATCCAATAGATCTATCATTCTTTTGCATCTTTCCTTCTCGTACCCCATTTTTGCTTTTGTCTAAGAAGAATCTATGTAGCTTTTTGATTTTTTTTGGGCCTTAAGACGGGATTCCTCCCCGGTTCTAAACATTACACCTCAGTACCCCATGAGTCTCTGATTAGATCTTTAGTTTCATCTCTAAGCATCCATGCCACCTCGAATCTCAAGATTCTTTGTAATTTCTCCCCTTTACTTAGTGATAATTTTAACGGCACGTGATCCAAAGTTGTGTTACAGAGAGAGAGAGAGAGAGAGAGAGAGAGAGAGAGAGAGAGAGAGAGAGAGAGATGGATGGATATGAATTCATGTTGCCAGCTTGGATAAACGAGGATCCTATCAATCCAAGAAAGAGAAGAATTTTCCCTTCTAAAAGACCAGTGTATTTTCTTCCCAAGAGAGGGATTTCTACTACACCAATTGAATTTATTGCGTCATTAAACCTCATACAAAGATTGTGATCATCCGCATTTGAAGATCTCTTTGAAAGGCTTCTGACAAGGTTAAAATCACCAATAAGAATTCATGGGATATAGTTGTTTAATCGCACACAATTCCTCCAAGAAATTATTTTTCTCAGAATCTCCAGTTGTGTCATAAACTGACGTAATTATGATTATCGACCCATTCAGAAAGGTATATCAGATTAGAAAATATATATTGATATACAAACAGGTACATTGAGTATATAAAAAATATGATTCGTACAAATAAGAACATATATTGTCATTTGTATGAAAATTTATTATATTAAGAAAATGTATGATGAATATATGAAAATACATAATAGTTTTATATAAATACAGACAGGTGCATACAAATATAGTGAGCGTTTAGGAGATGTTTAAGCGGGATTTGAGAATGTTTTCCTACTCAGAAATAGCAATCATAGAAATATGATTACTATGATAATCTCAAACTACCACAAAATTTACAAGCTTTGATTTGGATCAGAGAAATTAGGGATGTCAATAGATCGGGTTCGGATCGGATTCGGGCAATATCCATATGTGAATCCAATTGAGATTATGAAGATCCAAATGCGGATCCAAATTCATTAGAAAAGCTAAGATCCATATGCGAATCCAAATTCATTAATTTAGCAGGTTTCGGATCAGATTTTGGATCTTAATATGAAGACTTTTTTTTTAAATTACATGAAAAATAATCATTTATAACATAAATAATATAGTTGACACAAAATTTATTTAATACACCATAAAATCATATACAAATTATAATACAATATAGATCATATTCTTTGTCATATCTTTCTTTATTCTCCATAATTGATGAAAACTTGGCTGAAAAATATCTATCATGCTCGTTATTAAAAAAATATTGATTAGAAATTCTTTTTAAACTAACATGTGTTTATTATTTATAATTTAATATTACCCGTCATATCATATTTATTATGTTTCGTATCATGGTGGTTTGTTACCAATTATTCACTTTTTCTTTATTTGTATTAATATATGCATACTTACCTTCTATAAATTTGATTATTTAACAAAGAAGGCAATAATACATAATCAAAAAAAATATTTACAATATATATAAACATAATTATATACTAATTTTATCGGATTCATATTGGGTTTCGGATTAAGATCTTGTTAGATCTAAATACAAATCCAATAAACGAATGAATTTTTTTGAAAAATCCAAATGCGAATCCATTTTGTTATCGGATATATTTTTATGGTCCATATGTGAATCCATTTATCCGGATTCGGATCGGGTTATCGGATTTTGGAGATCCATTGAAACTCCTAAGAGAAGAGAAGTACACCCAAATACGTTTTACTATTTATTTTAATGCGAAAATTAAAACAGGCCTATGGTATAAACTCATTCCATTTTGTGTCTACTGCTATATTCCTTTTTATGTTAAAAATATATATTACTATCTAAAACAGGAAGAGCCCTCTATGAATACAATAATTATTGTTTCCATACCTTTTGCTTTTAAATTTCTAATATCTTAATAAGTTAAATACTTTGTATTTTTAGGAATATTATAAATAAGAAATGTGTTCTTCCAAAAAAATAAAATAAAGAGATGACATGCTAAATGAAAAATTGTGTAAAAACCACATCAAACTAATAATAATAATAATAATAATAATAATAATAATAATAATAATAATAATAATAATAATAATAATAATAATAATAATAATAATAATACTAACAATAATAATACTAACAATAATAATAATAATAATAATAATAATAAGAATAATAATAATAAGAATAAGAATAATAATAATAATAATAACAACAATAACAACAACAACAACAACAACAACAACAACAACAATAATAATAATAATAATAATAATAATAATAATAATAACAACAACAACACAACAACAACAACAACAGCTACATGAATAAAATATCTAAAATATTTTCAAAGTGAAATAAAATAACTGTAAAAAAGTGATGTCATTTGTCTTAGTTCAAATGATATGACGAAAATTTTGTTCACAATAAATAAAATACAATAGTTCCCATTCTTAATCATAAAAATTCTTATTACATAAAAGTCAAATTAAAATTTTGTTAGAAAATTAAAAAAAATGAAAGAACAATAAATTAGAGAGTGAAGAGGTACAAATCTACATAAATGAGTGTGTATCATAGTTAGAGAGTGATGTAGCTTACCCAAAAATAAATTAGGGTGTAGAATATAGTTGAAGAGATATATATCTTACAAAAATAAAGATGTATTGTTACTTATTTAGAACCACATTTGCTCAATTCATGTATTAAACACGTATTTTCCGAATAATACAAAAAACGCTAACTTTGCGTCTCCATTTCAATAATTCGCATTCATTCACAAATTTTTGACAAGAGAAAAATTCGACCCGGATTTTACGAATTTTTACCAAATAATAATATTTTTCCAATTATTTCTAAATAAAAAGTTTATATTTGCATAATTTATATACTGAATTATTCCGAACAATTAGCTGAATAAACGAATTATTACCGTCTCAATTTTATTTGACCGAATATTTGACCGACTTAGAAAACGTTCAATATGAATTATACACGAACGTATCGCGAATCGTATTATTCACGTATTATGAATGACTAACTATGTTTAGGACATTGATGTCATCTATCTAACAATGTGGCCAATAATTATAGACTTCAGTTTTTTTAAATATTTGGCTCATCTTTGGATGACCAACTCGGGTCCAGTCTGATTGTACTCGGATCTTTTATTTTTATCAAGTCTTTCTCAGGTTAAGATTATTGTTGGATTCTCCGGATACAGGTTGATTATTTCGTATAAAATTTAGATATGGTTTTATCTGATTTTTCGGTCAATGGTCATACCATTTTAGTTATATTTCAAGTTTATAGTGTTCAAACTTGATCACAAAAAAGGGACTAAAAAATATTTCTGTTGGAGGAAAGAAGAAGGCGAACTGGAGGACAAACAAGACATCGACGGTTCTTCCTAATTATTATGAAGTAATGGAATTGTATAATTGGACCGAGTACACATTAGATCTGCATCGGGTATCATATTGATGCAGGTCAGTACTAAGTTCCATATATTCATTTTGGTCTCGGGTCCATGTCGAGTAACGCTAACATCAGTTTTCGGCTCGGGCCATTTTTGTTCGGGTTCGTTGGATCTGGGTTGGCTAGTTTTGGGTCATTTGACTGCGAAAATATTCAGATCGGGTTCAGCAAGGTTTCAGGTGATCGGGCGGGTCAGTCGGGTTCGAATCAGAAAGACTGATAAATATATATAGAAACTAACAAATGCATTATTGGCCACATTTAGATTGATTGCAAATTTAATGTATATATTTTGTATATAATTAAACCTTTTAATTTTTGTACTTTATAAAAATTGTACATGTTTAGACCTGACTTAATCTCAAATTTTAGTATGACAATTTTGCTCTTTTATTATTTAATAAAAATATTTTTTAACCGATCCTTTATTTTTCCCATTTCCATTCCTTTTTATGGTACGGATCAGGCTTTATAAATTATTATTTTTTGAATGAATAATCCCAGGTCTAGTCTGGAAACCATTTTAAATTGATAGAATAGTAATATTTCAAATTACAAAGTTTTAATTAATGCCAAGAGAATTGGCATTAATCAAGATAACGAAATAAATAGAAGAAATTTAAAAAACAGAAACATAAACCCTAAATTATTAAACCCCACTTAAGATCCACCTAAAAAACCGACTAAATTTCCCTTCGCCGGTCTACAATCTATACCTGCTAACAAGATCTTCATGAACGTTGGTGAGTACTGTTTGTTGGTTTGTTGCCTTGTTGGAAAAGGTCCTGGCACATCGCTCCCTCTAAATGGCGAACAACTTGATTTGTAGGTCCTGGCACATCGCTCCCTTTAAATGGCGAACAAGTATTTTTTTTTTAAAGTACTCAAGTGAGAATGACTTCTTTAACATTTATTGATGCATCAATATTTAGTCGTGACAGAACCACCCTTGCAAATGGACAATCTTGAAACAAATGAGTAATGGTTTCAGAATCCGACATACACATTACAAAAACATTTGGCAAAATACAACCTCCCTTCGCCAATTGATCTATAGTTGACAAAATGTCCCAAAATATTCTCCAAATGAATACTTCAATTTTTGGAGGCACTCTGAACTGCCAAATAGGTTTGTAATGTTTTTGGCACTTTGGAGCAGAAGAAAGAATATGGTGGAAGGATGATGTGGAGAATTTTCCCGGTTGATTCAAGTTCCATTTTAAAGGTTGTGCTTGATTGTTTACCCATGTGTCTATCCAGTTCTCCCATATTTCAATTAGGTCAGCTATCACTTGAGAGGCAACTTGTGATAACGGCTTTAGAAATTATACCCTAATTCAATTCATATGGATTCAGTTGAAAACGCATCATGATGTATCACAATAGTAGTTATGGTGTCCAACCAAAAAAAGAAACAAATTAATTACTAGCTATATAGTAAACTAACAATTTAGACTGGACAAAAAACTAGTTTCGAGGAGGGTTTGCTAAGAATAACTGAATACAATACTTGTCGAATTAAATAGTTTCAGAATCTAGTTGCAGAGTATTTTGTTTGTGATATAAGAAGTTCTGAGTTTAAATCCAGTCAAATATATATTCTCGTTTGAGTATTTTTAAAAAAAATACTTGTTGAAGGAGGTATTATTTCAAGATAGACATTGATTGTCCCAGCCCGAAACTGGTATATGGCTGCCACTATATCATTAATAATACGTAATGATTATATGAAGCATTTTCATGACAAATATTTCAATTACCTCAAATTTATGTGCATCTCAAAATCAAACTTCAAAACAATGGTTTCATCTAGGGCTGCAAGTATAGTTCGTAACTCGTTTGTGTTTGACTCAGAAAAAACTCGATAACTCACTTAAATTAATTTCTACTCGAGACGACACTGCTCAAAAATCGACTCGAGTTGAGTTCGAGATGGGCTCAACTCAGTCGAATTAAACCCAAAATAAATTCGAGCTGAATCACGTTATGGGATAAAAGCATAAACACAGATTTTAGCCCGTGATTATTTAAAAGTAAATTTCAAAATTGAATAACTATATAGATCCGATTAAAAAGTAAAAACAAAAATTTTATGGGCTTATGGAATAGAGTCTTCTATGTTGCTTGACTTTTTTTTTTTTTGACTTTTATGATGGATTAAATCTAAGCCTTCAAACTCAAAAGGGTATTTTGGGTACTCACGCATTAATTGCAAATTAATATTAGGCAACAATTCATTTCCTTACATTTTTATTTCCACATGTTTATAGTCACTTCTCCATTCCATCATTTCCATTACATCCCATCTTTTCACAATCTCTTTCTCCAACATGAAACAGTATATTACATACAAAAATGATGTATTAATTTATTACAAAAAATACATAAACACTTTAAAAACAATGTAATCATACACAAAAAATATATGTAGTGAAATCAAAAGATTAAATATAATCACAAAATAGTATATTAGAACTCCAAAAAATTATGACTAGAAAATATTTAAAATAATTCAGCATGATGCATTGGCTCCAAAATGATATATTGACAACAATACTATACTTGTGATAAAGCAACCTATTGGCACATAAATAGTATATTGGCATCAGAAACTGTGCAAAAGATATATTATCATCAAAATAACTTTACTCACCAAAAAATAATATTTAGGCATAAATTCCAAAAAAAACTAGCATTTGCTCAACATCCAAAGTTATGATGTATAATAAAAAAGAGAAAAGTCCAATTTTACCCCCTCAACTATTGAATTAGTTCATTTTTAGTCCCTCAACTTTTTTATGATGCAATTTTAGTCCTTCAATTATTTAATAAGTGGGTTTTTGGTCCTTCAATCCGTTAAGTGCTTAAGTGTCCGTTAAATATGACATGTAATCAATGATGTGGCATATATTCTTAACACATACACAATAACGTGTTAATTTTTATTTAACAAATAAACATGCATAAAAAATATACATTTTTTAATAAAAATAATATTTTAAGAAAAGAAGGGAATTAATAATTTTTTTTATTTTTTTCAAACATTTGTCACGTTACTAATGCCACGTCATTACTTACGTGTCAAATTTAACGGACACATATGCACTTAACGGATGGAAGGACCAAAAATATACTTATTGAATAATTGAGAGACTAAAATTGGACCAATAAAAAGTTGAGGGACCAAAAATGAGCTAGTTCAATAGTTGAGGGGACAAAAATAGACTTTTCTCAATAAAAAAATTATACTAAAAACTATTGAATAATTGAGTTATAGAATATGGTGCACTGACACTAAAATGTTATATTAGCACCAATACTATACTTGCAAAAAATTATATATCGACTCAAAATCGGTATATTGGAATTGCAAATGTTATATTGATGATGCAAATGACATAGTTACACTAAAAACAATATATTAGCGTACAAAATGATATATTAACAATAACGTCGACCAAAATTAACATTTAAAAATGTATACCGACAGTATTAAACCAGTATATAGTATAATTCAAAAAACAGTATTATTACTTGAAAATATACTTTGATACTCAATTGCTATCGAAAATCTTTATTGATACGCAAAAAATAGTATTCAGGCATAGCTTCTCAAAAGGAATGAATTATAATTTTCTCTGAGGTAAAGAAGGATGGAAGATACCCACATGAAGTTAATATGGAAAGATATAATTGCAAATATTTAATTAGTTTCTTTCCATTTCAATATAGGGGTAAACTTGTCCAAAAAGAATACAAGCGTAATTATCACCCCCCGATTAAGAATATCAATCTAATATTTTATAGTCGGGTAAGATATAATTTTCCTATGGGATATTGGGCAAGTGTGATGAATCAAAATTGGACTTCTGCCTGGTCTAATTAGAATGGCCAGAATGCCTACTACAAAAATTTCACTCACTCAGGATTCAGGAAAGCAGCAGTATTAGTCGTGTACTTCGCCAGTGTGCTTCTTAGTTCAGCAGTATTAGTCGTGTACTTCGCTAGTGTGCTTCTTAGTACAAGGAACCGAAGCTTGTGCGAACCGAAGCTTCTGCTAACCAATTCTTTGTAGAAATGTCGAGTCCAAATCTCAACCTTCCTCTCATCGATCTATCCAATCCAGAACGCATTTCCACTGCCAAATCAATCCACCAGGTAATTAATTAATTAATCTCAGAAATTTCTCTCTTTTTCTCCCTTGTTTTTGCTATGAATTTTACTTCTGATAGCAAATTAACTACCAGGCTTGCGTGGAGTATGGATTCTTCTACCTTATTAACCATAGAATCGATGACTCTGTTATAAAACAAGTTTTTGAAGAAAGCAAAAAGTTTTTCAATTTGGCTTTTGATGAAAAGATGAAGCTTGAAAGAAGCACAGATCATAGGGGTTATACAGTCCCTTATGCTGAGACTCTAGATCCTTCTCAATTGAAAGGTTATTCTCATAACAATGCTGAAAACTGAATTTTGTTTTGAAGAAATAAGTTTTAAATTTTAATTGAGTAGATATATGTATTCATCCTGATTTATTTCCACCTTATGGCTTATTAACATGAACTTTTAGTACATAAATATACTTTGTAAAGAAATTACATAAACTTTCTATGAAGTTATTGTTTCATAAGATATGGTATTAGGGCTATTGAAATATTTTATTTTCTTTATGTTCATTTGAATCATTTCTATATGTAGGTGATCCAAAGGAAAGTTTCTACATTGGTCCTATGCAAGATGGCTTAAATAAATGGCCTTCACAAGGTAGATTTTATTTGTTCCATTAAGAAAAAAACAAAATTTGTTGTTCTGTTTTGATTTTAGTCTAATTGCACATTTGGGAGTAAATTGAGGCTAATTGGGGGAGAATTATTGCATAATCTTGAGTTAATGAAGCCAAGCTTTTAAAAGTGCACAAAAAGTTCCGTTGTGTAATTTGGAACTAGCAGCATTATTGTAATATTATTCTTAATTTTCTGGCTTGGAAATTGTAGAAAGCTTGCCTATCTGGAGAGAAACAATGATACTTTATTTTGAAAATATCCTGTAAGTTTTTTAATATATTATGATACCAAAATCACATCATCACATGAATATTGAAATCAAAATATACCTGATATTATTTATATTTTATAAGCATACATGCAATTGTGCACATTAAATTGATCAAAATACTCTTAAAAACATATGGCAATGCTTACATATTTTGCAATGACATACTTAATTGTATACCTAAAAGATTAATTTCTTTGATTAATTTTTTACACACAATTATGTACATTCATTCAGTTCCGTTTCAAAACTCAAAAGTAAGTATTATTTTATTTTTATTTGTTAGGGATGTTGGTACAAGATTAATTTCCTTAATTGCTCTTGCGTTGGACCTTGATGAAAATTTCTTTGACAAAATCGGCGCATTTAATCCTCCTATGCCATTTTTACGCTTACTGCATTATCAAGGTAAAAGTTGATATAGTCTCATCTTGGATATTTAGCAAAACATTTCTGATAAGGGCATGAATATTTCATAAATCGCGGCTTTTAAAAGTAAAAACATTTCTTTCCACGAAATTGTTACTTAATTTGACACCATGAATATTTCATAAATGTGTAGGTGAAATTTCTCCATCTGATAAGGGCAATTTAGGTTTATCAGCTCATTCTGATTATGGAATGATAACTCTTCTTCTTACAGATGGTGTACCTGGTCTACAGGTTTGTCTCATTTTGCAGAAATATCCCTAGAAAATCGGAAATATCATGAGTGCCCTTGCAAAACATGAGAAATATAATGTATGTCCCTATAAAGCATAATAAATATCACATGTGCCTTTGTAAAGCGTAAGAAATATTATATAAAAAATGTGGGAAAGAGAGGGCTAGTTTAGTCATTTTTTTAGGAAGTTATTATTGGGACAGCAATAAATTTATTTTCCATATATGTTCATTTTACAGGGGTATACATGGCTTTTTGATGGTTTGAAGGGCTATATATGAAATTGTTCCTTCAATTAATGGATTTTTTAATTCCATTAACAATTTTTGTATTCTTTTCTTTTTTTGAGAATTTCAGATCTGTAGGGAAAAGGATAAGCGCCCCCAAATATGGGAAGATGTCAGTCATATTGATGGGTAAGTTTTACAAAATACACCTTGCATTTTCCTATAATTATGATCTCCCTTAATTTGTGCAGAATTACAGCCCAAGCTATAAAATTAGATAGACATTACATAAAAATTAAATGAAATGGAATGGAATTGATTGGTGCTCTTAGTTTTCTTACCTTAAGATCTGTATAAAATTTCTTGCAAGAATACACAACTAGTGATGAACAAAACTAAATATATCTTTAAATTTCTGTTTTTATAGTTGGCTAGTTACTTATCTTGATGTAAATAGTATGATAAGAAAATTAAAATTCTGTTTTCATAATGGCAAGTAGTTAATTATCTTGATGTAAATAGTATGATAAGAAACTTAATGTCCAGATGCTCAGTTAAATTTCTCTCTCATTTTTGTGTGATCAATAAGAAATCCTTTTTATCAAATTTTTGGTGTATAATATTTTGCTACAGAGCTCTTATAGTAAATATTGGAGATATGTTGGAGCGGTGGACCAACGGTATTTTCAGGTAAATTGTTTTGTTTAGTTCCCTTCATTTTATATATACTCTAATTTCATGGAAATCTTATCTTCACCATACAAGAATAAATATTTTTGAAATGTATTAAAATTTTATTATTATTTTCATTTTTTCTAATTATCAGGTCTACAATGCACCGTGTCGTTGCAGTCGGACAAGAGCGTTATTCTGTAATTATTCTCTTAACTTTTTTGTTTCTAGCTTAAATGAAGATGGTTTTATTTTAAATTGTTATCATTTCCTTAAGTTACAAAAGTGTCCTCATTTATGATCAATAAATAAGTATTATCTTACAAACTTATACTACGATGCATGAATTGCTATGAACTTTATTTTACGTATACTGGTAAAAGATGCACATTATCTTTAGTTTATACATATCAGCACCCCTACCAGTTTGACCACACTTGATTTAGACAACTAGATCATTTGTTGAGTTCTCGATTGAGTCTTATTGCACCTTAGAGGTAATTTTAGGGCTAATTAAACTAAATTGAGTCTTAGGGGTAACATGTGAGGTTTTATTTGGGTATCACTATCACATAAAGCCGAAGAATAGACTATATATCAGTGACCAACTTACCACTATTTCATTTTCTATCTAGTTGAGCTTTCTGAGCTTATTTTGTTGTTAAAGTCGTGTATATATCTCTTCAATTATCCTGACCAATCTAATGAATTTGTAGGCTGCATTCTTTCTTGATCCGAATTACGATTGCATGGTAGAATGCTTGGAAAGCTGTCATAGCGAGACTTCTCCTCCAAGGTTTCTCTCTCTCTCTGAAAGTTTATTTACAAAAATGCTTTTTGCATCATTTGTAACTTTGAACATGGAGTGTTGGTGCAAAAATGCAGGTTTCCACCAATTAAGATGGGGGAGTACATACATGGAAGGTTTAAGGCTACCTACGGTTCATGAAGTTTGAACGGCAGAAGTTTGTGTCTACATAACAAGTTGTTTAAAACAATCTGTGGAGTTGTTTTTTAAGATAACCTTATAATAAATCAGATTTGCAAAAATATTGTTTTTTTTCTTTAAATTTGAAGAAGTAGCATCTCAAAGCTAGGGGTTCGAAACAAATTTTTTACTCTTTGTTTCGAACACCCATT
>CM050895.1:3257500-3337500 GCA_027726005.1 Juncus effusus | reverse complement strand
AGACTCAAAATCAGCAATAAATATGGTTTAATTAGATCAGATGTGTCCACAAACTCTCTTCATAAATTATAAGGGTTCACATGAGATTTTATTTCTTATGTTTAAGGGCGGTGATAGATTTTGACTTAAAACTTAGAGAAGACAATAATAAAAAATATGAGGATGACGCATATATAATTTTCATTTTAGTATTATAATCATATATATATATATATATATATATATATATATATATATATATATATATATATATATATATATATATATAGAGAGAGAGAGAGAGAGAGAGTTTTGCTAATAAGCTAATATTATTATCAAGGAGTTAGTACTAACAATTTGTAGATCCTTGGATCTGCTTTAATTTGTGTGCAGTCCTTTGAACAACATATTTAGTAACTCTCTCTCTCTCTCTCACCTGAAAAGGAAATAAATCTTGAACCACAAAGTAAATAATCGCATAAATAGAAATATTTTTCCGAATATAGAACTTTCCTTCGATATTCCGATTTCTTCTCTTCCAAAAAATATCTTATTTTCATATATTAAAAAAAAAAGAAGGGTTTGAGAAGAAATTATTGGCATGTTTTGATTGAATTTAGAGATCGAAGTATTTTTGTAAATTTAAATTTTATATGAATTTTAGTTTGAAATTTATTTGTATGGATTATGATATGTGAGTTTATTAATTTGTAATGGATAAATATGAATGCGATTTGATTAAATTGTATGAATAATGTTAGTATGCATTTTGATTAGAAAGTTTTATGAATTATTATTGTATGCATTTGATTTGAAATTTGTATGAATTTCTATGATGATAAAATTAAAGCAGATCAAACGGTCCAAAAATCATTAGTATAAAACGCTTTGTACTAACATTAGTTTCCTAGACGGACTATATATATATATATATATATATATATATATATATATATATATATATATATATATATATATATATATATATATGTGGGTGTGGCTAAAAAACATACGTATGCATAACATACGTTTTTTTGCCACACCCAAAATACGTATTAAAAAAATAAAAATAACAATTTCAACCATACGGATGTAATATATATGTTATGAATATCTTGGAGATTAATTTTCACAAAAATCAGAATATTATATCATTGCCATCATATATCATCAAAAATATGCAGCACTATTCAAAACATATATCGGAATAATAGTTTGATGATACATGATGGCAATGATATATTATTCTGATTCCTGTAAAAATTAATCCACAACATATTCATAATATATATATTATATATATTACATCCATACGGTTGAAATTTGAATTTTTACTTTTTATAACCACTTTACGGATATTTTAAAAAACATATGTTCGAACATACGTATGTTTTTTAGCATCTCCCTATATATATATATATATATATATATATATATATATATATATATATTTAAAATGACCAATATCAGAGTCCCTGAGTAACAAGGGATAGTGCTGGCCCACGTGACTTGGGTTATTTCCCATTTCAAGTTCCCCCACGTGATTTCCAATTAATTACCCAATCCAATCCGGGTCTCATTGGCTTAGATATCTCGGCTCAACTTGCCTAAAACTTTAGCTTGCGACACAACCAGAGGGTTAATTTTAGAAATAACAACTAAGATTAGTAATTTACTTTTACCTGTGAGGTTGGTGATGTAATAATTAGATCAGAGAGGCTCTGAAGAAAAATCACATATTTATAAAGTACTTAAATAATACAAAAATAAAGTAATATTACATAATCAGTAAAGTAATAATGTTTAGTTATTTTTAATAAAATATCATACTCATATCAAATAAAAATGCATACTACCAATACCAAATCCAACATTCGACAATATATGAATATCCATAATATGATAATATCCAACGCAAATTACTATTGAAATATCTAGCATTATATGGTGAACGAAGTTAATACATTAAATCATGTATCATTAAGATAAACTAGTGGTATAGTACTAATTATATATTTTCATAAGTGAAGGAATCGAATCTTATCTAATAAGATTTATTTAAAATTTAGAAAAGATATATGAGTCCATTCTAAATAAAATGAAGCAGATGATTGCCTACAATTTTTCCTCCTTTTTTTTAAATATATTCCATCAGTATCAAACCCAAAAAATAATTCTGAAATCCCCAAATAAATTATTCAAGTTCTAGCCAATGTTCTAAAATACGGTCCAGGCGGCCGCCTGGGCGCCGCCCAGGCGCTAGGCGGGAGCAAAACGTCTAGAAATTATGCTAGTCGGCCTTCTGTGCGTTTTGTCCGCCCAGCGACCGCCCCGACCCGCCCAGCGTCCGCCCAGACCCGCCCAGACCGCCCAGACTCGCCCAGCCCAATTTTTTTTATGAAAGAACCGTTACAAATATGCATACAATTAATGGTTTATATGAAAGAACAGTTACAAATATAGATCTGTAACGGTTTTTATGAAAGAACCGTTACAAATATGCATACAATCTGTAACGGTTTATATTAAAGAACCATTACAAATATAGATCTGTAACGGTTTTTATGAAAGAACCGTTACAAATATGCATACAATCTGTAACGGTTTATAATAAGCCGTTACAGATATTTGCAATTCTGTAACGGTTCTTTGATGAAAACGGTTACTAATATTGTAATTAGTAACGGTTTTTATGAATTAACTATTACAACTTACAAAGTAGTCCAAAATCGTTACAGATTTTAAAAAACCGTTACTAATTTTAAAAAACCGTTACTAAGTCTGTAACGGTTTATAAAGAACCGTTACAAATATGCATACAATCTGTAACTGTTTATAATAAACCGTTACAGATATTGGCAATTCTGTAACGGTTCTTTGATGAAAACCGTTACTAATAGTGTAATTAGTAACGGTTTTTATGAATTAACCGTTACAACTTACAAAGTAGTCCAAAATCGTTACAGATTTTAAAAAACCGTTACTAATTTTAAACAACCGTTACTAAGTCTGTAACGGTTCTTTAATAAAAACCGTTACTAATTTATATAATATATAAAAATACTAAAAAATATAAATTCGCCTAGTTCCGATTAATCCCCGATTAATCCTCGATGGTTCCAACCGCCCGACTAGCGCCTAGCGCATTCTGTAACATTGGTTCTAGCTAGAGAAGGTTAACATAATGAATGATTCGAATTCAATGCTGCTAGTTTAATTTCTAGCTGGTGGTCCAAAGTATTGCACAATTTAGAGCTACAATTTACCATTGAACTCTCTAGCTAGCACAACATAAGGAATAACATTAAATGACTAGGCTCTCCACATTAGTTGTTCTTAAATTCTAGTTCAGTGGTCTAGATTTGAAACTAAAACTCACACTTCACTAATTCAGAAATAAATTTAGGATAAAATATTTATTCATAGTCCAATAATTTAATTGAGGGTAATAAAAGTTTACTCCCTACTCTTTCGTATCGCCTATGTAAGATCCTCAATGACTGGACTTAAATTTTTTGGCTTATTTTGAGTCGGGCAGAGGTTTTTAACTTTTTATGCAGGCTTCTTGACATACAGCTAGATTCCTCAACAGATAATAATGAGAGAGGAACTATAATTAGACTAAAAAGCAGTTAACTGAAACTAATTGTTGTTCTTTTAAGTTATTTCTATTCATCAAGGCAAGACCTCCTTTGTAAATAATTTAAATTAAACAGGATTCCTCATTTATGTTATGATACAATATAACACTATTGAAGTTTTGACATTTGACATGGATTGTTTGGACAAGTGCGTGAAGAGGAGGGGGCACAATGATGCATAACCGTATGGGCATGCAAATGAATGATTGGTGATATTTTGGCGTCAAACACGTTGTTCATCTCATAAAGCACCAACAAGTTGGTTAACATCATCATTTCCACCTAAACTTAAAAAAATGAATATGTCATCATTTGCACTCCCCCATGAGGAGCAATAAATCATGTATCTAACCGGGCAATGATATGTCATGTACTACGTTCGCATGAGCTTGAATCATCAGTACAATGCAAGTTTATTGTGCATCACTAGGTGTAACCTGTGCTTCGCTTCGGTAATGTAATTTTTTTACGAATGATTAAATTGATATTTTAATGAATAAAAATGATATTAAATTTTTTGGAGAGGTAATATAAAAAAACATTAATCAATATTTTTATGAGATACAACTCGGTTCAACATAATAAATTTCTTATATAATTAGATACAATTTGGATGTACATAACATATCACTTATAATAAAACACAAAACAAAAACCCTCAATGTTATAAAAAATAACAATAATACCGCTGCACAATATATGATGACATGTTGGTAATAATTTTAAACTTTAAGGACACTATTGAGAAGGAAAGTGAAGCCACAAAAAATTAAAAAGATAACTAATAGTATAGCTAATTATGTAGTGTGTATTATTTGCATTTACATATGACCCGCTTCATACTTTTGAGTACTAAACTTCCCATAGAAAATCCTAATGAAAGTGATGCCATGAAAAATAAAAAAGATAACTAATGTACCTAGCTAATTATGTAGAGATTATTACTTAGTTTTGTATGACCTGTTTCATACTTTTGAGTACTAAATCTGCCATCCTAGAAAGTAACACATGCCACTTAGACATGCAAAGCTTATACCGTTGGAATCTTCAAGAAAATTAATAAAAAAATATGTTACTTTAGAAGGTGTAAATAGTCAGGAGGATCCAGTTCAGATACTTCTCATGCTACATCCATATCCAAATTATTAACTTTTTTTTTTTTTGAATGTAGGCGGTCAGCTACTTTGACTTTTCATTAATTGATAAAAGAGTACATTTACATGATTTATTTACATGGGAGAATACCCTCTCACACCCTTGAATAATTAACGTTCCAGCCCTTGTACAAATGACCCGCTATCCTATCTACGGAACCGGTCTTGGCTGGTACGTCTCCGCACTTTCCCATTCTTTGGAGGTTGCGAGTGCGTATAGGAAAGTTTGGTTTATATTCTTTCTTTTCCTTTGGAAGATCCTATTATTCCTCTCCTTTCAGATCTTCCAGCAACATGCCGCCCAAAGTCCGCCCCATTTCTTGTGGAGTGATTTTCAGAAATTCTTTTTGGTCCAATTCAGTAATTTGACCGGTGTTCTAATTGTGCGGGGTGCCTGCAGACCTAGGTGGTTGCAAGCCTGTTGCCAAATTTGGCCAGCAAAGTTGCAAGTTACAAAAAGATGCGCTTGAAACTCGGTTACTCTTGAGTTGCATAAGATGCATTCATCCGTGTGGATGCATCCTTTCCTTAGCAACAGTTCTCGTGTATTTAGTTTGTTCTTGTTTAGCAACCATAGGAAGAATTTAATTCTAGGCAGTGCTTTAATTATCCAAATTATTTGCCGGATACAGATCCTGATATAGGTACTCTCGGATTTGGATCAGATCCGGTGTGGATATTAAACAGACATGGATACGAATACGATTTATATATTCAGGATACCTGGATACGAATTCGAATATTATTTAGATTATTAAAATGAATGTTTAGTACATAACATAAATATTTGTTTTATAACTCTGAAATATTTCTTCTAGATAAAAATACAAAAAATATAATATATGAAATTGTATAGAAAATTTTTAGTCATAGAAATTATCATTTTTAGATAAAAAAAAATACCAAAGAGTCGCCAAAAGTATATGAATAGATAAGAAAAGTGTTATATCCCAAATTTTTATTAAGGGTATTTTCGTCAAATCAAAATTTTGTACTTATATGTAAATTAAAGTACTGCCTAGGATTAAATTCTTCCTATGGTTATATGTGAAAAAAATATGTGTAGTTATGTAAAAAATTGTATATGTGTCAAATGTTGTGTATATGTTTAAAATGATGTATAATAACGAATGTCATAAAAGAATATGGCTATACAAGAATAACTATAAAAGGGTTGAAGTATGGGGTTATATAACACCCCCTCATTCTCTCTCCGTTCATTCTCTTTTTGTTTCGTCCTCTCTCCCAAATCCCCCCCCTCTCCCCTCTGATACATCAAAGTTTTGACTTGAAATACTTGATAAACATCTCCAAAGCATACCCTCAACTCTCTCTATTTCCAATTTCTCCAATCCAAATCAATTCAACGATTCAAATTCCAACACACTCTATATTATTTCTATATTAGATCGGCCAAATATATCAAGATTTCTAAAGAGCCGTCTAGTTATGTCATGCGAGTATCGTAATTTTTCTTACTCTCAGTTTAAGATAAAGATTTATGCTCTCAAATACGTTTATGGTTTTTAAATTATTTTGATTGTAATAAATATTAATAATATAAATTTATTTTATTTGAGCTTATATTACTCGTACCGAATTTTTATCGTTATGAAAATAGTATATTTTTGAGAAATAAGTATTTTATGGGATATGATGTGATGTGTGAGAAAAGTAATTTTAGTTAAGGGCAATACAACCGTACTTAGTAGGTGGAAGCGAAGCTCGTTGATTTGCAAAAGGTGATAGGCCGTACTTAATAGGTAGAAGCTAGGGTCGCCGAATCATCCAATAACGAGCTAAAAAAGATTTGTATATGTGTGCGTAAAGTGAAATGAGAAAATCGATATCCTAATACAAAGGGAGTGCTAAAGTTTTTAATTAATTTAAAATCTTTTTAAGTGATATTATTTAAATACTAAATTGAGAAAAATAATATTGCTAAACATACAAAACAGACTCATTCCGTTCTGAACGGATTTATTCCGTTCTGAACGAAACATTCCATTCAGAACGGAATAACCCGTTCAGAACGGAAGCCCACTGTAAATTTCATTGGCAAAACGAAGTCATTTCGTTTGGAACGAAATCATTCCGTTCGGAACGGAATAGTCACGTTCGGAACGGAATATTTCCGTTCAGAACGAAATATGAAAGTTTTTAGCCGTTTGAACTTGAAATCATTCCGTTCTGAACGGAATAAATCCATTTTGAACGGAATAGGCGTGAATCTGTCATCCTTTATAAGGAAACCACTAGATTCACTTTAGGGATCTATTCTCTCTAACTTTGATAAACTAAAAAGCGATATTCTATCTTTCTCTTTGTGTTTGATTAATTTACTCAAAATCTTGTGAGTCAAGAGAGGAATTTTTTGTGAGCAAGTTTTGCAAATCTTGGGTGTTGTTATTAATTGAAAGAAATTGTTGTAAGTTTTTGATTCTCCGATTCGCTACGGGTTGTAAAGCGAACGGTGATTCGAGTCTTGCAATCAAACACTATTTGGATTAGTTAAATCGGAGCCGCAAGGCAAGTCCCGGAGATTAGACCACTTGATAACTCGGTAAGGCCCAATAGAGGGTAAAAGAGAAGTTAAGGCTTACGTAACTTCTGGGTTGAACTTCGTCAACAAGTTCGGGTGTTTGGTATTAATAATCTTTATCTTTTACTCTATTTACTTTTAATTATTTTTATTACTTTGAATTATCACATTCATCTTATTAAAAGTAAATCAATTAAAATTGTAAAAGAATTTTAAATCACACTTCTGCTTTGCATACGTTAAAAATAATATTAATTTTAGTAAATAAATATTTGAATCATAATAAATATAAATATATTTATCTTGAGAGCTGAGTCGCCTTCTTGTCTTTTCGAGAGCTAAGACGTCATGTCCGATTTCTTGACGTGAATTCTTTTAGCTTTAAAAAACAATCTCAAGAATATATTAGTAGCTCGCAATAGGTTTAAATATCATCAAACTGAGAACAACAAACTCCCCCTTTTGATGATTTTCAAAACCTATTCTGAGAGAGTAACAAGTTTTATTTCTTCTCCCCCTTTTTGGAAAACATTCAAAAGGAACACAAGACGAGAAAAATGGAAAAACTCCCCGTAAACATGTGCTCCCCTTGATATTTATATCACATTTAATACGTAAGCAAAACCACAAGACACATAACTAAGATAATTTACCAAAATATTTTTAGCGACAATGTCATAATACAAAAATAAAGCAAATAAGTTTGTCATGCAAAAAAAATACCATAGTCTTAATAAGTCTTACAATAAAATAAATTTTAAAGTCCTCATTAAAAAAAAGAAAGAGCAAAAACACATAAGTTTTAAGTTTTAATGTTCGAAGAAATCGGAATCTGTTGGATCCGGGTTTGCCGATGAAGATCCCGGATTGTTACGGCTAAAGACGGCATCTAGTAGCCCATAGATGGAGGTTTGCATATCATTTATTTGATTTTGCAAGTGTTGGTTTTGGGTGAAAATGGTTTGAAAGTTTTGGATTGATTGGCGAAAGAAGAGTCGAGCCGCTTGTTCGAACATGCCGCCTTGATAATCTACGCCGATCGCCTCGTCATTGTTGACGGGTGCTTGCTCGGGTGCGGCACTGGCCGCAGGGTCGGGAGCGGGTTATGCCGTGGGATCGGCCGCGGGTTGGTCCACGGGTTCGGAGTGGTGACCCGCCGGAGGTGGAGGTACAACCAAAGGTGGTGTTGGGCGGTATAATCTTGAGATTTTCTCGGGACGTTGAAAACTGAGATTTTTGGTTTTACAGTCGTCCGGCCATAAGGGTTTTCCGGTTTCATTTAAAAGAGGAAAGATGTGAAAAATTATTTGATTGTCCGGTACCCATTTTTCAGTATAGTTGAGTTTCAATCCAAAATTTTTATAATATTTTTCCGGATTAAGCAAGTCATGATTCGGCACTTCCGCGGATTCTAGAATTAAGTTGGGGATCTCTATAGTTAACTGATTACAAATTCATGTCAAGAGATGCCCATATGGTAAACTTCCGACTCTTGATTGATTTTTCATGTGATTATAAATCAAGAAAGGAATGTCAACCTTTTTGGATTTGTACCATAAGTGACGAAGAAGATAGGCGGGTCGCCGCTCATAATTGGTTTTAAGTTTTGCAACCGGTGCGAAGATGTTATTGCACAAGTGAAATACGAATCTTTGGATGGGTTCGTAATCCGTCACATGATTGTAAGGGATATCTCCAAGTAAATAGCTCTCGAATTTGGCGTCCCCAAGGTTTATGTCCCCACGACAAAGATAGAATGTCTCGAGAGTTGAATCATCCTGAGATTGTTATGTCATTACCAAAAAGCCAAGAATGAATGGTATATGTTTGGTCATTGTAGGTAGCATTTGCGTAAAATAGACGTGCAAGGAATAGAAACGCCGGGTCCGAGATGGTTAAAAGAGAGGTAAAATTCCAAAATTGAGCATAAGGGTAAATCTCGTCGAAAATTTCCGGTTTCTCGGGTCGACGGGCATGAAAATATTCGCATGCATTCTTTTGCATTATGGTTTCATAAAAGATATCGTAAAATTTTAGTTCTTTGAATAGGAAACGATTGTTACGGTCGTCGTAATTAAACTGTGCATCTGGTTTGCTTGCGCATTTTTTAGAGACGGCCCGTTTGACAGTGGTTTTTGGTGGCATGATTGGTTAATTGGTAATGAAATTTGAGAGCAACAAGAAGAATGAACAAGAATTATACCGAATCCGGCGTTGATCCACGTAGATAAGATTGCCGAAAGGACGAAATCTCAAGGAATCCGAGGTAGATAGTCTCCAAACCGTTCTCTCCCAAGAGCTTCGAATCGGCGCGGTAGAAGGTGGATTTTCGGAATTCGAGAGTTGCTTCGAGGGTTATTTGGCGTTTACAGATGATTGGCGGTGATTTGGAGGCCAAAACGTGTAGGTTTGGTAGAGATTTGAGCGAAATTAAGGGTTAGGGTTTGAGGTTTTGAGAGAGGAGGGTTTGATTTTGATTAAAATTTGGTGAAATTCGGTTTGGGAGAGAAGGAGAAGAGGCGTCTGCGATATTCCGTTCGGAACGGAATCATTCCGTTCAGAACGGAATTCTCCTGACTTCGGAGCACCATTTTAAGGTCTATTCCGTTCTGAACGGAAGGTTCCGTTCAGAACGGAATAAGCAGTATTTTGAGGGTTTTGGTTTAAAAAGTTGTGTTTTTGCTCAAACTTTTGTTAAAACAAAATTTATTTAATAAAAGTTTTTAATTTAGTAAATAGAGAATTTTATTCTTGATAGAATTCAAAATAAAAGAAAGTTTGAAAATCAAGGAGAATCAATAAAATTTTGCCCAAAGGGTTAGATAATAAAAATGAGAATTTAATCTTTTAATTCAAGCATACCAAGTTTTAATCTCAAATTCGAGAAATGAGCATATGCTAGTGGTTTTGTGAAGATGTCGCCAATTTGATCGGTTGTGCCAACTTGAAGAATTTTCACGTCCTCTTTTTCGACATGATCGTGAATAAAATGATGACGGATCTCGATGTGCTTTGTCTTGGAGTGTTGGACGGGATTTTTCGTGATGCTAATAGCACTTGTATTGTCGCACAGAATTAGAATCTTTCGAAATTCGAGCCCGTAGTCTCCTAATGTCTGGTTGAGCCATAAGACTTGTGCACAACAACTTCCTGCCGTGACGTATTCTGCTTCTGCCGTTCAGAGCGCGATGGAGTTTTGTTTTTGGCTCGACCAAAAGACTAGATTTCCACCGAAGAATTGGCACGTGCCACTTGTACTTTTTTGATCAACTCGAGATCCTCGATATTGAGTAATATCTACCGATTGACCGGATTCATCGGTATCGAGATTGATATCCTTCATCATTGGAGTATCGCTTGTCTTTTGATCCATTCCGAACCGTTTGAGCAATTCTCGTGTGTATTTGGCTTGATTTATGAAGATGCCGTTTTGGGTTTGCTTGATTTGAAGCCCGAGGAAGAAGTTGAGCTCTCCCATCATACTCATCTCAAATTCACTACGCATCAAAATAGAAAATTCCTTGGCAAGTGCCGAATTACTAGATCCAAAAATAATATCATCAACATAAGTTTGAACTAATAAAATAGCATCACCCTTTTTCTTTGTGAAGAGAGTGGTGTCGCTTTTTCCTCGTTCAAAGTCGTGAGATGCGAGGAATGTGGAAAGTCGTCCATACTACGCTCGTGGAGCTTGCTTTAACCCGTATAACGCCTTTGTGAATCGATATACGTGATCCAGAAAGTTTGGATCCTTGAAGCCGGGTGGTTGCTCAACATAAACTTCTTCTTCTAGGAATCCATTTAGGAAAGCACTCTTGACATCCATTTGAAAGAGTGTGAACCCTTTAATTGATGCATATGCCAAGAGTAACCTAATGGACTCCAAGCGAGCGACCGGAGCAAACGTTTCTTCAAGTCGACGCCTTCTTGTTGGCTGAATCCTTGAGCAACAAATCTCGCTTTGTTCCTTACTAAGGTGCCATGTTCATCGAGCTTATTTCGGAATACCCATTTCGTACCGATAATGGATCGGTTGTCGGGTCGAGGTACAAGGTTCCAAACTTTATTTCGCTCGAATTGGGCAAGTTCGTTTTGCATGGCGATGATCCAATCGGCATCACCATTTGCATCTTTGAAAGATTTAGGTTCGATTTGTGAGAGGAAAGCGCAGTATGCGACTAGGTTTCTTGTTCCATATCAGGTTGGAATACCTTCTCTCGGGTCCCCCAACACGTTTGTAAGTGGATATGCGGAGACCTCTCGTAATACTTCCGGTATTTGATAAACCGGTTCCTGTTCGGGTTGATCGATTTGAGAATTGTCGACTTGAGTTGGATCTTGAGGTTGTTGAGTCGAGTTGTCACGATCATGATTCTCCATAGAAGTATTGTTGTCGATATCTTCATGAGTAGGGTCGATCACGTTTGGATTTATGATGTTTTGTTGTTGACTTTCCTCTACGTCATCATTGTTGTTTGAATCTATAATAGGAATGCCTTTCTCGGCCCATTTGTTAGTTTCATCAAAATGTACATGCACGGATTCAACAATGATCCGTGAAGATTTAATATAAACCCAATACGCTTTACTTGAATTTGAATAACCAACAAAAACACCTTCATTTGATTTTGGATCGAGTTTGTCTCGTTTATCCGACTCATTTAGAATGAAACATTTACACCCAAAAATTTTCATGTACGATATATTTGGTTTATGACCGTACCATAACTCATATGGGGTCTTATTTAGGATAGATCTTAGGCTTACCCTATTAACAACATGACATGAGGTATTGACCGCCTCGGCCCAAAGAAATTTGGGAGAGGGATGCTCATTTAGCATGGTACGGGCAAGCTCAATTAGAGTGCGATTTTTACGTTCTACGACCCCATTTTGTTGTGGAGTACGTGGAGCGGAAAATTCACGCTTGTAACCCCTTTTTGAGCAAAAGTCATCAAATTTTGTATTCTTAAACTCACCACCATTATCACTACGAACCGTAATGATAGTGGTGCTTTGTTCATTTTCAACAAGAGAACAAAATTTGATAAATATATCATATGTTTCATTCTTATGAATCAAGTAATAAACCCAAGTAAAGCGTTAATAATCATCAACGATAACAAAACAATACCTTTTGCCGGCGAGACTAGATACGCTCATCAGCCCACAAAGATCAAGATGAGTTAGCTCCAAGGGTCGCTTGGTGGACACTACGGTTTTAGACTTAAAACTCGATGATTTTGTGTGCTTGCCACGCTCACAAGATCACATAATCCTTCTAGTTTAAGTTTATGTGATGGTAAACCCCTTATTAATTCTTTTCCTGATAGCTTCGAAATCATGTCCATACATACATGGCCTAGTCTCCTATGCCATAAATATGAGCTCGATTCCGAAACCGTCAAGCAATGAGTTCCAGGCGTAAAAAAGTGAAAATCAAGAAAGTATAAATTTTCCCGCCTTTTTCCCATACATACGATGATATTATCCGAAGTTCGAATTACATGACAATTCATGCTATCGAATTTTACATAATATCCCGCATCACATAATTGACTTATACTAATTAAATTATGTTTAAGCCCTACTACATCATAAATATTTTCTAAAGTCCAAATATTTGTACCAATGGTACCTACTCCAATTATCTTACCCTTTTGGTTTCCGCCAAAAGTGACATCTCCTCCATCAAAAGATTTCAAGGTCTTGAATTTGCTTTTGTTCCAAGTCATATGGCAAGAACAACTACTATCCAAGCACCAAAGGTCGGTTTTCCTTGAAGAACTTAGACACATCTACAAGAAGAACATATTAGTCGAAATAAAGGAATCATTTAACTAATATGTTTTCTTGCTCATAGCTCCCCCTCAAAATGTGGCGTAAGTTTGAGAGACGGAGGGGGAGCTTACCGAAGCGTTTAGGTAGATTTCGACACCTCCAAGTTGGAGGTAGAGCAACTTGCAATGTTTCTGTCATTTCTTAACCACATAAAGTTCGATGAACTCGTTGGTTTACATAACGGACACTCAAGTGAGATATGACCTACTTGACAACAATAATTGCAAAATAAACATGTGGGACTTGGAGTCTCTTTATTACCTTCAATGAAATTATTATTGTAATGATGTTGAAATTCGGATTTGCGGTTTTTAGGATCGATTGACTCGGCACGAAATACTTTTGATTTTAAAGAAACATTTGTTTTTATAGAATTGTTATGGACATTGTTAGATTTTCTGGAATCATTAAAAAAAAAATTTATCATTCATGAGCTGTTTGGGAGCTCGATTTTGCGATTCATTTAATTGAATCTTCCTTGGGACAATTGTTTTTGAAATTTCATAAAAATAACCATTTGAGTCTTCTTTAAAGAATTTTTCATTTTTGACAAAATGGTTATTTTCATGAGTTTTTTGAAAATTATTAAAGTAATTAAATCTATTATTATTGTTTGCAAATTTTTTAAAAGATTGATGTTTAAAACTTTTATCCTTCGAATAGTCTTTGTAAATAAAAGCATGTCCCCGATTATTCTTAGGTTGATTGAGCTCTCTTTTCGATATTTGGTCTTTGGGTCTTAAAGAAGCGGGTTTGGATCCGTATTACTTCTTCAACCCTAGACCGATTTTATCATTTGGTTTTTGTCCAACAAATAATTTTTCAAGATCAAATTTACTTGTGACATTTCTGGCACAAGCGGATTTGAGAGATTTGTTTTTATTTTTCAAACTAAAAATTTCAACCTTTAAATGGTTTATTTCAAATTTCAAAATTTCGCAATTGTAAATATTTTTATTTTTACTTAACATTTTATTTTTATTTAAATCAATTTTGTTTAAGATTTTTGATTTTTTGAAATCTATAAGTTTTGTCGAGTACGACCTTACCATATTTTCGGAAACAAATAGAAATTCTTTTGTATTGTTAAGATACTCTTTAAGTTTTACCACTTCTCATTTTAGGTCATCTCGATCTTCAAGTTCTACATTTTCAATTTCATTATTAGAACTTGAACTTGATACTTGTTCTATTTGTATTTGTTCTATAACATAATCAAGAGTAGGATCTAGATTTACCTCACGACTCATGTCGTGGGACGAGCTTGGTGATGGTGTGTCGAGTAGAGATGCCGCGGGAAGAAAAGGAATTGGTGGTAGTACTCGTCCTTGTCGGCGAAGCATTTCTTGAATTGCATGCTCACAAACTTCATCCACATTTGTGAGTGCCATGAAAGCGACATTTACAACGTCCGATTCAGAGTCGGAGTCGGAGCCGGAACAGCCGGATGAGTCACCCTACTCGTTTTCCCATACGGCTAGCTTGGCGGAGTGACTATCCTTCTTCTTATCCTTTCCTCGATCATCGCGCCTCTTTTCGTGCCTATCCTCATGTCGACTATCGGATCGTTCTTCACGTCGCTCACGTCGATCATCGGATCGTCTATCATTTCGCTCGCGTCGGTCATCAAACCTTCTTTCCCGTTTCTCACCTTCATTTTTGTTCCATGGGGCGAGCTCGGGATGTAGGGTATAGCAATTTTCGATGGTATGCCCTTTCTTGTTGCATTCGAAGCAAAATGTCTTTTGATTGTTGCGGTGGCGATTGTCGTTAAACCGCTTCTCTCGTGCTCGAAAGTCACCAAATTGTCGCACCAAAAGTGTCATTTCATCATCTTCATTTGCCGACATCGCTATGGTTCTTGGTTGGGAGTCGATTCCCAATTGCTTGAGTCGAGATTCAAAGTTCCGGAAGTAGTAGATAAGATCTTCCGGCCCGAGCTCTTGTGCCGCCATCATTGTTTCCAACGAGATCCGAAACATCTCCCAACTCGGTGGCATGGCCCTTATGAGTTTACCTACAACTCTATCATCCGTTACTTTTTCTCCTAAGGCGGTGTATCCGTTTCGGATATGCGACATGCGAGTGTACATATCATCCACGGATTCACTTTCGATCATCCGAAAATAATCAAATTGTTGTTCAAGACCCATTAATTTGGTTCTTTTCATTTGATTGTTTCCTTCGAATCGATTTAGAAGTGCCTTCCACATTTCATTTGAATTTAGACAACCATCAAGTATAACGGACAAAGAGTTTATCATGTTTGTAAGAATGAGATTTTGTGCCATTATATCGTGTGTTAAATTTTGTTTTGTGTCTATACTAAGATTAGTGGAGCTACCGGTTTCGTAAATTATGGTGTACCCTTTTTCAACTACATCTTAAAGACCATGTAAGAAAAAGACGTTTGTCATGAACTTCTTCCATATGTTCCAGTTTTTACCGTCAAGCTTGTCGGGGTAAGCGATTTGGACTCGGTTAACTTGAGTAAGGTTCGCCATGAATCGAAATAAAGGTTATTTCAAGTTTTGATTTGAAAAAGGTCAGTATACCGGCTCTGATACCAATTGTTGACTAATTAAGGCCTATAGGGGAGGGGGGGGGGGGTAAATAGGCTTAATACGTGTGGAAGTGTGATTTAAAATTCTTTTATAACTTTAATTGATTTACTTTTAATAAGATGAATGTGATAATTCAAAGTAATAAAAATAATTAAAAGTAAATAGAGTAAAAAATAAAGATTATCAATACCAAACACCCGAACTTATTGACGAAGTTCAACCGAGAAGTTGCGTAAGCCTTAACTTCTCTTTTACTCGCTATCGGGCCTTACCGAGTTCACAAGTGGTCTAATCTCCGAGACTTGCCTTGCGGCTCCGATTTAACTAATCCAAATAGCGTTTGATTACAAGACTCGAATCACCGTTCGCTTTACAACCCGTAGCGAATCGGAGAATCAAAAACTTATAACAATTTCTTTCAATCAAAAACAACACCCAAGATTTGCAAAACTTGCTCACAACAAATTCCTCTCATGGCTCACAAGATTTTGAATAAATTAATCAAACACAAAGAGAGAGATAGAATATCGCTTTTTAGTTTATCAAAGTTAGATAGAATAGATCCCCAAAGTGAATCTAGTGGTTTTCTTATAAATGATGACAGATTCACGTCTATTCCGTTCAAAACGGATTTATTCTGTTCAGAACGGAATGATTTCAAGTTCAAACGGCTAATATTCCATTCCGAACATGACTATTCCGTTCCGAACGGAAATATTCCGCTCCGAACGGAATGATTTCGTTCGGAACGAAATGACTTCATTTTACCAATGAAATTTACAGTGGGCTTTCATTCTGAACGGGTTATTCCTCTGTTTTGTATGTTTAACAATATTATTTCTCTGAATTTAGTATTTAAATAATATCACTTAAAAAGAATTTAACTTAATTAAAAACTTTAGCACGATCTCGAACACTAGATTATCTTGAGAGCTGAGTCGCCTTCTTGTCTTTTCGAGAGCTAAGACGTCATGTCCGATTTCTTGACGTGAATTCTTTTAGCTTTAAAAAACAATTTCAAGAATATATTAGTAGCACGCAATAGGTTTAAATATCATCAAACTGAGAACAACATATATATGTTCAAATATTAACAAATAGAGGTTGAAATTTTTTTCCACTAAATACAAATAATTTTTCTCTTGTTTTGAAAAAGTAGTGATTCTTAATCAAATATTGTATTTTCCAATTAAAACCTTCATTTACAATTTCGTTTTAATTTTCTTTTGTTTTGAGTTCCAACTATTATAATTTAAGTTTACCTCGTTGTCTTTCTAAGTACATAAAGATATGGATTATACACGAGAATGTAAGAACAAATGAGTTATTTAATAGACATCTGTGTAAAATAATGAATTTTTACTTAATTAGGTTATATAATTTGACTTTTGAAATATAAGATGGTCTATTCATGACGTGTATATTTAAGTAGTTGAGCTTTAGAATATATTGGTATATTTAATTCAAAATTTTTTTTTAAAGAAAATCACAGCATAAAGCTCAGTTACGACAATATACAAATAAGAAAGTTAAATTAACTATATAAAATGGTATTACCCCCACCTCTTTATTTTGCAACTACTTTTATGTATTCTCAAGATGCCATATCACCCTAATTGTTTCATCCATTGAATTAAAACACATGGTTACATCTACACCATAAAAAAATTTAATTACTCCTATTTCTTGTGACATTGTTTATATCTCATACTAACAAGTATAACAATAATTGATGATTTATGTGTTTGTTATTCTATATCTATTAGGTTAGAACGGTTAAAATTAATTTTTATCGTTAGACTTGAATCAAATGGATCCCAAGAATCATGGTACATAAAATGTTCATATATTAATACAAAGAGAATATGAATAGTTCATTATTAAACATAATTAATTTTTCCATTCTTATTTAAAAAAATAGTAATTCATAATGAAACATTGTATTTCTCACGTTAAAATCTTCAAAGCTAAATTTGTTTGAATTTTCTTTATATTTTGAATTTCATATTGCTATGTTCCAATTAAATTTTTTTTTCTCGGCGAAGTACGCGAACATATACTCATATAGGAAATATATCTTTACATAATTAAATTTAAACAATTAGACATTTAAAATATAGTGCAATAAATTATTTTTTTTGTATTATCATATCAATAAATTATAAATTCAAACATCTAGATAAAATTAACCCCTTCACCTCATTTTGAGCCTTTTCATTGAGGCATGTCATCAATTTTCTCTGGACCGTCCGATCAAAATTTATTAATTAGCAGAATATCATATGATTAGTAACATTAATGTTTTGTGTTATATCTCTAATCTCATGAGAACCTTATATCAGTACATTTGTCATAATACTGAGAACTCACTACAAGAAAATTATATATTAAGAAATACGCTATATTAATTAATAAATTACATATTTCAATGATAGTTATGTGATTCATTTATTCATAAATTATATACCTACTGCAAATTATTTTGACAGTTGAATAAAACTAAAAATGAGAAAATTAGTGGTGATAACATTTTAAGAAAATGATTCATGTTATATTTTCTTATATCATTACATAACATTTTTTCTCTATATATAGCATCATTTTTTTCTTCAAACATGATGTTCAATTTAAGTATATTTTTCTCTTAAAAAAAATTGAAACATCTTTTGACTACATCTTTTGGTGCTTCTTCTAAAATCTTGGAAATAAATAGTCTTCTTTTGTCTTTTTTTCAAGCTTCAGCTTAGTATGAGTATAAGTTATATATTTTCCTAAATAAACTCCAGAAAACAAATGAAAATAAACTTATATTGAGACCATTAAGATTAATTCACAGTGCCTTATTAAATCAATTTTTTTTCTTTCCATTAAGTTGTCATTTATATTATAAATTTATAATACCTTGATTTATTATATAAAGTTTTTCGTCATTACAAAATTAGATGTGATAAAATATCTTATAATGTAATACAAAATTATATCTACAAATACTCAACTTACTATACATAATTATTCCATATTGTTTATGTGCTATGAATTAATTTTAATATTATTTTAATTTTCATAATTGCAACAATAAATATTAAAATGATAATATTCACAACATAGCATGAGTATACAGCTATTTTACTTAGTCTCTTAATTTTTCTTATATTTTTCATATCTTTCAACTAATAACAGAAAAATGAAAAAAAGAGAAGAAACAGAAATTAATGATACTGACATTACGTTTGAAGATGAAAATAATCTATATAAGGAAAATAAATAAGGTGATATATAAAAAAATTAACATGATCAATTTTCTTAAAGTATTAACAATCCATATTCTCATTGTAGATTTTTTTTTTTGTCAAAAGTATATACAATATGTAATACATTATGTGATAAAATTTATCACATGTTATTGATGAAACTTAGTTCATAAATTAATATAATGTGATTTAAGAAATCGATGATATAACACGAAATACTAATCTAATTGTATACTAAATTGAAAATATTTGCAGCATAGCACGAACATTATTCTAGTATTGGTGAAAAGAGGAAGGCGATTTTGAAGGGACATCTTGAATCTTCGGCGAGCACTTCTCATTGAAGATTCACTTGATCGAGTGAACTCTTCTATAAGGACTTGGAGGGTGGCATGTAGTCTACCCTGGTCATCTAGCTAAGTCTTGTAGAGAGAGCTCCTCCTCAAGAACGGAAATTGAAGAAAAGTTCAAGAACAACATAGACATCACACCATAGATATCAAACCAGCAATAATCTTGAAACAAAGCACATTACAACATAGATATCACACACACATTACAAACCAGATTCAAATAATGGAGGAGCCTAAAACATTCAAACAAGTTCTATCAACAGATCCAATTACAACAAATGAGACTTCAAAAGATAAAGATAGAATTAAGGTAGTTCACAAGAAGAAGTCAACCAAGGTGATCCAGTGCTTTAGATGCTATAGGTATAGCAAATTGTGTCACGTTGTAAAATATTGCTGGACAAAACTTGAATCCAAACATGTGACTAATCCGACAATCTTCTCAGCACAATCCAAACCCTCAAAACCTACCACTGAATCACCTTTCAAACCTGGAAAAAATAATGAAAATTGATCATCAGCAAGAAGGAATCAAGTGATAAGGTATTCTTAATCCAGATTTTTCAACCAAACTAGAAATAAAGAAGACTAAAAATATAATCATCATTTTTAAAAGGGTACCTACTGCGTTAGCAAATCAAGAATCAGTGAAAAGTTTGATTGCCAGCTTTGGAAACTTTGAGGAAATTACTCAAATTACTGGAGGTTCACATTTAAAAGATATCTCAGTCATTATCAGAGTTACAAATACTTATTAAATTCCCCCATGTAGTTACTTTCACATATGGAAAGCTTAAATCCAAATGCCACATCATTTCATCATCCCGTTCAAGCCAACAAACATAAACCCTAAAAGGGAGGCCTAAATTGCTTCTGAATCAAGTGTGGAGAGTAAAACTTGATAAGAGAGGGATTCAGTTTATGAATAATGGGGAGAGCAAAATTCCTCAAAGTCCTTTAAAAGGCCAAACATCTTGTTCCCACTCTAACACATCATCATCTCTTGATTCACCTGCAACGCAAACCTCAATTCAGAATCACTTGGCCATTGTTGTGTATAAAGGGGATGAAGAACCAAAATCATAGTTTAAACCAATTACTGTCACACAATTCAATGAATCTCAAAAGCTTGCTTTGATATATTATAATGATAATGAGGAAGTGAACTCAATAGAACTAATTTCAGTGTTCAAGGACAATGAATTGGTCTATGAATCACAAGAAGAGATGGGGATAAAATGATGAGTTGGGGATTAAAGAAATCCCAGTTAAAAATACCAAGAAGATCACCAATGTAAGAAGGAGTCTCATATTACAAGGCAGAGAGCCAGATACCTATTCATCAGTAATAGAAAGAGCATAGTTAATTCAATACAGTGAGATTTCCCAAGGTTTCACAAAAAGATAAATTAATATACTCAGAAGGACAACGAAGTGCTCAACCTGTCAGAGAAGAAATCTTTCACTGCTTAAGACATTTATCTTCTGTTGCCTGCAATTGGGGTCCAACTTACTGATGAGCAAAAGAAGGCTCTTCAGTCAATACTGTAGTGATGCACCTAAAAAGAAAATTTGCCAGATAATTAATAATGAGTAAAATGAATTTTTAGAATATTAAATTAATTTCCTGGAATCTCCGGCGCATAAATGAAATTATTAAGAAAAATGAAATAAAAGATTTCTTAAAGAGTGAAAGACATGACATGGTTTGTAGTCTAAATTAAAAGACTATTATGATAAGATGCATAAAGAGAGCTTTGGTAATTATTTACATGAATATTAACGAGTGTTTTAAATAGCGGCGCAATTGCACGCAATTGCGGAAATTACCCATAAACGCAACTCGCGATGAAATTATAACAACAATAGTGTTTTCGCCGCTACAGGCGCTATAGCGGCGCTATTGCGGTTGAAATAGCGGAAAAAACCGGCGCTATAGTGCTATTTGGATAGTGTTTTTTTATTTAGTCCCGAAATTCATTAACCCGAACCCAATCCAATAAGTAACTAAATCCAAACCCAATAAGTAAATAAACCCAAATCCAAAAAAAATAAAACACATTTCTTTCTCCATAGGCAAACGAAGGCAAAAAAAAATGATAAAGACAAAAAAATGATAAACCCAAACCCTACATTTCTAAAATGATGAAGTTGATTCATCATGTTCATCCGAAGATGATGAAATAATGAATGCTAATTTCTCTTCATCCGAAGAGTAAATAATTAGTTTAAGTATTAATAATTATTTTGGATAATTAAGTATTTGTGTGTTTATTTTAGATAATTAAGTTTTCATTTGTTTATTTTATGTCGCATGTTTAAATGCGGACAATGAATTTTGTGTGGTGCATGTTTAATTATGGATTATTGTAATATCTTTATTTATGGTGGTTTTGATTTTGATTTTTATATTGAAAATTTTGTTATAACTATACAAAATGGCATTTCCCCGCTATGAGGTCATAGCGGCGCAATAGCGTCCGCTACCGCGATCCGCTACAAAAAAAGCTCAAACGCTATGGACCGCTGTATCGCAATTTAAACCATTGATATTAACTTTAAATGTTCATGGAGTATTGGGGGGAATTATTCTAACTTGGAATAATAATCACTTCTCTCTCTTATAGCCTTCAATCAAAAGCTTTTATGTGTCAGCTAATTTAATTGTAAATGGGATAATACACAAATTCTTATTACTAGAGTTTATGGATCACAACATAGGCAGGAAAAAGTTGAATTTTTAGAGGAATTAAAGAATATAGAGCCTGATAATGAGATCTCTTGAATATTGCTTGGAGATTTTAATCTAATAACATCTTCAGAAGAAAGATCAAGGTGGAATAATAAACACAAAGAGGATCTTGATAAAATTTTGGATTTTATTCATAATCTCTATTTGATTAAACCACCACTTAAAGATAGAAAATTTACTTGGAGAAATTTTGTGGCCAAAATAAGATTGGATATATTTTTATTCAATCTAGCTTGGACAAAATTCTTCCCAAATTACTTTCAATCATACCTGGAAAATACTATTTCAGATCATGCACCAATTCAACTTCTTTCCTCAATTTCCCAAAATATAAAGGATTCAGATTTGAAAACTCATGGATTAAAAATGATGAGCCTAATAGTATCATTTTGGGTGATTGGTCTTCAATAAGGTTCAAAAGGCTCATAAAACCAGATGTTTCATGGGGCCACAGTTCCGAGATTATTATTATCCGAGGTAATTCAATTTTAAATACCAATGCATGTACCTTTATTTCCTTAATGGTGATTCTAGGATGGAATGAGTTTGTATGTTTTGATGGATGCACATGTCATACATGGATATGGATTCCCCAGCATTTTTTTTCATTTCTTTATACAAAATATAGCCATTTTAAACAATGCTATTTGAGAGGGGCTGACACGTGGCATGTGAAGGGAGAGTGGGAACATCGGGCCCATTTTTTATTTTTTATTTATTTTCATATTGATATGAGTCATTCATGTATAGTGAGTATTCAGTGGTGATTAATATTAAAACTCATGGCGAAGGAAAATAATGATGTTTTCAAAAACATAGCAATTGAGATCTTGAATGAAAAATCTCGATTTTTTTATTTATTTTTTATTTTTTTATACAAAAATAGAGCCGTTTTGAACAACGTTATCTTTGGGTTGGGGGGGGGGGGGCGGGGGGGGCACGTAGCATCTGAGAGAGAGAGAGAGAGAGAGAGAGGGGGGGGGGGGGTTTGGGGCACATGGGGCCTATTTTTTTAATTTTCATATAGAGATAAGTTATATATAGCGAGTATTCAATAGTGTTTGATATCATAACTCACAAGTCACAATATATAAGTTATACAGTTTAGTTCTTATAGAATTTATATTTGATTTGACATTTCATACTAAATCAAAATAAAATAAAGAACGCCGAATCCATCTAATCATATTAAATTATATTTGTCCATCCAATGCCCACAAAAATGAGATGAAGTGGCCTCTTTAGGGGACTATCTTGGATTGCAAAATTAGGTGGTGATTGATTTTTTTTTTTTAATTTATATATATATAAGTTATTTAAACTCAGTTGATCCGTAATCTGAATCTAGAAAGAAATTTGAAATCACTCGAACCCAATGACTGAAAACCTCAAATGACCCAACTCGAATGATTTAATCCAAATAACCTGTAATATGAATGAATCAAAATCGAAACGAACCGCAACCTAAAGACCCATGATCCGAATCTCGTGACATTAATGCCCTACAACCAAAATTATCCCGAACCATAATCAGCACCCCAACCTACCCGACCCAGACCCCCTTATTTGTCACATATACAAAAAAGTGGAGGACTGGAATAGAATGGAACCATGGACTTTGCCAGCACGTGGTTACGTGGCGGACTTTTAAGCGGCTTAACATAACATGTGAGAACAATTTTAACCATGGTTAAATCGTTCAATGAAAAATTGACCATGGTTAATGACTTGGACCACCCAAAACGAAGCTGGTTGGTACGCCACGATTTATGGTACACAAACAGAAGTCATGATTGGAACGAGGTGGAGATGGAATTTTTAAATAGCTACAACATATTTTTCTATTCTTTTTCTCCAAGTAACGTAGTGTCTTCTAAATTCTAATAAGAACAATATTTAGAAAAAAATTCACATTTAACCACCCAAGTTTTCAAACATTCAAATCAACTTGATTTTGAGCTTATTTCACATACCTGATTCATAGTTTCAAATATCATCTTAAGTACGGAAAGATTTCAAATTATATCCGAATTTGTTTATTGTTTGTAGAGTAAATCTTATATTTTTATTTGAATTTTTTTTAAAACTTTGTACTCAATTTATGGGCGAATTGAGTTAAGGCTGAAGTTATTTTGTTAATTTAAAAATATTAGAGAATTAGATACAGAAACTTATCTTTTATTTACAAATGATATATTTTTGAGAAAATGTATTTCATGGCAAATGGCTTGTAGCCCAATTGATTAAAGGATTTATACATGTAGTAAGAAATTATGGGTTAAATTCCCAGCAAAATCTAATATAACACATATTTAGCAAAAGTCTCTCAACCTAATGGGTTGTACATAAAAAAAATGTTTCATGAGTTAAATCTATTTCAAATTAAAATAGTATTTCTTTATTAATGAAAAATGACTCATTTATAATCTATGTTGCACGGATACAGATATGAGTATCATATCAGATACGATACGGATATGGCGATATGATAATTTTAGAAAAACATAGGATATGATACGGCAATTTTATATATTATTTTACTAATTATATATTTTATATATATTTAGATATCAGAATTGATGTAAAATATGTATTTTTTATCGTTAGTTATATCATTAGATGTATTTACTTGTTTTATTTATTTTATATTTGCTAAGATATATTTTAAGATATGTGTTTTTACGTTAGATATATTCGATACTGATACGGAAAATACTTGCGAAGTATCCGCTATTATTTTAAAATAAAATATTATGATATGTTATGTGGAATATTCGATACAGTATCCAAGTATCTAATAAGAATATTGGTATCTGATGGTATGATATGACTGAATTTTTGAAGTATTCGCCTACGATAGGCAATGAAGTGGGAAAAAATTGAGGACCTTTATCAATGTTGTGCAGGTACGCATAGTATTCTTCTCTGTCTCACCTCGCCTTAAAAGCTCATCAATCTTCTCTTCCTCCTACTTGTGCAAACCAAGACAACTAAAAGAGAGAAAGGCTCCTAAAGCAAAATAGAAAGATAAAATGGTGGAAAGAGAGGATTTGAGGCTGAGCCTAAGCTTGAATTCCTCTACAAATAATTGGCTTAATCTCATGCCTCCACAACCTCATCATTCTCAGTTGAGAGCTTTGTTCACCCCTCCAGGTATGTATATTTCTTTTTTTTTCCTGCCTCTTTTTGCAAAACGCAGTCAGTAACTCTGATTTTTGTTTTTTCAGAGAAAATGGCGACAAATATTGAAATAGAGAGCAGTGAAAGTGAGGAGGAGGCGGGGCCTTCGTGCTCTCCAAACAGCACTCTCTTCATTAGTGGAGGAAAACGAAGTGATGAAGAGGAAGACGGAGCTGGTGGGTCCCGCAAGAAACTCCGTTTGTCCAAGGATCAGTCAGCTGTCCTTGAAGAGAGTTTCAAGGAGCATAATACCCTCAACCCTGTGAGTTTATGAGATGTTTTATATTTTTTATACATTTTTTAAGAAAATTAATTGGCAAGTTCCATATGTTACTCCTTCAATTAATTTATTTCTTTCATTAAGATAGCTTAGAGTTTCAACACTTCTGCATGCTATGCAGAAAATCCATAGTACATAAAAAATAAATAACAAATCCCAAATTGACCCTTGTTTGTTATCTAATTATGTTCCAAACAGAAGCAGAAGGCGGCTTTGGCGAAGAAATTGAATCTGAGACCGAGGCAGGTGGAGGTGTGGTTTCAGAATAGAAGAGCCAGGTAAAATGCCAAAAAAAATTGTAATTTGTTGTAGTAGCATTTTTATAACACATAATTTCTGATAGATGCTAAATCTAGAGGGTAACAAATTAATTATGTAAATAATATACAAAATTAAGTAAAATTATGTGTTAGTAAATTTAATATTAATTAGTGCCATTATTATTATCAAACATATATTAGTTGTTTATTAAAAGCACATATATGATCTATTAATGCTCACATTTGTTACACATAAAAACATAAATAACAGGACAAAATTGAAGCAGACAGAAGTCGACTGCGAGTTCCTAAAACGGTGTTGTGAGAACCTGAAGGAGGAGAATAGACGACTGCAGAAGGAAGTGCATGAATTGCGGGCGCTCAAACTGATTTCCCCGCAAGCCTACATGCAAATGACTCCTCCCACAACCCTCATTTTATGCCCTTCTTGCGAGCGAGGGTCTACCAATTTGCTAGTCGCCGCTCCTAAATCAAGTGTAACTTCTTGGCCGCCAATCCCGATGCAGGCCATGGTAGTTGAAGCGTCTATCCAACCCAGTCGTGATTGATTTTTGGGGTTTGTGATACCGACTTGATATATTGCGGTTTTATGTGATATAATTTGTGTTGTTCAAGTAATTAGGGGACATGTTTTATGATATAGTACAAAATATCTAAAGTGATTGTTTGAGGCAACTTATTTTATGCTTCAAATAAGGTCCTATGTTTCTTGTATGTATGTTAATTAATGGATTATATATGTATACATTATTGCATTATTCATTTAATTTACATCTTTGTATCTGAAGTTCGTGCAAATTATGCGGCAAATCATTATAGCAAATTCTATATTTTAGATATTTACCACTAACTAGACTAATTTACTAGAAATGGTGGAATTGCCATGCTTCAATCAATGAAAACAATTCTAGTACAAAATATATTGTATATGCTACTAAAGAGTCTTATGAAATTTTTTTATCGACATCGGACATAAATATTGTACTATAAGGCAAATCCTGTAAGTGACCCATGAAAATGCCTAATATTACATCTATAATAAATTAAAGTTTAAAATTCCAGTATAATATCTAATAAATTGAAGGACAAACATGATAAGGGATAGGATTGGATATTGTAAGATATGGCTGTTGTAGCTTTTGTGGTACGAGGGAATGAGAAAGTTTGTTTCTTTGTCAAGTTAAATGATTGATGACTTTGGGTCCTAGTGTGGTGCATTTGATACGAGATCTTTTCTCTTGTTTTTTTTTGTCTTTCAAAGGATAAAGTTTATCGTCCCGTTTCATATAGGCTACTTAATTAAGCAAAGAAAAAGTTTCACATAGGCTATGAGAAATTTCTGTAATAAATATTCGAAATCACTCTAACTTTGAGCAGTTCAATTTCACGCCCCAATAATTAAGGAAGTCATATGGCAGAGAGAAAAAAAGCACTTCTCACCAGGAAATTATTACAAATTCACTCAAAATGTGGTAGCTATGAAATGCCAACAATGGGCATAATAAAATTACCATAATTGCAAATGCACAAAAACAGTTTGTTTCCTCATTTCCATTACAACCAACAACACTATTTAACTGTTTTATTAAACAAACCCGCTAACACGCCATCGAAAAAAATCACGAGTATATATGAACATTTACCATAGTGTTGGAAGCAGTGGTCATACGAACAAAATTAATCATGTACACTGTAGAGGAAAGATTTTTGTTGTATTGTTCGAAAATACTATCTAAACAAACTCAAAATATCTCAATGTTACTTTTGCTGCTTTGCAAACTAATTTTGTTTTTACTGCTTCCAGATAAAACTCATAGAATGAGTACAACAGTCCTTGTAGACTGTAGTAATAACTGTCACAGGTCGTCCTATCGGGTCTAGCTACAACACTTAAGGCTACTCTAAAATTATCACTTATCAGTTATATTGAATATGTTATGAATATAATTAATGTGGATGTCCATTACTTGGTCCCTAAGCAAAGATAAATTAGAAAATGCTTATAAGAATAGAAGGAGTCATGGCAGAATATTTATTACTGTATATTCTATTGTATTTAGGTTAGCTTATTTCCTTTATTGTAATTCTAAATCAGGCAAGAGATTTCTTGGTCAGCACTCACCCTCTACTATATAAAGAGGGCAGTGGCTATTATATTCTTAATCCACAATTCAATACATAATTCTCTTCTTCCAATTCTCTCTTTTATTGTTCTTTTGTTCTTTATTTGATAACACGTTATCAGCACGACTCTACAATAATCATTTGAAGTTCTAAATAACATAACTGAAACTCTGCTTCAGAAGTTACAATTTCAAATTATTAATATTTCATTATATTATTTATTTTGGATTTCTTTTATTCGATTTTTTTTCTTTTCTTGAAATTCGTTATTTTACGAGCTTCTTTTAAGAACATATCTCTGCACCAGAAGTTGCAGATTCTCTTTATAGATCAATGCACCAGAAGTTGCTTATTTAATTATTTTATTTTGCAACCAGAAGTAGCGTGTTTATTTTTATTCACGCACCAGAAATTGCTCGTTTAAATTATTTTGTATGCACCAAGAGTTTCTTGTTTAATTATTTTTGCAACCAGAAGTTGCATGTTTATTTTTATTTACGCACCAGAAGTTGCTTGTTTAATTTTATTTACGCAACCAAAAGTTGCATGTTTATTTTTATTTATGCACCAGAAGTTGTAAGTCTATTTATGCACCAAAAGTTGTAAGTATATTTATGCACCGGAAGTTGCAAGTATATTTATCTTTATTCTATGTACATTTATTTTATGCACATTTACTTTTATGCACATTTACTTTTATGTACATTTATTTTACGCACATTTATTATTATGCAAATTTATTTTTATTTATGCACCTGTAGTTGCAATAATTTTTTTTCCTTTGTACACAAGCTGCAAAATTTATTTTATGCACCATAAGTTGCAAAATATAGCACCAGTAGTTGCAAGAATATAAATCAGAAATATTGTCTAAATCTCGAAGATCAACTCTCAAATAATAATTTGAAAAAAAAAATGAAGAGCATATATTAAATAATGATACTCCTTACATTTTATCTTGCTCTTGAAGCAGCAACAAGATGAAGAGAGTTGTAAGATATATTGAAAACCAATATCATATCTTATTGTGAATAAACAAACTAATGAGTTGTAAAAGAAGAAATTATGAAACTTGTCTAAATAATTGCATTCAATTCCCAGAAGTGAATGTTGCAAACTAATGACATAAATGAGACCAATGCTAGAAGTCATTACAAGAAAATCACAGAAGACAATGAGAAGATACAACAAGATATTATTTGTAATTGTTTCCAAAATATGTATTTTTGATATTGTATAAAAGAGCATTGGTTAAGTACCTGTTGTACACCAAAATATTTTGTCGAATTCTATAAAGTCTCTTTAAAAGAAAAAAAAATATTATGGTTAATTATGTTTATAATTGAAAACCATTTCAGTAAGCTCTTAAATATTACATAAGACTTTTAGGCGGACTTCCTTGACCATATATTTATTCAATTTATTTTATTTATTTGTGGAATCCAAAATGTCTGTTCATATGTCCAGCAGACATTGAACAACTAAAATAATAATTAGAAATTGAAAGACAGATATTAATATAATACCATGTATTGTAAATGTAATTTAAGACTCTAGAAGAGTTACCATTTTGTTGCCTGTATATAATAGATAATGCTTTAAAATTGTAAGTTACTGTTTCTTGTATATAAGCAAAATAATGAATTTTCATTAAAATGAAAAATCACGAATTCCGTACAATTGGTCCTACATCATTCCCAGAAGTGAATACCACATAAACACACAAGGTCAAGGTCGAAATTATACTTGTGACTGTGATGATTATATTAAGAAAAACACACAAGAAAGGGGGAAGAACGCACAAAATGGTCTAAAAATTTATGTGGTACTAAAGGACATTTGGTATGTCTCTATGTACGCCCTAGAATCTTGTTGGAGGTTTATTAAGCCGTCTTAAAAGCAAAGAGAAAATAATAATGTCGACTTGTTTATCACCATAATGAAAAAGTTGATAACCGATAATAATATCATCCGCTGGATTTAAAGCACATTAACAAGAACGAGTTAGAGAAAGAACCGATGGACAATGTTTCTGTATTTTGAGAAATATTCATTAGAACAACATGCAGCTTTTCTATTGATTTGTATTATGAAGGATTAATACAATTAAGTCAGATTTATTAGTAACCAGAAGTTTATTGACTTAAAACTTATTTATGCTTCTGCATATCAGATTTCGTTCAGTCGAAAAGTAATTTTATAATTTGACAAGAACATGAAGTTCACTAATTAGAAAAGTAATTTTATCATTAAACATAAACCAGAAGTTCAATAATTTGAAAAGTAATTTTATGATTTGATATGAACCAGAAGTTCACTAGTTCGAAGAGAAATTTCATGATTTGGCATGAAACAAAAGTTAACTAATCTCGGAGCAATGATGATGCAAATAATTATAGAGAATTCAAATATGCATCAATTAAAGAACCAGAAGATTCTTTTATCAAATAAATTTTCATGTGTTGCATGTTATCAAAGGAGAATTAATTGTTAGACATCACAAATCAGGGTTGGGAATAAATCACCCAATTTCCTTGAGCGTATTAATCGAAATATATGTGGCCCTATTACTCTTTCATGTGGACCATCTAGATATTTTATGGTATTAATAGATGCATCTATTAGATGGTCACATGTACATTTATTTAATCTCGAAATATTGTATTTGCGAGATTGCTTGCTCGAATATTCTAATTAAGATAATAATTTCTGGATCGTACAACTAAGAAAAATCGTCTTGATGATGATCAGTTGGCCACATCCCAAGTAATAATTGACTATTGTACGTTGATTTAGATTATAGTTGAGCATTGGCCCACAAACGCACTTAGAATGATCTAACATCATATCTTGTTAAGTAATTATAATTAATCGTTGGCCCCTAATAATGAAATGAAAGCTCGTCTTTTGATTGAGGCCATGAAATGATATAGTATACAGCACTAATTAGAGTAAAGCCAACATTTTATAATAAGTACTCCCCATTATAATTTGTGACTGGCCTGCAGCCAAGTAAATACTATTTGAAATATTTTGGATGTATAATATTTATTCCGGTAGCTCCACCGCAACGCACAAAAATGGGTCACAAATAAAAGTCGGGCATATATGTTAAGTTAAATTGCCCTGCATAATTTGATATCTTGAACTTCATTACATGAATTTATTCACTACATAATTTATTGATTATAAATTTGATGTGATGAATTTTCGATCATTATCTAATTTTGATACTTAATCTTATATATATATGAACTATAAGTTAAAATATAACTCATTTGTAAAATAGAGCAGTCTATTATCAGACATATTTGTTCTTTCATAAAAGTAATGTGACACACCTGAAGTGTGTTAGATGTTTGTAGACAACATTATTCACTACATCTTAATTCGGATGGATATCCCTGGAGGATCATCCAAAAACACACCTGAAGTATGTTAGATGTTTGTAGACAAAATTCCAGAAGAAAGAATTAAATGAATACCAAAGTGATTGCTATGAAACAAAACAAATATTAATGAATATGTACAAGATATAATAGACAATGAAAGTCCTGGAGAACTTGATTAATAATTAATGATAACATTAGGGGGAGAGAAACAAGAGCTGGAAAACATAAGTTATAACTTATATGGAATGCATCATTAATATCTTTCACTGAGATCCTCTAACAAGTTAATATGAACTAGAAGTTCATAAATTTATTAATGTGAAACAATATGCAATTATATTATTTATATTGATGCAAAAATGATATTCCAGCATTTAGTGCTCATTGAGATACCCTTCGATAATTCTATGTTTGAGATATGCCAGGAGCATGGTCGACCAATCGGTTCCAAATGATAAAGATCCAAGGAAGAAGAAAAGAGCATGATAATAAAGTTGGTTTGAAGTTATCAATACTTCAAAAGAAATAAATTCTTCTGAAAAGAATATTGATGATAAAAGAGTAGAAGACAATGACGAGCAAATAACCCCAGAAGAGGTTCAGGTACCTAATAATATTGAAAATATTGAAAATGATGAGATCTCAATAAATTATGTCTCTACTAGAATAAATATGGAACCGAAATAAAATTATGATTAATCAAAATTTAGTTATGCAATTGCACTTGATTTATAAATGAAAATGAGGATCTAAAATTAAAATTATTTGTATAATGTCGACGGATAAAGTATTGGCCAAATCGAAAGATGTGATTAAAGCATCATTATTTTCACTAGTGAAATATAAAATTGTGGACCAAACACCTGACATTGTATAACGGTAACTTATAAGCGAGTATAACTTATAAGAGGGTGTTTTAAGAATATGTAATGAAAATTAAATTGTGATATGCAATTATATTTCTAATTTCGTCGTCCCTGATGGACTTATTAATGTAGTAGCAAATTATTCATATCTCATTTGATTGCAATATATTAATGAAAATCCCTGAAGGATTTAGAATGCCTGAAGTTTCAAACTCTCGAGAGATTTAATCTATTAAATTAGAAAGTTCTTTGTACTAATTAATGCAATATTGAGATATGTGATAAAATTGCTATAACAAATGTTTGTTGAATGAATGTTATGTAATTGATCAAAATTACGTTTAGAAAACTATATGTTTACCTTTTGAATGTTGATATATATATTGATGATTTAAAATCGTATGGTACTCTCGAAGAGCTCCAAAAGCTACCACATTATTCAAAAGAATATAAGATTAAATTCTTTAAAGCATAAAATATTATCTTGAATTATAAATTGAATATTTCCCTGAAGGAGTCATTATTTCATAATCCATCTATTATAATGATATAATGTGGAGAAATCGCATCCATTAAGATCATCAAGATAACTTGTTTGATGTATTAACAATTAAAATAAATGATGGTGAGTTATTTTCATGCATGCATGAGCATGATGATTGTGAAATGAATATCTAACGAAGCTCCTCAAATAATGATCCAGCAGATATCTTCTTAAGTATATATTACAGAGATTGAACTTTGTCATCTCACATATAGTTGCATATATGAGGGGGAGAAATAATACGCATTGCACTCTTTTTCCCTTGTCTATGGTTTTTGTCCCAATGGGTTTTCCTAGCAAGGTTTTTAACGAGGCAATTTTTGTGCGTAATTTATAGAATGATGATGCACTCTTTTTCCTTCACTAGGACTTTTGCCCATAGGGTTTACCTAGTAAGGTTTTAACGAGGCATATTTAATATATTAAATAATGAGAAATAATGATAATACGCGATGCACTCTTTTTTCCTTAACCAAGATTTTGTCCTACTAGGTTTTCCTTATAAGGTTTTTAATGAGGCAACTTCTAATGCGTATGAAAGATAAAATGTGGACATCCAAGGGGGAGTGTTATGAATATAATTAATGTGGATGTCCATTACTTGGCCCCTAAGCAAAGATAAATTAAGAAATGCTTATAAGAATAGAAGGAGTCATGGCAGGATATTTATTACTGTATATTCTATTGTATTTAGGTTAGCTTATTCCCTTTATTGTAATTCTAAATCAGACAAGAGATTTCTTGGTCAGCACTCACCCTCTACTATATAAAGATGGCAGTGGTTATTGTATTCTTAATCCACAATTCAATACATAATTCTTTTCTTTCAATTCTCTCTTTTATTTTTCTTTTGTTCTTTATTTTATAACAGAATACAATTATTAGTTACTTTTGACCAAGAAGTGTTTTGCGGAGCAGGTAGAGATGTGTAGATGTTTAGATTAACCATATTTTGCATAAAAAAATGAAATAAATATTTATGATGATATATTCGGATCAAATATACGTGTTTTTCAAATTTCTTGCATATACACTAATTTCTTGGTCACTAATTTCTTGTTTATTACTTTTAACCAAGAAATTAGTATATATGCAAGAAAAATGAAAAACAAGTACATTTGATCTGAATATATCATCATAAATATTTATTTCATTATTTTATGCAAAATATGGTTACTCGAAATATCTACATATCTCTTCCTGCTCCCCAAAACACTTCTTGGTCAAAAGTAACTAATAATTGTATTCAATATAACTGATAAGTGATAATTTTAGAGTAGCCTTAAGTGTTGTAGCTAGACCCGATAGGACGACCTGTGACAGGTATTACTACAGTCTACAAGGACTGTTGTACTCATTCTATGAGTTTTCTCTGGAAGCAGTGTAAAAACAAAATTAGTTTGCAAAGCAGCAAAAGTAACATTGAGATATTTTGAGTTTGTTTAGATAGTATTTTCGAACACTACAACAAAAATCTTTCCTCTACAGTCTACACGATTAATTTTGTTCGTATGACTACTGCTTCCAACACTATGGTAAATGTTCATATATACTCGTGATTTTTTTCGATGGCGTGTTAGCGGGTTTGTTTAATAAAACAGTTAAATAGTGTTGTTGGTTGTAATGGAAATGAGGAAACAAACTGTTTTTGTGCATTTGCAATTATGGTAATTTTATTATGCCCATTGTTGGCATTTCATAGCTACCACATTTTGAGTGAATTTGTAATAATTTCCTGGTGAGAAGTGCTCTTTTCTCTCTGCCATATGACTTCCTTAATTATTGGGGCGTGAAATTGAACTGCTCAAAGTTAGAGTGATTTCGAATATTTATTACAGAAATTTCTCATAGCCTATGTGAAACTTTTTCTTTGCTTAATTAAGTAGCCTATATGAAACGGGAGGATAAACTTTATCCTTTGAAAGACAAAAAAAACAAGAGAAAAGATCTCGTATCAAATGCACTACACACTAGGACCCAAAGTCATCAATCATTTAACTTGACAAAGAAACAAACTTTCTCATTCCCTCGTACCACAAAAACTACAACAGCCATATCTTACAATATCCAATCCTATCTCTTATCATGTTTGTCCTTCAATTTATTAGATATTATACTGGAATTTTAAACTTTAATTTATTATAGATGTAATATTAGGCATTTTCATGGGTCACTTACAGGATTTGCCTTGTAGTACAATATTTATGTCCGATGTCGATAAAAAAATTTCATACGACTCTTTAGTAGCATATACAATATATTTTGTACTAGAATTGTTTTCATGGATTGTAGCATGGCAATTCCACCATTTCTAGTACATTAGTCTAGTTAGTGGTAAATATCTAAAATATAGAATTTGCTATAATGATTTGCCGCATAATTTGCACGAACTTCAGATACAAAGATGTAAATTAAATGAATAATGCAATAATGTATACATATATAATCCATTAATTAACATACATACAAGAAACATAGACCTTACTTGAAGCATAAAATAAGTTGCCTCAAACAATCACTTTAGATATTTCGTACTATATCATAAAACATGTCCCCTAATTACTTGAACAACACAAATTATATCACATAAAACCGCAATATATCAAGTCGGTATCACAAACCCCAAAAATCAGTCACGACTGGGTTGGATAGGCGCTTCAACTACCATGGCCCGCATCGGGATTGGTGGCCAAGAAGTTACACTTGATTTACGAGCGGCGACTAGCGAATTGGTAGACCCTCGCTCGCAAGAAGGGCATAAAATGAGGGTTGTGGGAGGAGTTATTTGCATGTAGGCTTGCGGGGAAATCAGTTTGAGCGCCCGCAATTCATGCACTTCCTTCTGCAGTCGTCTATTCTCCTCCTTCAGGTTCTCACAACACCGTTTTAGGAACTCGCAGTCGACTTCTATCTGCTTCAACTTTGTCCTGTAATTTATGTTTTTATGTGTAACAAATGTGAGCATTAATAGATCATATATGTGCTTTTAATAAACAACTAATATATGTTTGATAATAATAATGGTACTAATTAATATTAAATTTACTAACACATAATTTTACTTAATTTTGTATATTATTTACATAATTAGTTTGTTACCCTCTAGATTTAGCATCTATCAGAAATTATGTGTTATAGAAATTCTACTACAACAAATTACAATTTTTTTTGACATTTTACCTGGCTCTTCTATTCTGAAACCACACCTCCACCAGCCTCGGTCTCAAATTCAATTTCTTCGCCAAAGCCGCCTTCTGCTTTTGTTTGGAACATAATTAGATAACAAACAAGGGTCAATTTGGGATTTGTTATTTATTTCTTCGCCAAAGCCGCCTTCTGCTTCTGTTTGGAAGACTACTATGCGTACCTGCACAACATTGATAAAGGTCCTCAATTTTTTCCCACTTCATTGGCTATGGTACGCGCATACTTCAAAAATTCAGTCATATCGTATCATCAGATACCGATATCCTTATCAGATACTTGAATACTGTATCGAATATTCCACGTAACGTATCATAATATTTTATTTAAAAATAATATTGAATACTTCGCAAGTATTTTCCGTATCAATATCGAATATCTCTAACGTAAAAACACATATTTTAAAAATATATGTTAGCAAATATAAAATAAATAAAACAAGTAAATACATCTAATAATATAACTAACGACAACAAACACATTTTTTACATCAAATTCTGATATCTAAATATATATAAAATATATAATAAGTAAAATAATATATAAAATTGCCATATCACGCCGGGATAATGTGACATGATATATTAGGCGACTAGATCCCGTGATAAATTATCACAAAAAGAGTTGAATTTGATGAGATCCAATGAGTGATTTGGTCGGTATGGAGGTTAAATTTGATTTCGTATCTACCTAATTATTTTCCTTGATTTAATAAATTGAGGGAGTTCATATATCGGTGGTTTCAGAAATGTCGGCTTCTTTCTAATTTGTAATATGATTAACTTATAAATCTCACACATAAGTAATCTTTTAAAATAATTTAACATATTAACTTGAAAATTGTAATACTAAATGCATACATCTTTAAAAGGGAGCAATCTCTCAAGCTAAAAACATGCATGCTAAACGTTAGTTACATTAATAATTGGATATGGTCTTATGGAGCCACCTGGACATTGTAACCTTAACTAAGGGAGCAAAAGCTGGAGTTATGCTTAATAAAAATGAGACAACACTTTACATTAGTTCCCTTTATCAAATGACTTTTGTAGCATTTTTATGGGCTAATTGAAGATATTATTTCTTTCTGATTAGACCCATGTGCGATAGGGATAAATAAGCCGTCAGTCTAAGAACAAGAATAAACAACTTTTTCAGATATAACACGCAAAATGTCTATTAAAAATCCATTAACAAAAAAAGTGGGCGGCAAATTTAACTTTGTCTAACAGATACCTGAAGTCGCCAGATACAAGAAAAAAGAAACGAAATAGAAATAGAAATATATCAACCCAGCTTAGAACAGAAATTGTACAAAGCTCACTAGAATTTTTTTCAACACCTAGAACATATCTTGCTTCGCTAAAATAATATATATTGTAAGTTTTATCGAGCGTTAAATAGTGTTTAATTAATATAGAAATACAACTTTCCAATAAATTAGAAGTCGGAAGTAAACAGCAATATTATCATAAAGCGGTGAAGTGAGTCTAAGAAATAACATTTTTAGGAGAACATGATTTCATAGTATTATATTACCACGAAATAAGCACTCTAAATAAAAGGAGCTGATATTGCACGACGCTACTGTAGCGACTCTGTAGCGACGGTATATAAAAACTGAAAATAATATATACAAACATATGAACTGAAAATAAAAAATATATAAATATTTATTCTATAAAATAGTATATATTTAAAAAAAATGAAAACAGTATATACAAACATATAAACTGAAAACAAACAGTATAAAACAAATTTATTCAGTAAGTATATATTTAAAAAAATGAAAACAGTATATAGCGTATATAGGAACGTGAAAAAACAGTATATAATTTCAAGGGTCGCCACAGTATCCCGGCATGATTTTCAATTTCCTCTAAATAAAATGTGAGATATTTAACTCGACTTTTCCTTAATATGCAATATTTTCTTGCATTTGAAATTGCCTTCTAGAAGAAATGTCAGATTTAGCTCCCATCATTAGGGGCCTGTAATAAAGCTATACAAAATAATCTAGAAAGAACAATCTACACATAGTTTTTATTTTTTATTTTCTTTTTATGGAAACGGCGCGAGACGCTACCCATTGATTTCATTAGAATTGAAAAAGGTGGTATATAGTTACATATTGTAAAATAATGAAGAAAAGAAGCGCCCAATGCTCTCGTCTTCAATGAAGTCCCGTTAGTAGTATTGCAACCATAATCATTGTTCATCCTGCACTATCCTTTCTATGGTTATAAAAGGTCGTCTATTTTCATTGAATCTCCTTCGGTTGCGCTCCTTCCAAAGATTCCATGATATAGCCACCTAAAGGGCTTCCCATTTCTTCCTCCTTTCCTTGCCCATTCTCCTTCTCGAGCTTAGCCAGTGAGACACGAAACCATTTTACACTGGAAGTTGAGCATAAAGGCCCATTGATGTATGACTAATCTCCAAACCGATGTCGTATAAGAACATGATTGCAATAGATGATCTCGTGTTTTGAATGTTGCCCAATAGAGTCTACAAGCCTCATCACATGGCCAAGCTTTCTTTTGCAAATTTTCTGCTGTGTTTATCCGATAATGGCAAGGAACCTCGAGAAAACAATTTACTTTTGGTGGGCATCTAAGTCTCCACAGTAACATCTACGAGTGGCATTTAACCCCTGGGCTAATGTGGTAGTTATACACTGATTTGGACGTGCAAGAGCTATTGTCATTCCAGCACCGTTTGATGGGCGCATCCACGTCTTCGGAAGGGTCTAGGCTAATCTTGTAAGCTATTAACAAGGGTGCCAGTTCTCACAGAAAAGAAGAACAATTTCTTGGGTTTATTTCATTAATTTTTGTTGTTGAGGAGATCCCATAGAATAGATGAGCAAAGTTTGTCCATAGACTATTTGGCTCGACACTAATTTTCCATAACCATCTAATCAGTATTGCCTCATTTAGAGCTTCGAGGATGAGTACCTCTAGCCCCCCAAATTCTTTATTATTTTCCACCAGTTTACCAAACATGAATTGCATTGGTCTTCGTGCTTCCAAAGAAAAGCTCTTATTAGTCTCTGTAATTGCCTAATTACCCATTTTGATAGCCTAATTGTTTGCATTACGTAAAGGTGATGCATTGGTGGCCTTGATCAATTGTAATCAGCCCGCAAGAGATAAGAATTTACCTTTACATGCTGAGATTCGAATTGGGACTTTTTTTATTATATTTTTAGAATACGCAATAGACGATTGTCTATTGTTATTTATATTATAAAATAAAGTGTTCGTATTTAAATCTAGTCACAAACCACAAAAGAAAAACAAAAGAAAATAGGAAGCTATAATTTTCCATGCGACTCTACCTAACAAGATCTAACTATAAGTTTCTAGCCGTTGTCTCTCCATTCGAGTATCATTTTGATTGTTCTTATTACAATCGCTTGATGACTTGAAATTTTACCATTGAAGATTCGGTTATTTCTTTCCAACTAAAAGAACCATGACTCTGTTAGCCAAGTAGAATCCCAACACTTAAAATTTTTGTTGATCTGTATGTACTAGTCGTTTGGCTTGAGTGAAAGGGGAGGGCCTTCTTTTTGGGGCTTGAAATGAGCTTCTGGTTTCATTTGATTGGATAACAGATAACAGCTCTCGATAGTTGAGCTTGACTGATGCCGAATGCGAGCTTAACCAACAAAACAGCTCCATTTGATTGGATATATTTATACAAGGCACTACAAATAATGTCACTCAGGTAGCAACATCGGATACATTTTGCTCCATTTGATTGGATAACAGCTCTCTATTTTTGTAGTGCCTTGTAGAGATTATATCAACATATCACTCAGGTAGCTTTTAGGATGGAGTTTATTGCATTTCAAGATATGCACATATAGTTTTAACTCGGTGAAATAATTCGTTTGCACTAATATAACTTTTGCTCTATATAAAATATCTTTTTATTATGCATCTTTTTAAAGTGTGTATTCTTCAAATCGGATGTCAGAGCTTGCTAGCTCAATTGGTAAGACACATCATCAACTATGGAAGAACAAATATATTTAACTCAATTAGCAAATCTAACAACTTATTTTCTCAAAAAAAAATTGTTGCTTTAAAATAAAAGCTCAAAATATTCTAGTAGGCCGATATTGAAATTAAATTTCGTAGGCCAACAAAACTAGTTGAGCCTGAATTAAATATTAGAAGTGTTGATTTTTAGCGGAAGCCCATTAGAGACTAAATTGTTGGACCAGGCATGAGCGTGATGAAATTTTGAACTACAAAAAAAAATTAACCAACCGCAACTAATTAACACATGAAAATTATGTTTGCTACAACAGATATTGCGTAATAAACAACACAAAAATAGACATCTATACAAGGCACTACAAACAATTGAAAAAAAAACAAAGTCTAATTTTGTCAGTCAAATACAACCTTACAAAATGTATCCCAAATATAAAACATCACATACAAAATTCCAAAACAAGTGCGTTACAAGATACTCCTACTTGAATCCTATGAACCAAACCGAGCAAGCGTATATTCGTGAAAAGACCCTTATTATTATTTTTTATTTTTTATTTTGCTTAACAGAAAAAGATTAAATTTAGACAGTGTTTACAGTATCACAAAGGGAGCGAAGAATGCAACCCAAGCCGGCTTTTTCAGTAAGTTTTTCGTGAATTCTGAGGCACTGATCACATGTCGGTCTATCTCCAGTTGCCAACCCTCTATATAAATACCTAAATTTCAATTTAAAAAAAAAATTGAAAATTAAATATAAAATTTTCAACTGAGCCCCTATTATTGCATTGCAATTGTAGGTAGGCCAAAAAAACAAAAAAAAAAGCCCTAAAATTGGCCAAATTTGATAATAATTATGTTATATATAAATTTGGTATTTCAACCCGAATCTAGATGGATGTATAATGTACATCTATATAAAATGATAAGGGAAATTAAAATGAAATTCGATAATGAGAAAATATCTTACTTCATGAGGATATCATAATATTCAGGGTCTAAAGAAGAAACCATACCATCCACATCCTTTATTGCCATTATTGCTCTATGTACCACTATCCAACTAGCCGACTGAAAAAAAAAAATTATTCAAAAAAGAACGAGAAATTACATATAATATACTGTAAGAAACTTTATAATCGAATTACATAATGTCATAAAATACCGTAATTAAGTATTGCATTAGCATGTGTGCTTATATTTTCTTGATTGTTTCCAAGTATGCGGGCATATATGTAAATAAAAAGTTTCTTACGATGTGAAAATTATAAAAATACCCTAAAAAAAAGAAACATAAACAGACCTTGCATCTTTCATCATGGGTTTTGAGAGGAGCTCCTTCAAGAGCTGTCTTAAGAGCATCAATTGGCTTTGATCTGAAATTATTTACAATATTATGTTTATTCCATCATATTAAAACCCTAAATAGTTAAATTGGGGAGGAATTTATGATTGAGCCTCAACTTAAAGTAAATTTGGTCCTCAATCAACTGCCTTAGCGCAATTAATAAGCCCAATTGACCAAATTTAGCCTCACTTTAACGCCACTTGCACCAACCAAACCAGTATCGACCTGATCAATAAAGCAGAAACACAAAATGGAACGTACTGTTTGAGAAGGCTCTCGATCTTGCGAGATTTCTGCTCGATCCGCATGATGATCCCCTCCAGATACTCCTCCTCCGCCGCCATTTTGATTTCAACTCGTTTACAATTAGCCGGAGTTCGGTCCGGTCATCAAGTGGAGGATAAGAATCCTTGTTGCTTTTTCGCGTTCAACACTTTTATTAGAGTTTACTTCATGGGCTGGCTGCTTTCAAAAAGAAAAGAGGAGGAGAAAGAGTTCGTGTGCTATGTCCAATTGGAAAAGAGCCCCTGAATTATCCAAAATTGCAAAGAAAAAAAACTATATTTTTAGAAGAAAAGTTCTAGTTGGTGGGCCGGGCCGTGCAAATATTCAAGCCTAATGAGATTGATATAGCTGATATGGGCTCAGAATAGTGTATAATAATGAGAAAAGCTCACTTTTGCCGTTTAAATTCTTTAAAAATATGTAAGTTGCCTCCTCAATTATTTTTTGAGTATTTTTGTCATCTTCATCCATTAAGTGCACCGTCAGCAGTTATATGCTGATATGGCAATGATGAGTTGGGAAAAATAATATTCTTAAACGGGTGACTTGGATTTTTTTTTATAAATTAAAGAATAAAAAAAAACACCACAAAGACCCTTTTCTTCTCCGCTTCGTTCCACTCTCTCTCTCTCGCTCACCTCACGAAACCTCCACAACGACCATCTCTCTCCGCAGCCTGAACTCCAGCGAAGTAAGACGTCGCCGCCGCTTATCTCCCCGCCTCGTGCACCAAACTCCACCCCTTTCTAGGTCCATGTCTCTTCTCTCTCACCCTAAAACCTATCTTTTATCAAACTTTAAATCCACCCGATTTGCTCTATTAATTGGTACTCTTTCTTTTTCTAGTGTATTAATTCTGTTTCTACAATCCTAAATTGACTTAATTGATGATCTATTTATTAAATTTTTCATTCAAAATTGGTTAAATTGGTTAATTAAAACTCTTTTTTTTTGTCATTTTTTTAGTTAGCTTCAGCTATCAAAATTGGTCTACATTGATTGGGAGCATATAGTTCATAGAAACATGGAAGAAAGATACAAATTGATTGAGATGAGCTACTTAGTTTCCAAATTTCTTTAGTAATTTTAGTCCAAATTAACAATTTGTATATTTTGTGTAAAGATAACATATTTTGGGGTAAATTATGATTGAATTGTATTCATATTACACATTTATGAAGTTGATATTATATTGGACCTTTATATCTGTTATGTATGATTCTAAATTTCTCAATAATCTATTTCCTATTTGGTATTGTTGTTTAGGAAATGTTTAGACTATAGAAATAAATATTTGGGGAATATTTAGACAATGGAAGGAGGTGGATTGTTTCCATCCTTGTATTTTAGGTAATTGTATCTTTAATTTAGACAATTTATTTTGGAAATTAGTATGGCTCTCTCCTATATAAAGAGACCCCTAGTTATTGTAATAGTATCCAATTCAATGAATAAAATTCTCCATTAATCCTCTCGTTCTTTCTCACATAATTATTCTCTCTAGATCCATATTCTTCCAATTATTCTAACAAATTGGTATAGAGTCTGGTTACTATCATCTTTTTGCTTCCGCAAGACAATCACTAACCGACTTGTATCGTCATGAATGCGGCTATGTCTACCAAATTCGATATCGAGAAATATGATGGCACGACGAGTTTCGCACTTTGGCAAGAAGGCTATATTATCGAATCAGGGTGTGAAGGCCGCCATCTTTGGGAAACCGACGGATATGAAGAACGAAGCTAAAATGACTGAGTGGGAGATGATGGATGATAGAGCTCTCTCCACGATGCAATTGTGTTTGAGCAACTCGACTCTTCAAGAAATCCTCACGGAGACTACAACAGTCGGCGCGTGGAAGAAACTCGAAGATTCAATAATTTGGAAATCAATATTAATTAGTTGATTAAGCAATCATAGAGTTTCTGAACAAAATTAGCAACAAATTTGATGAGAATTTCTCTTGCAAACCTACTTTTAATTTTGTTTTATATATAATTCTAATGGTAAATTTGATATTTGAAATTTTACAAAATAGCCTTTAAAACCCCCTAAATTATTATAAAAACACATATTTTTCTTTCATGCAATAGATGGACAAATAAGTATGCTTCAAAGCCCTAGTTTTTTTAAAAAATCCTAAATTACTAGAAAATTTCAAATAAGATTATAACTTAATTTATTTTTTTCTTCTTTTAATAGATAAAAGAGAAGGAAAGGAAAGTGGAGGAGGAAAAGGAAGCGGGCTTTGATGATAAAATAAAAGACAAAAAAGGAGCCAGTCCAACACGTGTTTTAGCATAGAAAGAGAGAGAATTTGTTTGTTTGCTAGTTTTCGGGTTTAGGGTCTTTGAGTTTCTGTTAGGTTTACAGTTTTTTAGCCTTTATGATTTAGGGTTTAGTATTTTTAACGATGTTCGAATTTTACTGTATTTGCCGAGGTATTGTTTCAATTATATTATTAATGTGGTGTTCTTTCAATTATGATTTTTAATGTAAAGTTGATGTGTTGTTTCAATTACTGGATTTGTAAATTTCATGTTTGGATTGATATAATTCAAATATGTAACTCAATAATATTTTAAGTATTCAATCAAAACATAAAAAAATTATTGGATTAAAATTTTATTTATACCAAATTCAAATTTCACGTCCAGATGTTTAAGCTACAAATATTACAACTGGTGAACTTCTAACTAAAATTATAAAAACAGAAATTTGTTGAAATTAAATCTAAATACATATCCAAAAATCAAATATTCAAAAATCAATACTTGTATCATTTAGCATAACTCAATTATATGTTACATGTAACATTTACAAATATCCAAAGATCAAACACCCTACTATTCCTATAAAATCTAAGTACAAACACAAGCATTGTTATCTTCTTGTTTCGATCTTGAGCATCTCATACATCCCGCAAAGGCAACCTATCAAACATAATTAAAGATTAATTTTAACTATATTTGCACCAATATGCTGGAATGAACTAGAGGTGGAATTATTTTTAACTATTTAACTAGGTTTGACTCGTTCACATAAAGATTAGAACTTTTTCAACCGATATTATTAGAATAATTGAAAGAATATGGATCTAGAGAAAATAATTATGTGAGAAAGAACGAGAGAATTAATGGAGAATTTTATTCATTGAATTGAATACTATTACAATAACTAGGGGTCTCCTTATATAGGAGAGAGCTATACTAATTTCCAAAATAAATTGTCTAAATTAAAGATACAATTACCTAAAATACAATACAAGGATGGAAACAATCCACCTCCTTCCATTGTCTAAATAATCCCCAAATATTTATTTCTATAGTCTAAACATTTCTTAAACAACAATACCAAATAGGAAATAGATTATTGAGAGATTTAGAGTCATATATAACAATCTCCAGCTTGGCTCAAAATCTCACCAATGACTCAAAGTCATACTAGCGACATACCGAAACGAGTTCCGCACAATAACTGAACTTTGCGGACGGCAAAGGCTTTGTGAGCATATCCGCTGGATTATTGGCAGTAGCAATCTTCTCGATCTTCACTATCTTCTTCTTCGTGACTTGTCAAGCAAAATGAAACCTGACATCAATATGCTTGCTTCTCATGATACATCTGATCTTTCGTCAAGAGCACTTTGATAATCACAATAGATTGTAGTAGGACCACCAAATATCGAGATTTCTCCAAGCAAGCCTTTTAAGCCAAATTACCTCCTTAGCGCCTTCAGTGATCGTCATATATTCAGCTTCTGTGCTAGATAGAGCAATGGTGGATTGCAGAGTAGCCTTCCAACTAATAGCGCATCTACCTAAGGTGAAGACATAGCTGGTCAAAGATAGTCTCTTATCAAGATCACCCATAAAGTCCGAGTCAACATAACTTGTCAGCTCTTCGTCGCTCCTCCCAAACTCTAAACGAGCAAAGAGTCAAGTGTTTGTCACCTTTAAACAATGGAAGACTCTTATGGAGAACCAAACGGGAAAGAAAATTAAGTCCGAAAACCGAGAAGGAGAAGAGCTACATGTCACGAGTTCCATATTCTAGTGCGGTTGGTAGCATGATGTATTTGATGGTTTGCACTAGACCTGACATTGCTCATGCCGTTAGTGTGGTACCGCATAGAAATAAACTCAAACCTTTCTCGAATAATCATCAATAAACGAGAGCATATAACGAGAACCGTTACCTTTCGAAGGATCACGAGAAGGTCCTTACAAGTCCGAGTGGATGTAATCCAAAGTTCCCTTCGTGCGATGAACGGTTGTACTGAAGCAGAGTCTCTTTTGCTTGCCAAAAATACAATCTTCACAAAACTCTAACTTGCCGGTGCTCTAACCGCACAGTAGACCTCTTTTGCTCAAGATCGTCATTCCGCGTTCACTCATATGCTCCAACCTCATATAACACAACTTGATATTATCCGAACCTGAGGTATTGACGACAGCGACTGAGCCCGAAACTGTGCTACCTTCTAGAAAATATAGTGTATCGATTCTTCTCGCCTTCATCACCGTAAGAGCCCCTCTAGAAACCTTAAGGATTCTACCTTCACTTCAGAACTTGCAACTGAGATCTTCAAGAGCGCCTAACGAGATCAAGTTTTTCTTCAAGTTGGGTATGTGCTTAATACTCGTCACTGTACGGACAACCCTATCATGCATCTTGATCCTCACTGTACCAACATCGGCAACACTACAGAGATAATCATCTCCCAAAAGAACACCTCCACTAGACGCCTCATATGTGGTAAACCACTCTCGATTCGGGGTCATGTGCTGTGAAGCCCCCGTGTCCATGACCCAAGTCTTCTCAAAATTCTCCTTCCCATTCGCCACAAAAAGCACCTCATCATTACCATATTCAACCATATTAGCTTCTTCCGATGGAACACCTTTCCCATTCGCTTTTTGTTCATTTTGGAACTTGTAACAGCTGGCTTGAAAGTGTCCCCTTTTCTCGCAAAAGTAGCAAGTAATGTCCTTGTGCTTGAATCTCGAACGGGTCTTCTCTGAATTCGGGTTTTTCTCCTTTTGTCTTTCTTTCTCCACAAACAACCCAACATCTTGACGATTGCTCTCGGCTATAGACAAATCATTGTCGATGTCGGACTTGACCAGTAAATTGCTCTTCACATCCTCAAGCGTAAGCACCTCTCTACTATGAAGCATGGTCTCCTTAAACCCTTTATATGATGTCGGTAACGAGCACAACAATACCATGACTTTATCCTCATCTTCCATCTTAATACTGATATTCTCCATATCATTAAGAAGAGTGGTATATTCAAAAATATGGACCTTAATGGGTGCACCTTCTGCCATCTTCAAGGAGTGGAAGCGCTGCTTCAAACGTAACCGGTTGGTAACCGATTTCTGCATGTAATTTTCTACGAAAAATTTAACAAAATTAGAGCATCAATTTAGTCAATTTAGATTATAATAACACAATTTATGCACAGGAGAGGGAAAGTGTACCAATTAATGGAGCAATTGACGGATTTAAGGTTGGATGAAACTAGGTTTTAGGGAGAAGAGAGAAGAGGCGGATGACAATAGGGGGGAGTGGATTAGCAGCGGGAGGGAGGGCTTGGAGGGGCGGAGCCATCCAGGCGTCACCGGAGTTGTCTGGCCGGCCGAGAGGCGACAATCGGCGGCGTGGGAGTGAGGCTGGAGACTCGAGTTAGAGAAGAGGAGAAAGATGAAAGAGAAAGAAGGGGTTCTACTCTTCGTTTTTTTATTTTTTTTATTTCTTTAATTGTTTTTAAAAAGAATCCAAGTCACTCATTTAAGAATATTATTTTTGCCAACTCACCAGTGCTATGTCAGCATATAACTGCTGACTGTGCACTTAATGAATGAAGGGGACAAAAATGATCAAAATAAAGAGTTGAGAGAGCAAAAGTGCTTAAAAAATAGTTGAGGAGACAACTTGCACATTTTAAAAGAATTTAGGGGGCAAAAATGAGCTTTTTTTCTATAATAATTGAGGAATAACTGTTGTGGGAAAAAATATATTAGCGAGAAAAAAATAATGACAAGTTTGATTACCGAAAGTGTAATTAATATACTAGTACTAGTTTAATTTGCAACAGTAATCTTCCATCTATGTGAAGCCACGTCAAAAATATTTTAGTGATAGATATAACCTGTAAATATGCTTACACATCACAGAATCAATCTATAATGTGTATAATATGTATTTATTTTATTTTTTTTGGTTTTTTGAATTCATTATTGACAATCTCAGATTGAGATTTATTGGACTTTTTTCATTTTATTTTGCAAGAGGGGCTCATATCTCATGTTGAAGTGTTTTTTTAGAGTTCTGATTTGGGGCTTGAAATTGAAAGGGGTGGGAATTATAGTCGGATCGAACCTTTTAATTGATTATGTATAAATTATTAATATATTATACAATATAATGTAAATCATAGAATTTGTTGTATTAAAAAATATACAGAGGACTAAAGCAAATTTTCATACATGTTATTGCTAAAAGAAGTACATAATTAACACCAAGAAAATTTATAGACCAACAAGCATAATCACCAAATCAACCCTAACTTCTCTCTAAATTACATCTAATTATTCAACTTCTTATTGTGACTTCTAACTGCACGTTGGCCAGCCGATCTCTTGATCGACTCAATCCTCTGTAATCTAATTTGCTCTCTGAATTTTGCAATAAATTCATCTGCCTTTTTATCAACTTCATTTTCTTCATCTTTTTCTTTCATTTTCTTCTTCTCTTCATCTTTTACCATCATCTCTTTATCAGAGTATTCATCATAATCTGTTTCTCCTTCTTCTTCACTGCCACTACTATCGGATTCGTCATTCTCAGAAGAAATGAAAAATGGTTCCAGGGAAACCTTATTAACTGGTTCATTTTGGACTTCTTTCGGTCGTATTGTGCGAACCGATTTAGCAATTGAAGAAGAATTAGAACCATCAAATGAATTTCTTGGTCTAATTGGCTTAGGAGAGATGAAATCTTCTTTGATTCTCATAGTCTCCTCCTTCAATTCAACCTTAGCCATTGAATGAGAGCTAGAAGGACCATCCATTGAGTTTTTTCTTTGTCTTGGTTTAGGAGAACTAAAATCCCCCATGCTTCTTATACTATCATCCTTCAGTTCATCCTTAGCCATCGAATAAGAACTAGAAGAGGAACCATCTATGGGATTTTTCCTTTGTCTTGGTAAATTAGAAGAGTTAGCAACAAAATCACGAGCTCTGTTTTTCATACTCACATCCATCAATTCATCCTTAAAACATTTTTTCACCGTAGATTTTATCTTTCTATCTGAGTGAAAAGGGGGCGGTGGAGGAGGAGGAACAGGGGGCAGAGATGTAATTTCCTTGAACGAATTCTTCTTCTTTGAGGAATTTTCTCTGCTAGGAGAAGGAGAAGGAGAAGGAGAAAGCCTCTTAGGAGAGGGGCTACTAGATGAATGTAAAGATCTGATTTTTGAAGAGTTTAATTCATCTTTTGGCTCCATTCGACCCGATCTAGAGCTCCATGGAATCGGAGAAGGAAGAACACCAGTATTTTCAACCTTGCTGGATCCTTCGCTTTGCGGATTCAAGCTCCGAACCGGCAAAAACAGGGGTTTATCAATAGTTTCTCCCTTATCTTTTGAAATTACAAGCAAAGGCTCATTTGGGTAATACTGTTTTCTCCAAACTTGTTGCACCTCGCCATCTTCTTCTCCTTCACCTTCTTCTTGATCTAAATTAGGAAGGATTTGTGATGCATACAAATTTGGGTTATCAGGTTTGGATCCATTTTCCTTAATGGGTAACGGGTCGGTGTTCTTCCTGCTGAAGAGGCCGTATGAAACTGTGATTCCGATCAAGAGGAGATAAATTAACTCAAAGCCTTTGTTTAGAATTGTTTGGCTAGTAATAAATTCTGGTGCTTGTGATGGTATTTGGGGTAATACGAAAGCAAAGAATAAAAATATTAGAGCCTTTTGGAGAAGAGATGGAATGAACTTGCTAGTGTTTGGTTTCATGTAGAGCTTGGTTGTTGGCTCCGCCATTGTAGGAACAGAGAAGAAGAATGAAAGAAAGAAAGATGATGCTTTATTTGTGTGTGTGCGAGTGGGTGGGTGTGTTGTGTGGATTCTTTTCTTTTGCTTTAAGGTTGATTGCTCTTTTTTCTTCGGGGGAGGGAAAGAGATCAAGAGAGATGGGGGCTGAGCTTTTGGCCGGGTGGATTTAAAGGTGATTAAGAGAGACTTACTGATTATTAAATGGTTTAAATGGCACATAATTAATGCCAGAATGTTCCTTTCGGTCCTTTCTTCTCTCTTTTTCTTATGCCAAAATTTAAAAGGATAACTCGAGCCTTTTATTTTCCATCTTTTTTTTAGCCCTCCTCTCTCTCTCGAAACTTTTATCAATATGGCTTCGATGAAAATTTTTGTCAAATTTTAATATTTTATTTTCTAAAATTTATTAATATTTTATGACAATATATGTGTGGTTATTAAAATATAATTATATAATTAGTTAAATTATTATTTTGTATTACATCCTCGATTTAGAGAAAACCGTTATGAATTTATTTCTGACAATCAAATCTTAATCAGATAGTTTCAATGAATCATGATGAAAAGTTATATTAATAAAAATAGAATATAAAGAGTTCACTCATTAAAATATAAATAATTTTATTTTCTTCTTTAAAAAATAATAATTGTTAATGAAATATTTTATTTATCATGTTAAAATCGCCAAATATAAATTTGTTGAAATTTTCTCTTTATTTTGAATTCAATATTGTTATGGTTCTAATTTATTTTTTTCTTACAAAAATATGTGAATATAAACTATACAATAAAACATGTAAAAAATAATACATTTATTAACTCATATCTTATTTTTCACCTCTCTTTAAGCATTTTCAAAAGGTCTATCATCAATTTTCTCTGGACCGTCGGATCAAAAAATTTCTCAAATCTTAACTTTTCATTTGAATAATTACCCCAATATCATATGATCATTTAAATTAATGTTTCATATTATATCTCCAATTACGTGAGAACTATCAAAAAAAAAAAAATTCAAAGTATTGAGAATTATATTACAATACTTAAAGTATTACAGATTTCAAAAGAACATATGCGATTAATTTATACATAATCCATATCATTTTAACAACTAAAAAAGTAAGAAAAAATATGGTGACAATATTTTGAAGAAAATGAGTCATGTTATATTTTCATATATATAGTTTACATATTTTTTCCACATATATAATATCATATTTCATTTTTAAACATCATGTTAAATATAATAATTATTTTTTTAACTTTTTTAAAATTAACAATTTATAATTAAAAAATATTTGGTTTCAACTGAAATCTATGAAAGAAATTATCTTGTATTTTTTTTTATCTCCCTCATCTAAGCTTGATTGATACTTGATTTTTTTCTAATATAATAGATAACGGTATAAGAAAATCAAAGAGAATAAAAAAAGTGATGACTTTTTAATCTTAGAAATCTTAATGCAAACATAAATTGACATTATAGATTAATTATCTAAATTATTTAGTGGGTTGTTATTTTTTTTATGAATTCATCATTTATGTTATTTTATTTCCCATATGTAAATTTATTTGTATAGAGTTATCCGTCCTTACAAATTGGATGTCTTGTAGAAAATATTTTGGAATGAATAATAAATGGATAAAATATCCTATAATGTAACTCAAATTGATTTTAAACATTTCCAGTTTACTTAACATCATTATTATTTATGTGCTATAAATTCATTTCAAATTTTTATTTTGAATTTTCATAATTACAATTTATACATTATATATTAAAATAAACAATAAAATTGAAATATTCACAATGAAGCACGAGCATTATCCTAGTAAGATATAAATTGCCACTGATTTTTCTTAAATACAATTTTTGTATTAAAATTATATAATATCTACAATGATGTATAACTGTTATAAAAATAATGCATATAAATATAACAAGACACTAATTTGTTTATAAAAATAGTACATAGAATACAACTTTATGAAAACAAAATATTAGTATGATTATATATATAGACCGGTGTAAATATTATAGAAGTAGTATATAATATACATGTGTATATAAAACTGTAAATAGATATATAAAAATAATATATAAATATTTTAAAAATATTATACATATATACCAATATATATGTATATTATTAAAAGGTGCATAGTTATTAAAAAATAGTGTATAAGTTTAGAAAAACCAGTATATGGCAATAATAAAAAGAATTATATATGAGAAAAATATAATGTACATATTATAAAATAGTTTACAGTGTTAGTAAAAACATATAGTTATATTAACAGTAATATATGAGTACCGCAAAAGATTATTCATGCATAAACACATACTCATGGATTTAGGTGAATATTTAAATCTGTTTACAAGTAAATGTTGGATCCTCACTAGTCAATATTACTATGCATGATGTTACAACCATTAACTCCTTAATAACATTATCCGTAATTCTTCAAGAAAAATGGAAAAGATGCTCATTAGTTTGATTTGTTTTTAATGTAAAGTGAGAAGGAAAAGTTAAGCGCTAACTTTTGACATAACTCGGCTTTGTTCTTCTGAGCCACAAAATTCAAAACTCTCTATCAATTTTATAGATAACATGGCAAACACTAAGCATGACGTAAACTAATAATGATACATATATTTAAACAATGAGAGACAATAGGTGATCATTCGTTTTGTTTTCTTTAGGATAGATTCATATACTCTTTCTAAATTTTAAATCAATCCTGCCATACGCGAGATTCAAACTCCTCACATAAGCTATCCTAGTAATAATGAAACATATATTATTTATTTAACAGTAAAATATATAATGTATATCTTTAATAAGGGGTTGTTTATTCGGATAGTTTGATTCAAACTGATGAATTGAATAAGATAGTGAACTTAGGCCATACCAGAGCGACATCAGAACTGAACTGATTACAAAATAAAATTTGGAACCAAATTACCAACAAAATCAAATAAGTCGAATTCCAAATCAATTTATTTTGTTGAACATAATAAAAAGAACATATAATTTTGAAAAAAAATTACTTATTAATAAATAAATGTAGTTATTAATTATTATAAATTATAGAGATATAATTAAGCAAATCTCATTATATTATTGGCTTATTCAGCCAGTTCAGTTTATACAGAACAATACTAACTTTCAAATCATACTCTATTAACCCAATTCAACCAATTAATTAATTGATTGATTGATTGATTTTCTTTTATTAATACAATAAAATTATTTTTTTGAATAAGTCAAATCTCACAAACTTAAGACTACTATGTTGTTGGTCAGCGTGAATTGTAAGCAGAAATAAACTCAAGAATGTCTACTTTTTCTCAGAGTGGATGTTGTGGTTTGATGTTACCATCAATACGGAATATCAGATTTGAGTGCTTCATTAATCATTATTTAATATTTTTTTGGTGGAATGCTTTTTCTGCATATAAAACATAAAAGTAAAATTGATAAAACAGTAATTAAATACATCTATATTTGATCGCAGTAAAGAATGCAGGCATCTCATCATACTATTTTAACATGTTTCTGGACTACTGCACGAAACTTAGAAAAACTACAAAGTTACAACATTACAAAACATACAATTATCATTGCAAAACACTATTTATAAATATAAAAAAGAAATAATACGGATACATGTAAGTATAGAATTTTTTTTTTATTCAACTCATAATTAGTCGGTTGAGAAACTTTACTAAATTTGTACTACAGAATATTACGACCCCGACACTAATAACATTACAAATTAACACTATCATAAAATTAACAAAGAAGAAAAAATACTAAAAAAAACTCTACAGAAAATATAATGTAAACACTACATCATATAATTAATTTTGTGGGGAAATGAGAGGACAAGTTAGAATTTCCCTAATTAATTTTCAAATAAACCATCAAGTTTAATCCATGAATGTGGTGAGTAACTTAGGCACATTGCATTGACCAAAAAAAAACATTTGTGATATTTTTATGCATGTATTATTCTTATTTTTTATAAGTACACATGAAGTTTTTTTGAAGGAAAGTACACATGAAGTTGTATACTATATATTTGGATAAGGAAAATCCTCATATTTTATTTTGGTCGGCCGTGGATGAACACTAAGCACGTCAACATTATTAAAGAATAATTAAGCCTAAAATTTAATATTAATTGATGGTTCGATCCCATCTCGTCAACCTTTTTATGGTTGCTTAACTTTGCAGCAGAAAATGTACTAATACTTATTCAAAAATATTTACTTTTAATTTAAAAAACCCTTCAAAGTGTGAAATATCATGGATAACCCTATAATACATGAGAAATATTATCAATATAATTCATCTCCCAATCTTTTCAAAAAATAGCTGAATTATCCCTTTTCAGTTATTATTGTATAATTAAAGGATAATAAATCAATGATAATTTGAGCATATTTTGAAGTAAATATAGAAATGAAAGGCACACAACTTTATGCGATACTTGTTATGTAATGTAGAATTATGTAGGGTTATTTTTTATATTTCTCATTTTGTTGGGATATATTTAATATTTTGAGAGTGCGAAATACACATGCAATTACAGTACTCCTAGAGTTTACTTGTTAATTAACTTATCAGTTATGGTTGCTTAACTTTGCAGCAGACAGTCTATATACGAATTGATAACTGGAAGCATGTGCAGATGGAATTCGATTCCATCCTGAGAATCCATTGACAAAGACATGAGTCATTTGAGAACTTATTTTCTTTTTTTATAGGCAACTAATTAAGAATTTTTTTTTGAAGTTCGAGCTGATAAAGAACTATATATGTTGAATAAAATCCTTAAATAAGTATTTGACATATTGTACTTAGAAGTTTTCATCCATTAAATTTGTATATTTTTTTTGAAGAAGAGTATGCAAAAACTTGTAAAATTTTATTAATTAAAATAGAGTCCAGTTACGGAAGTAGATACAAGAAGATTAGATTTACGAAAGAGAGAACACTACTACAAATAATGGTTTTTGCGTCGGCAATTTTGTCGCTAATTGCCCAAATATGATCGCTAAAGGGATATAGCGACCAAATATTTCGTCGCTGCCTTCGTAGCCACATCCCCGTCTCGGATTCTATTTTGCGACGAAATAGTATACTTGTCGCTAAATCACAATCTTTTGCGACAATATATTTATTCGTTAAAACCAATTTACTGGTTGCTATTGATCAACTTTTGGTCTCCAATGGGTGCTCTATTAAGTATATAGCGACAACTATTTAGTCGCACAATATAATTATTTTGTCGCTAATCATATCTATTGCGAGAAAATAATGGTTGCAAAATATTTCTGGTAAACAATAAATCCTACTGGGACCATTTGTTCGTCACTAATTTATATGTCTAAGGACCAAATATTAGTAGTTAATGTCATACATAATTATATTGCGACCACAATCTTGTCGCTAATACTCAATTTAATGGATTTATTAGCTACCACAAAATATTTAGTCCGTCCCAACAAATAAATTCCATGCAAACAATTCTCAAAATTTTAAAATAACAATATCTAAATTAAATCTTTTCATCAATAACAATAATCATAGATAATAATAATCATCACATCACATAACAATATCAATCAACAAAATCATCTTACACCATTGCATTAGAATAACAAAACATACTCCAAAAAAGAATATTTGTAGAGCATCTCCATATATTTGAAGTGAAGGTGCATCATAGTTTGATCCTAACAAAAGGTTATGAAGAATAACATAAAGAAATTAAGTATTGATCCAATCAAGTTTCATACATCCTTGAAACAAATAATTATTAAAACTCAAAAAACAATCTTTAAAATTTATAACAAGAATAATTAAGAGAACTTACAACATTAAGTAAAGAAAGATTATCAGATCATTCTTTGAAGAAATTATTCCACTCAAGTGCATGATTACAAATACAAAAAATTGATGATGATACAAGGGTATTAACCTAAACAAGAACAAAGATTAAGTTAATAGGTGAAAAACAATTAAATAAAAGAAGGATACAGAGAAGTTAGAGGAATTAAATTGAAAAATTACCCATGAAAATGTGTGACAAATAACAATGTAGACAATATCCGTTGACATACTTCTCCTTTTCAAGCTAATGCTTCATTCAATTGAGAAATTGTCTTGTTTCGTGAGACTATTGACCTATACTGGGTATATCATAATACATAACAAACTAATAGTTAAGCATGAAAGAGAGAAAGGCATGCACCTGTTGTACATTATTTTACTAGTTAATTCTTTGCTGCCCAAGACCTAAAAAGAAAACAAAGGAAAAAAATTCAATTGAGTACAGTTAAGAACAACAATGCAAATTATATTAAAATTTCTTGAGGTATGATAGCATTCACAAGGACATTTCATTTTAATCTCCAAAAAATAAGCCATATCTACTTGCATCTCCATTTTCATTATCTTCACTTGTCAAAACCAACATCAGTGACTTCCTCCTAATTCCTTCCAAAGATATTGCTAAATAATAACATGATTGCAAGATATTAATGAAGAACATAACTACAGAAAAGAATAAAACTGGAATTGTTAAAATTAAATGTACCTATGAGCTCTCTGTAGGCACATACATAATACAGCTCCAATCAAGTAAGGGTTCTAAACTTGGTTTCTCTTCCCCAAATGCAGCCTGCATAAGTATCAATAAAATAGAAAAATAGAAAACTAAATTAATTTAAAATTTGAAAAATGATAAAACATGAAAAAAATGAAATTTGATATGCAAAAAAATAGCGTCACATGATAACCCTAATTAGCAAATTGCATGAATCCAAGGAATCTGACATGGCAGAATTGACAATGAATCATGAAACCTACATAAAGAATAAAGATTAAACCTTGTGACATGGCATAATTGACAAGGATATTTCATTTTAATCTCCAACTATTCTTCATTAAACCTACATATATTCAAAATTGTAGGTAAATAACCAATTTTATGTAGTTTGCCTACATTACATAGTGGAAAAGGAATCTGACCAAATCCAACACTAATCTAACCAAATAGAGAAAAGATAAATTATAATCCAAATTATGCACAAATTTAGGAAAATAGGCATATTCCAAAACCCTAATTATGGTGAAAGAAGTAAAATCAAGCTCCAAATTTACTGATACCATAAATCCAAATCTGAAAAAACAAAACCCAATAAATTATAAGAGTAAATTATAGTACCTAGCCATAGATATTTCGGTTGATTGTCGGGATTCAGAAAGAGCTTTCAAGAGAGCGAGAGAGATCTTGAAGAGATGAGTCCCGTCTGAGGTAGACTAGTCGAACGAGAGTGAAGAGGAAAAGGGAGAAACGAGAGACTAGTCGCATCTCGCGTATACCTATTGAACGAGAGCCATATCGCGTAGATCTCGCATAAACCGTGGTCGTCGCCTAACGAGAACGAGAGAGACGGTGAGGAAGAGGGAAAGAGAAGTCGCCGACGGGGGAGGAGAACAGTCGTTGAAGGGGTCGGAGATCAGTCGCCGACTAGGGGCGGAGAGCGCCATTTTTTTTTTCGTTCGTGTATCTGGAATTGGAGAGGGAGAAAGAAATTGGGATATTTCACTTTTGGTTTTCATCTTGTCCATTTCAAAGAGAAATGGAGAAAAACTTTACAGTTTTACAAGCTAATAGAGGATTGGATGTGTCCATTACATTTTCATCACATGTTAAAGAAAAAAAGTTCATTAATAGAAGAGTAAAAACCGAAAAGTTCAGGAGGGTAGTAACTAAAATTTTGATTTATTTTGTAGTTTAAATATTTATTTATTTTATTAAGTCTTTGAATGTGTTATTTACTTTTTAATGAAATAATAATTTTATTAATATTTAATGGAAAATATTTCATTATAGTTAATCAATAAGGTTAGATATTCTTGGTTCTAAAAGTTTATTTTGTAATTTCAATATTGTACTTATTTTATTGAATAGTTTAGAATTGTTTTATTTACTTTCTTAAATGGCATAATATAATATCTTCTATTGCTTTGCATACATACAATCTATGTATTATAACTTAGTACATTCTATAAAATTTATGCATTAATGTCACATAATATATTTAACTGGATCATTAATAATTATAATCTTGCTCCTAAATTTACACACAATAAACAATATTCTTTTTATAATCAATGAGTAATATTAATGTTGTTCATATTAGTATTATCACATTCATAGTTTTACATATACATGATATGGAATATAACATTGTATGATAATAATACTATATTATATATATATATATATATGAAGGAATTATGCTCTGGGCCAATGGGTTGGACTAGAAATAAAATTATGAGAAACACGTTTATTCACTTCTCATATGGCTGTGAACTGAAAGAAAATTAATATATAATGAATTGAAATTTGGGTCTTATAAAAAACGAATATCCTAAAGAACATGTAATTGAAAATACATGACATTGATTAGGAAAATAATTATTTTATTTGAGTTTTTTTTATTTTATAGGTATTTTCGAAATAATATTAGTATAATATATCAAATATTTTTCAAGTATGGATAAATTATTTATAACATTTTGTGAAGAAAAAATGTTATGCCATATTTGCGACCAATTGTGAGCTTGTAGCAAATGAATAACATATTTGGCGACGAACAGTTAGTTCGTCGCAGATGCATAACTTAATCTGCTACCAAAGGTGAGCAGGTCGCAAATGTAAAACATATTTTTGGGACCAGCTATAAGTTCGTCCCAAATAAGTTGCTTCAGCGACCAATAATGAAATTGTCTCAAATAAGTTGCTACTGCGACCATTGTTGCGACCAATTATTATAGTCGTCGCTAATCATTGTTGTTTTTGCGACAAACTACGTTTTCGTAGCTGAATGCATTAATTAGAGACCAAATATGGCTTGTAGCTAAAAATTTGGTTGCAAATTATGTTTTTTGTAGTAGTGGAATATTAGAATTGCAGCAGTTTGGAGGCTCCAATTCTCCTCTTAACGGAGATCCGCCCCCTAACCGTATTTATCCGATAGTTGCGCCTGCATATCCGTCTTCGAGAGAATGAGAGCCAGCATCGATTGTTTGGATGAGAAGACCCTTCTATTGCATTCTGTCCATATCTCCCAAACGCATGATCCTCAAAGTAAGTCCCAAACCTTGCCGTTCCGTTGAGCTCAGCAGCCCTTGATATGTAGCCAATTCTTCATGTTATTTTCTTCGAAGTGCAAGGATTGGTATGTCATTCTCCGCGTTAAGTTATTCCGAATTGATTTCGCAAATGAACAATTCCCAAATGGTGATCTGCCGTCTCTGGTGCGGTGTGACAATTTAAGCAATCAACCGGGTGTGGCCATTGTCTTTTTGATAAATTGTCCGCCGTCAGGATTCTCTTTTGAAGACATAACCAAATGAAGAACTTTACTTTTGAAGGGCAATGGATCCTCCAAATCTTCTTGTTGCAATCAACTACAATTCCGGGGTTACGCAATACCTTGTAGGTTGAAGATGAAGTGAATTATCCATCCTTCCTCAATTTCCAAGCGGCCGCATTGTTGTTCCTTGTTTCACATAGATGGAGAAGAATGGAAGTAGGCTAGCAAGTTCCTTGATGAAGAAAGAAGAATGGTTTAACGGGACGGATGATATTTCTTGCCCATTCGTGATGTCGTAGATAAGGTTTATCGTTTTGGCCCATAATTATTGATGGTTCGGCCGATATTTTCCACAACTACTTTGTTAAGAGTGCGTTGTTTTGTGTGTTCAGGTCTAGAAGTTCTAGCCCGCTATATTTGATTGGTAGGCAAACCCTCTCCCAATTGATTAAATAATGACCTCCTTTGCATTCCTTCTCTCCTTTCCAAGGAAAACTCCTAGTAATTCAGTTAATTTGATTACTTATCCACTTCAGCAATTTAATTACTTGCATTCGGTAGTGCATTTATGTAATATATCAAATTTAGGATTCGCTGAAAATTCAGAATTTCCTTTCTATTGGTTGTATCTAAGTTTTAGTTTCCAAGTTTTGTGCTCTTGGATGGGAGAAATTAGATTTTGAAATAAGAGTTAAATACCTTAACTTCACATTTATGACTAAGGGCATTTTGGTTATTTAACATATTTTGATAAAATAATAATTTACTATATCAATGGCTAAATAATATATTTAAGTATTTTAGTGTGAATAATTAATATATGAGAAAGAACTTATTTCAGATCTGATAATAATATTTCAACTGTTTTATTTCATTATAAGCAGTCTCTTATATGAATCTTGTTGTCGAAATATAAATTAAGAAACTTGAATTTTTGAAATCAGAGTTCTACTTCTGTATAATTAGGTACGAATTTCAGAAGTACAATGATTTTTGTCTATAATATACATCAATAAATTATTTTTGGGCTGAAATTATCTATTTGGGCCATCATGATTCATGTGCTACTAGCCTTATGATTTTAAAGTCTAATCCTAGCCATACAATCATTAGGATTTACTTTCTTTTCTTAGATGATGATCTTTAGCTTAATCATCTTTTCCCTCACAGCCGCCTCTTGATCAAAAGATCATCTCCTCCTTTCTTAACATTTTTATCTTGACCGTTCGATCAATTTTTTTGTCGAATCTTAGCCATTTATTTTCTCAAATTTATTGATATTTTATGGCAACATTTATGTAGTTATTAAAACTTAAGTATATGATTGGTTGAATTGGTGTTTTGTGTTTCATTCCCGATTTAGTGAGAACCGTTGTGAATTTGTTTGTGACCATCATATCTTAATCAGATGGTTTCAATGAATCATGATGCAAAGTTATGTTCAATAATTAATATCAATAGTTAATGAAGTGTTCATTCATTAAAATATAAATAATTTTTCTTTTCTTCTTTAAAAAATTATAATTCTTAATGAAATATTTTATTTCTCATGTTAAAATCATCAAATTTGTTGGAATTTTCTCTTTATTTTGAGTTCCATATTGTTATGGTTTTAATTTTTTTTCTTGCTAAAGTATGTGAATATAGAAGAATATGTACAAAAATGATATGCTCAGTTATGCCTTATTTTTCATATCTCTTTAGCATTCTTAAGAGACCTATTATCAATTTTATCTCGGCAGTTGGCTTTTTTTAAATCTTAGCTTTTCATTTCAATTATATGCACAATATCACATAAAGACATACTGTTATGAAATATATGATTATAGACTATATAAAAGAACATGTAATAAAATGATAAGCTTTATATTCTTTTACCCTCTTTGAAAATCCAATTTCAGTTTTACTCTTATTATATTCTTTAACCCCTTTTTGAAAATTCTCAAGAGAACTATTATTAATTTTCTCTCACCCATTGAATCAAAAAATTTATCAAAGTTTAGCTCTTAATTTAAATTGTTATCATAATATCACATGATTAGTTAGATTAATATTCAGTTTTATATCTCCCTTATGTGAGAACTATCACCTCAAATAAAAATTCAGAATATTGAAAACTATATTATATTACTTAATGTATTACGAATTTCATAATAACATATGTGTAATACATACAATTTTAACATCTAAAAAAAAATAAGAAAAATAGTGGTGACAATTTTTTGAAGAAAATGAGTAATGTTACATTTTCCTATGTAGTATGCATATTTTTTACATATATATAATATTAAATATAATTATTATTTTTTATCTTTTTTAAAGTTAATCATCTATAATTTAATCTTATGTAGTTTCAACTAAAATTTTCTAAACTAAAATCTTCGAAATAAATTATCTTGCATTTTATTTTTTCTGATCTCATTCATCTAAGGCTGATTAATACATAATTTATTTTTCTAATATAATATGTCAAGAGATAATAACATAAGAAAATCAAAGACAACAATTTTTAATTCTCATGTATTATTTATGTATTATGGATTCATAAACTTTAATTTTGAATTTTCATAATTACAAGTTATACATTATTAGATTGAAATAACTATTAAAATTATAATACTCGCTGCGAAGCGCGAGCATTGTCCTAGTCTACAGAATATTGCACTTTTATTCTACTCTTGCAACTTCTGTTTGGTTCTCCTTTTATCTATGCGTGTGTAAGACAAAAGAAGCATCCTCACATCATTCATTTCCATGGTCCTTGTGATGATGAGCGTGTAAATGTGGATCCGAGTTGTATCACCAAAATGAGGCAATCTTCAATTTCGAAAACACAAATCAGAAATCCTAGTAGAAGGGCAAGGAAGGGAGGTTATCATTTCCGGGAATAATTTGATAGGTATTTCCTCTTTTCCTATCCTTCTATTGCAATTGTAGTCGTAGCTCAGAATATTTGAGTCTAATATCAAGTTTTCAAGTTATGCTTTGCTTGGATTTTTGTGATTTTGCATCCAAATTGTTATACTTCAGAGTTGCTAAAATTTCTTTTTGTACTGTTGTGAAACCTTCTTTTGGTTTGAAATTAATGTAGTACATGATTCGGCCAAGATGTAAATTATTCAATATGGTCCTTGTTTTGTTGATTTTGTATTTTTCCTGCTGTCCAAAGTATTTTGTTAATATAAGCAGCTAATTGTTTTGAAATATTTACGAGTATATTCAGTAATGTGAAAATGTTCCTAAGTTACATATATTGCGATGATAAATTCTGTATATTATTAATTGAAGGATGTATTCATCTTATTTTGTGAAGGCGAAATGTATATATCTTTCAAGTCAGGTGGGTCAAGATGAGATAATCTATTTGAAAAGTCACATACATGTCCATGGTCATCTATACTAGTCAATTACATCTTTGGTTTTTCTATTTTGTTTATGTTGTCTGATAGTAAAATAATATATTCGATATTCTAACTATTTGATCAATCTGATTTCGTTAAACAATGCCCTAAATGACATAAGAATCATATTGTGAAGTTTCGTGTGTTTGACATCTTTAGGGTTTCTTGTTTTGTGGGTTTTTGTATTAGGAGGTTGTTAGGTAGTTTGGGTTGCGAGCGGCTCATTGTGTTCGCGGCTTGTGTGGAGCTGACTAGGAGCATGTGGAGTCTTGCTACACGATTGTAATGGTCGAAGGTTTTGCTTAGCTGGATTGTTTGTGAGTGATTTCTCGTTATTATCTACTTTTAAATTCTTATTAAGATTAGACCTTCATTGGTCGAATTAAGCCATGAATCGGGTTTAGTCTCACGTTTTGCGACCAAACGGTAGATAAACCATAATATTGGGTAGAATTTCTTAGAGTGGATTTATTATAATCTAATTATTTTCTGTGATGAGGTTCTAAATAGAAAATCTTTTTGAATGAGAAACTTATTTTTGAGGATAAATAGATAGTATACTAATTTTAAGTATGTGCTACTTAATATATGTATTCTATGCATGATATATTTTTAGGGTTTCTTTTCGGGGACCGGTTTATACACATATATTACGATATATCTATATTATTTGAGATTTTGTGAAAGGAGGTCATGTGAATTTGTGAAGTGTGATTTTGTGATATGTGATTTGTGATAAACCATGACTACCATTTTTGTCTTTGAGAAGAGGTTAGTACTAGACGTAGTGAAAAATTCCTACACATGTGTGATGGGATGTGCGAGGCTTCGACACGAGTGGTATCTAGGACGTCAGGCTTTGTGTCAGGGATGCGCGGTCCCTAGGCCTAAAATGTGATCTCAAGATAGGCATGGATACTATTCTGTCGCATCTGACACTTCAGTTGAAAGCTAAACCAAATCTCAACTTAATATATTTTAATATAAAGCTTATATTATATTATTGGAAACTTATGCTTCGAAACAAGAAGATTACTTAGTTTTGATAACTTGAGAATAAAGAAAGTTATGAATCTTTTACTTTTTGAGAAGTATTAAAAGTTTTTGAAAGGAATTTTTGTACGCTTCCGCATTCATTATTATTATTATTATATTATTTTAAATTTGGTACTCAATTATATGTGGTTTGAATTCTATATTTTATATATTATATTACTTAACTGTTTTGAGCGAGATTTGGGGCTAGCTTTGAGACCATGACTGTCTTAATAAGCTAGGCCCAAAACATCTCCTCACTTAGTCGCATTTGTGACTAATCACTCTTTTATTTTCTCTCTTATTTTTTTTGTATGTTTTGGGGCTAGGCTGAGAAGGGCAGCTGCTAAACTTCAAGAGAGAAGTGTCAAGTTGTGATAGCGTTCGTAGAAGATATCATGGTTTTGAAGATACAACCCTTTTCTTTGTTTTTTCTTTAATTGTTCTTTCGGAGACCTTCACGTCTCAATTCTTTTCGCTTCCGTTATTCGTAACTTAAAGGGTTGTAATATTTTTTTATTATGTGATTCTTATTTATTGTATTAAACATTTGTATTTTTGATAACTATTGTGAAGCCTGGCATATAAGGTATGTGGCGGGTTGCCACACTTGATCCAAAGTCGGAATTTTCGTTTTGGTTTGGGTGTGACAATTTAGAACCATCTTTGCTAGGGTTAGCCTTCCACCCGTGGATAGGAGTTTTTCTTTCCAACTTGCAAGTTGGATTGGAATTTTTTAATTAAGGGGAGGAACAAGACTTTTTTCGGCATCTTGGAAGTTAGTGCCAACCCTAGGTATTTTATATGCACGGCTTCGTGTTCAGAATTAAGGATTCCTTTGATTGTGTCATGTAGGATTAGCGGCATTGATATTGCTGTGAAAGTGCTCTTTTCTCTATTGATAATCTCAAAATTCCGGCTAGAATGTCCAAGCCTAGAGAGACGATTCGTAAGTTCCTAGGGTTCGCTTCAACAAACACTATCATATCATCTGTAAATTGGAGTGCCCTTGGTGCCAACACAATTGGGGCAAAAAGAAGAGAGTTTATATTGGCAAGGACGAGTTGGAGAGAATCGACCGCTATGTTGAATAACATAGGTGAAAGAGGGCCGTCTTGTCTTAAACCTTAAGGATGTTCAAGTTTGAGACCCTTGATGTCATTTACCTTGACGGAGGAAGAGAGGATTCCAATAAAATTCAATCTACTTTAACCATCTATCAGGAAATTCTCACGTTTGAAGTGTCTTGCATAGGAATTCCCAAGAGACGTTATTGAATGCTTTTTGGAAATCCACCTTGAACATTATTGTAGGTACTTTTACCCTCTTATAGTAATTTAGAATTCCCCGGGAAGTTAGAAAAGATTTAATAATCGAACATTTTTTTTATAAAAGTCGTTTGGTTTTTATTTATGAGTTTGTCGAGGAGAAGTTGTAGTCTTTGTGATAAAGCCTTGGAGAAATATTTGGAATTCCAAAGATGACGCTAATCGGTTGAAAATCTCATATATGATTGGCTCCTTCCTTTTTAGGGACTAGCATAATAGTTGCTTCGTTTTGAATTTTGAGATCGAGATTTTCTTGGTAGAATTATTGCACCATGGCCATTATGTCCATTTTGGTAATGTCCCAAAATTCTTGGAAGAATTCGGCCGGGAGGCTGTCCTGTCTACTCGACTTTCCTTTTGTTAAGTCAAAGATTACACGTTTAATTTCTGCTTTGCTAAAATGTAAGGTTAATTGTGTCTTTTCTAGAGACTCGAAAGTTGAAGCTTGAAGGGTAGTTAGGTCCATTACGAGAGTATCGGAAGCCGATCCGAGAGTAGAAATGAAAGCATTTGTAAATGCCCTCTCAATTTTCTTGGGTTCTGATTAGGGTGCTACCTAATTCGAGAGAGGAGACGGAATTGACTTGCGTTTTAGAGCTAGCAAGGGCATGAAAATAGAATGTGTTCTTATCATCTAGTTTCAACCAATTACAAGATGATCTTTGTTGCCATTTTTTTTTTTAGAGAGATGAGGTGAAAGAGCCTTTTTTGAAGATCTATGCTGAGTTGGAATTCCATTGGTGAGAGTTGCCATGACTCTTCCACTTTGTCTAAGAGATCAATAAAGTGCTTAGCTAGTTCAACTTGTGAATTAAAGTATTTGTATCTCTTATTTGCCAAAGGGGTAAGTGCATTTGAACAATTTGCCAATTTGCAAAGGAAGATCTTGGCTTTGTTGTTTCCTATAAACTTGCACGACCAATTTTGAACTATGATATCTATACACTCATCGTTCTTTAGCCAGAAGCGCTCAAATTTGAACGACATATAGTTAGAAGATGGACCTTTGATAGTTAGAACTAGGAGAAGGGATAAGTAGTCCAAGGCAAGATTGGGGATGGAGTGGAGAGAAGAGTTTGTGTTTAAGGTGAAGAAGTGCTGGGAAGTGACCGTCTATCAAATTAGAGAAGGTGGGACTTGGTCGATTATTTGACCAAGTAAATTTCCTACTCATTAGAGAGATTTTCGTGATGCAACATTCGTTAATAGCGTGGTTGAAGTCACAAAGAAGAGAGGGAGATATTCGAGCTAGTAAAGTTCTCTAAGGTTCAATGGAGGTTGAAGTCACCAAACATGATCCAGGGGAGGTTATTATTTTCACTAATATTTGCCAATTCTACAAGGAAGTTCTTTTTTTGTGTATCATCATTTGGTCCGTTAACATTTGTGAGTTGAAGGATTACGCTCAGGGGCGGAGAGAGAGAGGGGCCTAGAGGGGCTATGCCCCCCGTCCCCCACCCCCCTATAAAAATGAAAATTTCATACTACTGCCTTAAAATTATCATTTTAATCCTTAATAATTATATTTTGGGCCCCCTTATGCTATAATCTCTATTTAAACATAATATAAAAAAATAATAAGTTTAAGTAAAAAATAGAAAGTAGTCTATTTCTGAAAAGCTGAAAAGTGTACATCTCATGACATAAAATTAAAGTTCAGATATTCTCTGACTTCAAGACATGGTGTTTTCTGGCCAAGCTAGCATTCATTCATTCATACATGCCATTACATAATTACATTAGTATTCTCTGGTCTTCACATATTGGCCACACATTCCAAGTTCCAACTACCAATCCATTATTATTCTTTACTCATGTAATTTATTTCATATAATCTAAATATTTACTGTCTTCTTCAAATCCGGTGAGTCAATATTTTATAATATTTCTAAAGTAACTACAAAATATTTCCAAGTTAATGGCAAAATTATTTAGAATATAAAAACTTTGCATATAAGTCTCATGTTCTTATTATTTATCAAATTTATTATATTTAAAATATAAAGTTAAACATTAATAATAATAATAATAATAATAAGGGAAATTTACACAAAATTCCCTATCTTTTCTGAATATTACAAATAACCCCCTGTATTTTTGTTTATTACAAATAACCCTCTGTCATATTTAGTTTCTTTTCAAATACCCCCCTATATCTACTTTTCCATCATTCCCAAGTTAAAAATTTTAAAATGACTAAAATACCCTCATCTATATTGAATATATTTAATTAACAAATTAATTAAATAAACAAATTAAATTAAATAAAAATAATTAAATAATTAAATAAAAATTGTTAAACATTTAAAAAACAATTCATTCAAAAATAAAATTCGTTAAAAAGAAATAAAACTAATTAAAATAAATAAATTAAAAAATAAAAATAATTAAAAATAAAAGGTTAAAAAATAAAATAATTAAATAAAAATATTTAGATAGTAAAGAAATTAAAAAAATAACTCAATAACAATTAATTAAAAGAAATAAAAATAAACAAAATATACATAATTAAAAAGTTAGAAATAATGAAACAAAAATACAATAATTAAATAAATAAATAAAAATTAAGTCAAGATAAAAATAAAATAATAATTAGTGTTACAAAATAGAGAAATTTATAAAATAAACCCCTAACTTATCTGAATATTATAAAATACAAAAATTAAATTTAAAAATTAAAGTAAAAATTAATAGAAGAAAAATTAATTTTTAAAAGTAGTAATAATTATCGACACACACAACTCTATTTATTATAACATAGGGTTTTGTTTGTCAATAGTGAGGGTTTTTTGTGTCCATAATCATTATTATTTTTAAACATTAATTTTTATTCTATTATTTGTTTTTTAATTTTTTAATTTATTTTTTGTATTTTGTAATATTCAGAAAAGTTAGGGGGTTATTTTGAATTTGAATTTTATTATTTAATTTTTATCTTTTTTAATATTTATTTATTTATTTAATTATTTTAGTTTTATTTAATTATTTCTAGCTTTTAAATTATTAATATATTTTATTTATTTATTTTAATTAATTGTTATGGAGTTATTTTTTATTTTTTAATTATTTTTATTTTATTTTTTAACCTTTTATTTTTAATTGTTTTTATTTATTTTAATTAGTTTTATTTCTATTTAATTAATTTAATTTTTTTATTATTTTTTTTATATTTAAAATTTTATATTTAATTTATGTTTACTTAATTATTTTTATTTTTATTTAATTTATTTTGTTTATTTAAATTTATTTATTAATTAAATATATTCAATATGGATCAGGGTATTTTAGTCATTTTTAAAAATTTAACCTTGGAGTGGATGGAAAATTAGCTGCAGGGGGTATTTGAAAAGAGACTACATCTGACAAGGGGTTATTTATAATAAACGAAAACACAGGGGGTTATTTGTAATATTCAGAAAAGATAGGGGGTTTTCTGTAAATTTTCCTAATAATAATAATAATAATAATAATAATAATAATAATAATAATAATAATAATTATTATTATTATTATTATTATTATTATTATTATTATATTAAACCTTAATAAAAATAATTTGCCTTTGTTTTGTTGCAAGGTTCGATATATATCTGATCTGCCCCCCTAACATCGGATTCTAGTTCCACCCCTGATCACGCTAACAGAGAATTCTCTTTGAAAAGAATCAACAAGAAAGAAATTTTTGGACCAAGACAGGCCACCTCTAGTTCCTTGTGCATTCAAGAAGTGAAAATTCGCAAATATGGAGGGACAAATTGACTTAAAATTAAAAAAATTGGTGTTCCCCACTTAGTTCCTTGCAAACAAATGTTGCACTTAGATTCCATAATTTAGTCTTTAATAATATCACACTTGTTCGGGTTTTCTAACTCTCTTACATTCCAAAAAAGAACATCTAAGTTTTCAAATAATATCATTAAACAACACAAATAACCTTAAAAAGGAAAAAGAGAATAAAAAGAAGATAAAGGCCAAGGTGAGAGCTTCTACATCTCATCTCCTTCGAATTCTGATTTGTCTCCATAGTTGACTAGCTCGTCTTCCTCATCCTCATCGCCATTAGGGGGCACATTACCTGTATACACACAATGAGAATTGTGTTTGTAAGTGTTGTTCAATGCCTTAGTAGCACTTGTACCTGGGATGTCAGTAATGAATTTGGAAGTCATTTCATTTTTTTTTTTTTTAATTGGGTTTTAAGTTCCTAGATCGTGATATTAAGTGAGGCTGAATCAGAAATAGAGATAGGATCTGGTTCTACTTGGTTGAACCTTGGGCCATTACCATTCGGAATTAAGCTCACCGAAGACCTGACTTTACATAATACTTTGGGAGATAAAGGCGGGTCTTTATTTTCTTCAACGTTTAGTAGGTCTAGCAGGCCTAACTCAAGGAGAGTTTTCTTTATGGACATGTCTGTTGCACTTTATTTCTTGTATGATTTTCTAGTTTGGGGTGTTAGCCCAGTCCCATCATGAAAGGTTACCTTTTTTTGGGCCATTATGGTCCGAGGTTGGAATGCGACCATTTTAAGATAGCTATGTATAGAAAGAGTTAAAATGCATTAATGCCATGGAATTTACATGTTGCTTCTAGAAGCTGCGTGGGGCCCCCTCCTATAGTCTCTTGTCCCCTTTCTCCCTATGGGGAGTCAGCCTGTCTCGCTGCATTGTCTCTGTTGCTATGCACACCGATCCTTCCAGGTCTCTGTTACACCCCACCTGCTCTTCTCCTGCGTACGCGCGCTCTGTCGCCCTGGAGTTTGTCTGCAGAGGACTCTTTCTTGTCGTAGCCATTCGTTTGAAAAAATTGACCTCTTTTCTACATCTCTACTTCCTGACGAAATTGAATCTATTTGCTTCACAAACGCGAACAAACATCCCAAATGGCGAACTGCAATGGAAGAAGAATTTAATGCACTCCTTCAAAACAAGACATGGACTTTAGTACCACCTAACTCCGCTCAAAATCTTGTCGGGTGTAAATGGGTATTTAAAATCAAGAAAAACTCTGATGACTCTGTCCAAAGCTACAAAGCTCGTCTTGTTGCCAAAGGATACCACCAAAAAGAAGGTATCGACTATACTGAAACATTCAGTCCCGTTGTTACAACCACAACAATTCGTGTTCTTCTTACCATTGCTCTCTCTCATTCGTGGACTATTCGGCAACTCGACGTAAATAATTCATTTCTCAATGACGAACTCGAAGAAACGATTTTTATGCAACAACCACCAGTCTTCTCTGACCCTAATAGCCCACATTGTGTGTGCCAACTTCACAAAGCACTTTACGGCCTCAAACAACCTCCTCGCGCATGGTTTCACAAACTCAAAACTAGTCTAACTAATCTTGGCTTCGCAAGCTCTATTTCCGACCCCTCTCTCTTCATTCGCAAGAAGGATAATGACCTCACCTTCATTCTTGTATACGTTGACGATATCCTTATCACTGGAAACAACAACTCGATCATTCAAACTCTAATCAATGATCTTCATTCCCAATTCTCTCACAAAGACCTTGGCTCACTTCGCTACTTCCTTGGAATTGAAGCTCATACTTCTTCCGATGGCATTCATCTTTCCCAACCTCAATACATCTTCAACCTCCTCCAAAAAGCAAAAATGGATGGCGCAAAACCCTGCCCCTCTCCTATTCTTGTAGGAGAACAACTCTCCAAATTTGATGGCGAACCCATGGACAACTTACTCTCTATCGAAGTGTTGTTGTGGGCCTTCAATATACCACCATCACACGTCCTGAAATCTCGTTTGTCATCAACAAGGTCTCAAAATTCATGCACTCCCCAACAACCACACATTGGACCGCTGTTGAGCAAATTCTTCGCTATCCAAAGACATTCTCTGATACTGATTGGGCAAGTTGTCCGGATGACCGGCGATCCACCACGGGGTACTGCGTCTCGCGGGGACCAAATCTAATCTCGTGGAGTTTCAAGAAACAAGGGACGGTCTCTCGCTCTAGTACTGAGGCTGAGTATCGTAGTCTTGCCATGGCTACCCAAGAGATCGTGTGGCTCCAATCTCTTCTCTTCGAACTTCACATCCCTCAAACACAACCCCCCCGTCCTATGTGCGACAATATTGGTGCTACCTAGCTTGCTCAAAACCTGATATTTCATTCCCGCACTAAACACATCAGCATCGATTTTCATTTCGTTCGCGAGCTCACAACTTCAAAACAATTGCTTGTCCAATTCATCAGCACCAAGGATCAGCTCGCGGGTATTCTCACAAAGGGATTGTCTACTCTACGTTTTCAACTACTTCGTCGCGCGCTCATCGTTCGAGAACCAGTTTCGCTTGGGGGGGGGGGGGGTGATAGAGTATTATGATATATTGATAGAATATTAGGAAGATAATTAGGAGTTGATTACTCAATGTATGACTAGAATTAGATTAATAAATGAGTGGATAGAATAGTTCCAACGACTAGTTAGCTAATGGCTTAGATTAACTCACTTGTATTATAAATAGAAATTATGTGTAATCACACAATCAAGCATTAATACAATAAATCGTTCACTCTCTCTTTTTACTTTATTCCCTCTAAATATTCTAACAATCCGTCCTCCCTCAAATCCGCCTTTGTGTGGCGGTTTTGTCTCTGAGCTTTAGCTACCAAAAAGTCTCTTAAATAGGAGATTTTCGACAATAGATCCGAGAATGCCCAGTTTGTTTATTAGAGGAAGAAACTCATAGTCACTGCATTTTCAAATGTAGGCGTGCCTCTTTAGTTTGATTCAATTGTCATTTAACGTCAGGTGAAATCAATTGCCTGAGGATCCAATCCGAATCATTTTACACTTCACCATTATATTAAACCCGGACAATTTATCTAGGTTTTTTGCGATTATGTGATAAGTGTGGAAGGCGAGAAATGAAAAAGTTTTTTGGGGTGCTAATTTGCAAACAGGGGTAATTATTATTACTATTATTATTATTATTATTATTATTATTATTATTATTATTATTATTATTATTATTATTATTATTTTATATACAAAGCACATTTTGAGCTAGAATTTTGACACGTGTCAATTGTTTGATTTTCTGTGGCCAAACCTTTATGATATTTAGTGTATTGAGTCACTTTTAAATATATATTTTGAATTATATTTTCTTCTAACAAGAACTAAATTATGCTGATGAGATTCTATATGGATTCAGATTAGCAAGCCTGATATTAAAAATTACTAGTAGTTTTGTTACCAATGATAACACCATTATAAATTTGAAATGACGATTTAAATTTGTGTCTTGATTTAGCTTTACTGAAACAAGTCATTTTGTATGAAACCTTATATTGAATTATTTGATTCATTGCACAAAATCATAAAATAATATTAATAAAATAATCAATTCAGAAACACTTGGCACAAAATAACTTTTCAAATGAGCATCTAGTTAATCTAGGTGTCATTTAAAATACTCTGTAAGCCATATCAACGGCCATTGCGTCTAACGGCCCTGAAAATGCAAAAGCAACAATCATGCTGGCTTGGCACGAAGCACAGTTCTTGATCCACGATAATGTAGGGGTTCTTTTGGCAAATTTCCCTTTTTTTATAGACTAAAAACGATCCTTATACAATTTTTTTAAATCTTTTATTTTCATTTTACTCTATCAAACAAATAATTCAACTACTTTTGTAAAAATGCATGATACTATATCACATTTTAAAATATTTCGTGATTTATAAAAAAAAAAAAAAAGATAAACTTGCTATGTTGTTATTTGTTATTTTAATTATACAGTTCATTTTTCTTTGTGTACAACATGATATATATATTTTTTAAATCAGCTAAAACATTTTGTATAATATTTTTTTATACAAAAGAGGGACATTTTTTTGAATAGCGGGCAAGTAACTTCTGAGACTTTTTATTAGTAAAATGTATTTTACATCACGATCCCCGCGTGGGTCTATGTCTACAAAACCAATATAAATGTAAAGAAAATAAGAACAAGAAGACCCCTATCGAAAAAACGCAAATCCCTTCCCTAAAGTCTTCTAATATTCGTCTTGTAAGCTGGAACATGGCTATTTCTCCAAAAAATTTCGCTCTTTCATTGAAATTTGCGCTCTTTCATGTATCTATGTTGCCAATAGCGTTTTAAGATATGTAGCAGGTATTCTTGTAACGGATAGCTATCAGCGGATGATCTTGATGTAAAAACTAAGTATTAAAATATGACGTTAAAACTTTAACCAAAATACAAATATACATACGAAAATTCAAATATATAAAGATAATAGCAAAATATTAGCAAATAATGAAATGTTCAACATGACATATAATATCTTAAACTAAGTATATCTACATTATTTTGACGATAATCTATTACATTACTAATTACTTAACAAATTATCAATTCATTTAATTGAATCATTAATAGCGTTAGGTTTTGATCAGGACGTCTGTTTCGGATTCAGATTAGTTAGTCACGAATTCTAATTAAATAAAGTCATTCTAAGCCAAATAAAAGTATCATTTATTCATCGGATCTAGATTGCTTGCATTTCATATTTTTCGGATTCCGATTAATTGTTACATTATTTAATAGGCAATGATCGTTCAGACTGTTAATTTTCCAAAATATCTCAAATCCAGATGATTCATTTTATCATTCCATGTTTGATTAACAATTCATCTATGAAGAAAAATGAAAAATGGAATATCATGACAGTTGTGGTTTGAAGATAATTATGAAGAAAAATTCATATTCTTGAAGAAAATCTCAAAATTGACAATTGACCATTGCAATTGTTTTTCAATTGTTTAATATTATCATGTTGTGAAATAATATAAAATTGTAGTACAATAATTCTTTTTAGACATTATTGTTTAATTGATGAATAATTCCAAAAAAAAATTAAATAAATTGATGAATTATTCAAAAAAAATAAAAAAATGATGAATTATTCAAAATATATAAATAAATTGATGAATTAATCAAATTCGAATTTGTAAATTTATGTATCCTATCTTAATTGATAAATATTCTGGGTAACATATGTGTTGCAAAGTGATAGTTTAACAAAATGAATATGAATAATCCAATAAAAAAGAATTAGCATAATTTTCAACATGCTTATAACTTGTATTAAGCATTAGTCAGATTGGCCCATGGTCCGAAAAACTGTTAAATTATAAATATACATTTGTACTATTATTATTAGTAGTAGTAGAAGTAGTAGTAGTAGTAGGCACATTCTAGATGGTGTGATATTTTAGAATGATGTGGTCTTCTAGAATATCTATTTGATTAGATAGGTCTAGATTGTTTAGTACAATATCTAATTGATTTGATGCGTCATGTATGTATAGTCTAGTCTAGTGTGTAATAGAATAGTTTATTATGTAATACGAGGGTCTAGAGTATATATAGGTTTTGTGCCTTGTAGAGAACCATTCATACTAGTCAAACAATAACATATTGTATTTTTTTTTTCTTGTAATAAAAAATTTATCTTATTTTTCAAATTTCATTATTGAATCCTTCTTTTTCTACTATTGTTCTTTCTTGGTCTAGTGTAACTTTATTGCTGTACTATTATTTATGTTGCTGTGATAACCACGAGGTCGATGCTGGTTCAGTGCTGTGTAACTTGATATATCATGACGGAAGTTTCCCATCATGTAGCACGACGATAATATATATATATATAATAAACAAAGCATAAAATTGAAAAAATAGTATATATATTTATTTTTTATAAACAATATAAATGTAAACAATGAATGCAATTTAAAGAAAATAAATAGTATTTAAAAAGTGGAAAAAAAATATGTAAAAATTCTGTCATGATTTTGAAGTGCTCTAACCGTCGTGATTTCACATTTCCCTATTTTGTTTTACGGTTCCTCAAGGGGAGGAATATTTTAGTAAGAAATAAAAAGAGAATACTCCACTCCATGCACGCATATTTTTGGAGACAAACTTTTTAAATAACTGAAAACTAACTATTTTTTCAAATATATTTTCAAATTAATATAAAATAAATTTGTTATGAATATAATTAATGTGGACGTCCATTACTTAGCCCCTAAGCAAAGATAAATTAGGAAATGCTTATAAGAATGGAAGGAGTCATGGCAGGATATTTATTACTGTATATTCTATTGTATTTAGGTTAGATTATTTCATTTATTGTAAGTCTAAATCAGGCAAGAGATTTCTTGGCCAGCACTCACCCTCTACTATATAAAGAGCGCAGTGGCTATTGTATTCTTAATCCACAATTCAATACATAATTCTCTCCTTCCAATTCTCTCTTTTATTATTCTTTTGTTCTTTATTTTATAACACGTTATCAGCACGACTCTACAATAAGCATTTGAAGTTCTAAATAACATAACTGAAACTCTGCTTCAGAAGTTACAATTTCAAATTATTAATATTTCATTATATTATTTATTTTGGATTTCTTTTATTCGATTTTTTTTCTTTTCTTGAAATTCATTATATTACGAGCTTCTTTTAAGAACATATCTCTGCACCAGAAGTTACAGATTCTCTTTATAGATCAATGCACCAGAAGTTGCTTGTTTAATTATTTTTATTTTGCAACCAGAAGTTGCGTGTTTATTTTTATTCACGCACCAGAAATTGCTCGTTTAAATTATTTTGTATGCACCAAGAGATTTTTGTTTAATTATTTTTGCAACCAGAACTTGCATGTTAACTTTTATTTACGCACCAGAAGTTGCTTGTTTAATGTTATTTACGCAAGCAGAAGTTGCATGTTTATTTTTATTTATACACCAGAAGTTGTAAGTATATTTATGCACCAGAAGTTGTAAGTATATTTATCTTTATTCTATGTACATTTATTTTATGCACATTTACTTTTATGCACATTTACTTTTATGTACATTTATTTTATGCACATTTATTTTTATGCAAATTTATTTCTATTTATGCACCTAGAGTTGCAATAATTTTTTTCCTTTGCACACAAGCTGCAAAATTTATTTTATGCACCATAAGTTGCAAAATATAACACCAATAGTTACAAGAATATAAATCAGAAATATTGTCTAAATCTCGAAGATCAACTCTCAAATAATAATTTGAAAAAAAACATGAAGAATATATATTAAATAATGATACTCCTTACCTTTTATATTGCTCTTGAAGCAGCAACAAGATGAAGAGAGTTGTAAGATATATTGAAAACCAATATCATATCTTATTGTGAATACGCAAACTAATGAGTTGTAAAAGAAGAAATTATGAAATTTGATTAAAAATTGCATTCAATTCCCAGAAGTGAATGTTGCAAAATAATGACATAAATGAGACTAATGCCAGAAGTCATTACAAGAAAATCGCATAAGACAATGAGAAGATACAACAAAATATCATTTGTAACTGATTCCAAAATATGTATTTTTGATGTTGTATAATGGAGCATTGGTTAAGTATCTGTTGTAGACCAAAAATTTTGTCGAATTCTATAAAGTCTCTTTAAAAGAAAAAAAAATATGGTTAATTATGTTTATAATTGAAAACCATTTCAGTAAGCTCTTAAATATTACATAAGACTTTTAGGCGGACTTCCTTGACCATATATTTATTCAATTATTTTATTTATTTGTGGAATCCAAAATGTCTGTCATATGTCCAGCAGACATTGAACAACTAAAATAATAATTAGAAATTGAAAGACAAGTGTTAATACAATATCACATATTATAAATATAATTCAAGACTCCAAAAGAGTTACTATTTTGTTCCCTGAATAAACAAAATTTATAATAGATAATGCTTTAAAATTGTGAATTACTAGCATTGTTTTTTGTATATAAGAAAAATCATGAATTTCACACAATTGATTCTGCATCATTCCCAGAAGTGAATGTACCACATATATAAGTGTGATTGTGAATGTGTATGTGGACGTAAAAGAGGTCAAGTTCGAAACTATACTTATCATTGTGATGATTATATTTAGAAGAACGCCCAAGAAAGTGAAAAGAGCGCACAAAAGATAACTTTTGAATGGTCTAAAAGTTTATGTGGTATCTCCACATAAAGGACATTTGGTATCTCCACGTATACGCCCTATAATCTTGTGGAGTTTTATTTAGCCGCCTTGAAGGCAAAGAGAAAATAATAATGTCGACGTTAGTTATCACGATAATGAAAATGTTGATAACCGATAATGATACCATCTGCTGGATCGAAAGTGCATTAGCAATAACGAGTTAGAGAAAGAATCGAGTAAGAAAAAATTTCTTTCTATTTTATATTCTTATTATTATTATTGTTGTTATTATCATTATCATTATTTTTCTTTTCTTGATACTACTAATATAAATCAAAGTATGTATGGGCACAATAAGAATTATAAATATGTGTGCCTCATTGTAGCGGACAATATTTCTGCATTTTAAGAAGTATTTTGAGAAATGTTCATGAAAGAAATCTATATTAGAACAACATATAGCTTTTCTATTGATTTGTATTATGAAGGACTAATACAATTAAGTCATATTTATTAGTAAACCAGAAGTTTATTGACTTAAAACTTATTTATGCTTTTGCATAATAGATTTAATCCAATTTGAAAAGTAATTTTATAATTTTGACATGAACTTGAAGTTCACTAATTAGAAAAGCAACTTTATCATTAAACATGAACTAGAAGTTCAATAATTTGAGAAGTAATTTTATGATTTGACATGAACCAGAAGTTCACTAATTCTAAGAGAAATTTCTTGTTTGGCATGAACCCAGAAGTCCACTAATCTCGGAGCAATGATGATGCAAATAATCACAGGGAATTCAAATATGCATCAATTAAAGAACCAGAAGATTCTTTTATCAAATGAATTTTCTTGTGCTACATGTTTTCAAGGAAAATTAATTGTTAGACATCACAAACTAGGGTTGGGAATGAATCACCCAATTTCCTTGAGTGTATCCATCGAAATATGTGTGGGTCTCTTTCATGTGGGCCACCTAGATATTGTATGGTATTAGTAGATGCATCTACTAGATGGCCACATATATGTTTATTATCATCTCGAAATATAGTATTTGCGAGATTTGTTGCTGAAATATTCCAATTAAGATCATAATTTATGAATTGTATAATTACGACAACTCGTTTTGATGATGATCAGTGAGTCACATCCAAAGTACTCGACGAGTATTGTACGTTGATTGAGATTATAGTTGAGCATTGGCCCATGCACGCACTTAGAATGATCTAACATTATATCTTGTTAAGTGATTATAATTAATCGTTGGCCCCTAATAATGAAATGAACGCTCGTCTTTTGATTGAGGCCATGAAATGATATATGTTGCAGCACTAATTAGAGTAACGCCAATAATTTATAATAAGTACTCCCCATTATAATTTGTGACTGGCCTGCAGCCAAGTAAATACTGTTGGAAATCTTTTGGATATGCAATATTTATTCCGGTAGCTCCACCGCAATACACGAAAACGGGTCACAAATAAAAGTCGGGCATATATATTAAGTAAAATTGCCCTGCATAATTTGATATCTTGAACTTCATTACATGAATTTATTCACTACATGATTTATTGATTATAAATTTGATGTGACAAATTTTCGATCATTATCTAAATTTGATACCTGATCTTATATATACGAACTATAAGTTAAAATGTAACTCATTTGTAAAATATAGCAAATCTATTATCAGATATATTTGTTCTTTCATAAAAGCAATCTGACAACATCTTAATTCGGATGGATATCCCTGGAGGATCATCCAAAAACACACCTGAAGTATGTTAAATGTTTATAGACAAAATTCCAGAAGAAAGAATTGAATAAATACCCAAGTGATTGTCGTGAAACAATCAAATATTAATGAATATGTTCAAGATATAATAGACAATGAAAGTCCTGAAGAACTTGATTAATAATTAATGATAGCATTAGGGGAAGAGAAACAAGAGATGGAAAATTTAAGTTATATCTTATATGTAATGGATCATTAATATCTTTCACTTAGATCCTCGAACAAGTTAATATGAACTAGAAGTTCATAAATTTATTAATGTGAAACAACATGCAATTATATTATTTATATTGATGCAAAAATGATTATCATATCATACATTCCAGCATTATGTGCTCATAATTATATTGAAGTACCCTTGGATAATTCTATGTTTGATATATGCCAGAAGCATGGTCGACTAATCGGTTCTAATGATAAAGATCCAAGGAAGAAAAATGAGCATAATAAAAAAGTATAATTGAAGTTCACGATAATTCTAAAGAAATAAATTCTTCTGAAAAGAATATTAACGATAAAAGAGTAGAAGACATAGATGAGCAAATAACTCCAGAAGAGGTTCAGGTACCTAATAATATTGAAAATATTGAAAATGATGAGATCTCAATAAATTATGTCTCTACTAGAATAAATATGGAACCGTAATAAAATTAAGATTAATCAAAATTTATTTATTCAATTGCAATTGATATAATGAATAAAAATGAGGATCTAGAATTAAAATTATTTGTATAATGTCGACAGATAAAGTATTGGCCAAATCGAAAGATGTGATTAAAGCATCATTATTTTCATTAGTGAAATATAAAATAGTGGACATGTATAACAAACACCTGGCGTTGTATAACGGTAACTTATAAGCGGGTATAACTTATAAGAGGGTGTTTTAAGAATATGTAATGAAAAATTAAATTGTGATATGCAATTATATTTCTAATTTTGTAGTCCCTGGAGGACTCGTTAACTTAGTAGCAAATTATTCATATCTCATTTGATTGCAATATATTAATGAAAATCCCTAAAGGATTTAGAATGCCTGAAGCATTTCAAACTCTCGAGAGATTTAATCTATTAAATTACAAAGATCTTTGTACTAATTAATGCAATATTGAGATATGTGATAAAATTGCTATAACAAATGTTTGTTGAATGAATGTTATGTAATTGATCAAAATTACGTTTAGAAAACTATATATTTACGTTTTGAATGTTGATATATATATTGATAATTTCAAATCTTATGGTACTCTCGAAGACTCCAAAAGCTACCATATTATTCAAAAGAATATAAGATTAAATTCTTTAAGGCATAAAATATTATCTTGAATCATAAATTGAATATTATTTCCCTGAAGGAGTGATTGT
>CM050895.1:3082500-3240000 GCA_027726005.1 Juncus effusus | reverse complement strand
CGTGGGGAGGGGGATATCATGTGTTGTCCGAGTAGAGAGTAGTCAAGAGCTTGGCGTTTTCGCCTATCTCCCTACTTGCTGCTTTGGGTTTCTCCTGCTTTACTTCTTGCTCTTGTTTGTGAGGAGGATCCACTCTGTTGTTGGGAATTTCATATTATTTAGTTATGTAAATTGTTAAATTTATTATGGATTAATTAATTAAATCGGAAAATAATAATAACATAAGCTAGCATAAATTATATGGTATAGCTATAAAGAGATTTTAGAAAATAATATTTGGTATTAGATACTACATAAAAAGCTAATTATTTTTTGTTTGCCATATTGCAATAAACACTAAATCCGAAATATTCTATTTAAGGTGATTAATAATATCAATTTGTCAAATTACAATATATTTATTGGAGTATTATAGAATATTTGTAACAATTTATTTGGAGCCTATTTTCTTTCTCCTGATATTTTCCATGGCCATTTTGGGTGATTTGTAAAATGATATATATGTTTTCTTTCCAAATTTTGTAGGTAGAGAGGGAGAGAGTTAAAGGTTAGGACGATTAATCATCTAATTATCTAAATAGAATTATAGAATTGACAGGTTGTGAATAATTATTTATATATAGTAATACATTTGGAAGGGGGGCAACTCGGGTACTCTCCAAATTTTCTCAAACAAAACTCGGGGAAACACTCCAAAGAGATCGAAATCTGACTTTTTGAGGAGAGACGACTCTCTTCAACTAGCAGATCCTATCATGGAAACTTGAGAGTATTTTACTTGAAAATGTTGAAGAGATACATAAAAGTCAAATGTAATTCAATAAGACTCACAGTATGGGGAGAAACATATGAAGCGGAAATTATGGAAGGAAACATAAACAAATTAGTAACAATCAAAATTTGTATTTATAACACTGATAATTTGTATTAATAATGCATGTTGTGGCCCTCATTCGATATGGCAAAAGGTGTGGAAGGTACTTGTTAAAAAATTGATTTAAATTAATTTCATTTATTAATATTTTGTAGAAAGAGATTGACGCGGTTGGAAATATCGAAAACAATTACATTATCAATCTTTTAGGATATGCATATGATGAGAAACACCAACAACTTGCATTGGTTTAAAAATTTATGGACGGAGAGGATTTGAAAAGAAAAAATGATAAATAATCACATTTAGAACAACAAAAAAAAGCATACTATATCCATCTAATAATTGATTATTAAACATTTTTTAGATAAAATGAATCTCCAAGATAAGATGGAAGCACTCATCGACATAGCACGTGGGATCAAATATCTTCACATGCAAGAAGACCCAACAATACATTGTGATCTCAAAACCAAAAATATTTTAATTGTAAAGCTTAATTATCTCCTCTCTTTTTGTTTGTTTTAATTTTATACATGGATGTAAACTTGTTAAAAATAGTCTTAAAAATAGTCATTTATAATACTAAAATAAGGCGCTACTATGGTTCATGAATGTGAGCATCATATTCTAGATGAAAATTAGGTTTTAGTTGGATAATATAACTAAGATGTACTAAAAACTTTCAAGAACATTTTCAAAAAGATTATTATATTTTTTTTAAAATGATGTGATTGAGTATAGTTACTACTCAATCTTATGAACTGACAACCACAGAAAGAAAATCAGAAGTGACAATTACGTAAGGAAAATCTGAAATGACAATTACAGAAGGAAAATCTGGAAAAAAAAAATTGCTATTAACATTTGTATTAATAACGGATGATGGGATCCTCGTTTGATGTGGCATAAGATGTGGTGGGTATGAATTAATAAAAATATTTAAATTATACAAGTGAATCAATAATTTTTTTTTTTTTAATATTTTATGAAAAGAGTTCGAAGCGCTCAGAAACATCTAAAATGATTATATTATCAAAATTTTAGGATTTGTGTATGATGACAAACACCAATAACTTGCACATGTTTAAAAATTTATAGAAGCGGGAGATTTGAAAAGAAAAAAGATAATTAATCTCATTTACAACAAAAAAAATGATACCATAACCACTTAATAATTCATTATTAAATATTTTTTAGAAAAAATTAGTCTCTAAGATAAAATGGAAGCACTAATCAACATAACATATGTGATCGAATATCTTCACATGCAAGAAGACCCAGTAATACATTGGGATCTCAAAACCGAAAATATTTTAATTCTAAAGGTTAATTTTCTTCTTTCTTTTCGTTTGTTTTAATTTTATACATGGATGTCAACTTGTTAAAACTAGTCATTTATACTATTAATATTAGCAGCTACTGTGAATCATGCGTGTGAGCATCACGTTCTAGATCAAAACAACCGATCCAAATTCTAACAAATTGGTATCAGTCACGGTAAATTTTTAGTTTAATGGGGACATTTTTTACAAATTTTTCATCATTTAATTAACTAGTTAAATTATTGATATATTAATTAATTAATTTTGAAAGTATTAATAAAATAAGATAGTATAGGGTATAGGGTATATGATAAATATTTAAAGCAATGTAGAAAATAATATTTGGTCTCAGATACCACATTTAAAAATTAAATTTTTTTTATGCTATGTTGCAATAAACACTAAATTCAAATTATTATATTTAAGATGATTAATATTAATTATTTACCAAAGAAAAATCTATTTTTTGGAGTATTCGGGAATGTTGTTACACTTTTATTCAGAAGAAATTTGCGAAAAAAAATGTCTCTAATAGCATTGCGTCTAAATTGTAATAAAAAACCTACAATATTGGGAATTAAAGCGGTTTATTCATGAGAATTTAATATTAGTTAGGTGTAACTCTGAGAATTATGAAAAAAAATAATGTTGTTAGTTTGGTCATAAAATAAAAATGTGTTCGATTATGTTTTTTCTTCTTAATTGGAACAGATTTTTTGATATACTTGACTCAGAACTATATGAAAAGTGATCGCCAAACTATCATGAACTCAAAATTGCAATAAATCTTGAGACAACTGTTCAAATTAGGCGGATGAAATTATGAGAAATTAGGGTGATTTTGAATTTTGTTAATTTGGACATTTCATCGAACAATTAGATGATAAAATGTTAATTTGTTTTGCTTGAATAATAAATATGTTGTTGAGTCACCATGTCTTTTACATATTAAAATCTATAAATCAATCGTTATGGTTGAATTTTTTTTAATTTGAACTTATCGGGCTAAAGAAATTGAGACTGTAAGGATTTATTGGGCCAAAACAATTGACAACACAAACTCGTTTGGACGTTATCTTGTTTGAGAGAATGAAAGAGCCAAGTAATTGAACGACTAAATATCAAAGTAACTTGTTTGAAGATTCTAGATTTGTTTGATTGAATAATTCTGATCGAGACGAAAAGAGACAAAGAAATATGTTAGGAAATGAATCTAGACTTATATTCAAATTTTGATGTGAAGAAATATTTAAAGAATCTTCACTTGTTTGGGCATTTGTTCAATCAAGCAATATATAACAAAATTTGAATAATCATGATAGCAAAAGTAAGAACTCGTTTCGACATGACCCAATATTTAAAGAATCTGGAGTTGATTGGATCTCAAATTGATTGAACAAATAATATTATATTTATAGAGGAAATTAATTTATATTTTCAATGAATTTGGTTTCAAATCAAAGTGTGATTCTTCCCTCGTTTTATTCCTTCAGTCCATCTATTTAAATAGACTGTAAAGTACCGGCATTGTTTGATTCAGTGTATTTCATTACACATGATTCTTCAAATACATGTAGTTTGAAAAAACATGTATTTAAAGATTCATTTTTTACGTTTCATTTGGTGAGCCCTCCCCCCCCCCCCCCCCCCCCCCTCCCTTTTCTCCTCTCGCATGCCTCATAGAGCTCGAGCTCCTTCTTCCATTGCCTCTTTCTCTTTTCAATCCCACTCTCTCTCCACCTCTAGCTCTCTCCCTTTCGAGCCCTCTCCATCTTTCTCTATGTCGAGTTGTACGAGTCCACTCCCTTTCTCTCGTGCACTAGACAGGCTGAATCGAGCCATAGATCTACCGCACATGATACAGAACGTCTTTCTTTTCGTCGCACCGTAGCACACTAAGCAAAATCGCCCTGTAACAGGGTCACCTCTTTTGTCTACAATTCGATTGTGAAGTAGGAATTCTTCTTGAGAAGAGGACATTCGTAATCTAACTGAAGAAAAGATTTCTGAAAACACGATTGGAATTGATTGAGAAATGGACTCATATCGATTTCCATATAGATCTTCCATATAGATCTCAATTCGATATTACAAATCCAATTTATATAGATATAGTAAAGAGGGTCACCTCTTTTGTATACAATTCAATTGTGAAGTAGGAATTCTTCTTGAGAAGAGAACATTCGTGATCTAACTGAAGAAAAGACTTTTGAAAACATGACTGGAATAGATTGAGAAATGGACTCATATCGATTTCCATATAGATTTCACCCTTTTTGAATTGAAGAAGATAGAATAAAAAAGGTCAATAATTCTATATATTATATAGCTGTTGAATTGAGACAATTGAGCCTAATTAAGATTGTTATTTAGACTAATTGAGTTTAATATGGGGCATTTGACTCTAATTGAGCAACTTGGGCTGATTTGGGGCAATTGGGACTAATTCTGGCATTTATGACTGGTTTGGACATGAACTAACCCAATTTAGACCCTAATGTGCGCTAAATCAGTCCTACTTATCTGAAGTCAGCTTTCAATTAACCAAATCAGCCCCTCAATTGCCCTTAATTATATGTTTTATTTCCCCGTATTCTTAGATAAAGTGCTCGAATATTTTTATCCAATATATCATTTTATTGCATGATTATGGAATATATCTTTTAATTCCACTACTATACATTTCATTCTCTTTATTATTTTAGTGGAGATTTGCGCATCAAAGAAATTGGTGAAAATTTTATGTTCTTTTTCTTAAGAAAGCAAAAATGAACTAAAAATAAAAAACAAAAATTCTCACTATTTTGTTTAATGATATGTATATTGTATCTTATTTTTACTTAACTTTTTAATGACCATTTTCAGGATTCTCTTGCTACACTTTTATCTGATGCTCATGTTATGTGGATGTCATGCTTCAAGATTATGATTATAGTGGGAAGAAGGATATTTGAAACCAACTTGTACTGTATAGAATCCAGTTGTTAATTTGTATTTTTTTTTTGTGCGAATTAGTAAGAATATAACAACTTCTGTATTGGTTTGGTTATTAATGAATATAACAACTTTATGTGTATTGTATTCTTTTTTGTGATTTTATTTTATTCAGTGATAAATTTAGATCAACTATTTGTGTTGTTTTTTTGACTTATTAAGCTCTAAAATTGCTACTATTATTTTTTTCAACACTCCTACCAATCCATTCCATACATAATTCATACAACTCAACAATCTTTCACAGTTGAAATCATTGACATATTTCATAGCTTTTACTCAGTTCATTACAAAATTTATCACAATATTCATCACAACTGATACACCTTTCACACAATTTGTAGATCTAAACAAACGAAAATACAGTAGAATTACAAATGATACACTTCATTCTTATATGAAATTCAACTCTAATCCTCAACCCTAATACAACCCTAACTACGCAAAACAGCTACAAAATCCCTTCAAATCAGCCACAAAACTGAAACGAAACAGTCCACTTTACTACTCAAAATTCTACCCATGAAATCCACATAAATCAGCCGACAAATATCACAAAACAAGCTGAAATAATGAGAGCAAATAAAATATATAATTTAGGTATTGTCACTATGTACTCTACCAAAACACTAATTGCATTATTAACTGCCAATTTAACCTAATTATGCCTTAATCTCACAATTTAGCCCCCAACAAGTCTCAGGTACTAAAATTTTCGGCAATTGTAACTAATTAAGGCTTTTCTAACATCAACTAATCTTAGTTAGTCTCAATTAGCCTCATATAAGTCCTAATTAGCCCAAGTCAGCCACAAATATCCATAGAAACCTAACTAAAGAAAGATGATAGACTAGAAGTATTACGTACTGATTACAACCTAACATGGAAACCTGACTATTTTTTTTTTTTGGAAAGAACTTTGGAGAGGGTTTATAACACCCCTCTTCCAAATGTGATTTCATTTATATCAAAAATATTTACAACCTAAAGTAGTTAAATCTATACACTTTTAAAACACCGGCCCAAATGGCCTGTGAGCTCAATTTAACTCTATACCTTTCTTTCTTCTATTACTCTACCTAATAACAAAATTAACGGCCCACTGTTTTCTATCTATATTTTTCTATCTTAAGAATATAAAATCGACAGTCCATTTTTTTTCCACTACAAATCGCTTTCGATGAGTTCTATGCGCCGCCCAATCTCAGAACTCCATGGAAACCTAACTATTACTCGATTTCATAATTGCTTCTAGGAGTGATTCAATTCAGTCGAGAGTGGCAGGATTCAGGCGAGACTGGTCCGCGGAAAAGGAGGCTCGTGTCAGTCCAGCAGGAATAAAAAGCCAGGGAGCAATCTGATGAGGGCTCGTGTCAGAGGAGGAGGTGTGGCGGTCGCACCCCCAGGCTCGTGTCGTCTGAGATATTCAACCACTATCTCAGGAGACAATTCGTTTGGATAGATAACTTAAAAATACATACATTGAATTTACATATATATCATAGAAAACATGAATACGAAACCAAAAATACATTTTAATTTATTTGCAGGAGAAGAAGTAGTCTTGAAAAAGAATGAAAAGACTATCAAATCAAAATAGAAGAAAGGAAAAACTTTTTTTTTCATAGAAAAAAAATCTAAATCATAAAGATAACACGTATTATATAATATTTAGAAGAATTCTATTGCCATTTAAGAGAGTGTGATGTGTGTTTTGTGCGAAACATCTATCTCCATATTTCGCATAAAAATATAAAGATTTTTTCATCCAAAAAAAGAAATTTTGATCTAAATCTATCATCATACTTATTTTCATTTAGAAAATATTTTCTTTATTATTTTGCAAAGTAACTTCCATCAATTTCAACTATCCAAAAAATTCAGCCAATCTACATAAATAATTTTAGAGGAGTCAGGCTCATATTTTTCAAGGAAACTTTTTTAATACCCCCTAACCTTTCTAAATACTTTTACAAATCTCGTCACTTTTTAATTTCCTTCAAAAAACCTCCTATAAGGTAGAAATATTTTTTTTACTCTTATACATTTTCATTCAATACATATGAAATATAAAAGAATCTATCATTTTCATTCAATACATATTTTTTCAAGACTCCCAGGTAGAAACATTATTGTAAGGTTTACTTTTTTTTTTACAAATGTACAAAACCATTTTATTGAATACTTTTTAGTACCTTATTTGCCAAAAATGTTTTCTCATGGAAATAAAGAAGGAAAAAAAATAACAAAAAAAGACATATTTTTGGTTATTTGAAAAATAACTTGCTAAAAAAATTTATACAGTAAAAATATTTCATATATTTATAAAATTTTGTTAAATTCATCAAATATCACATTTATTTTCATATTATCATAAGTAAAAACTGATAACAATAAATTTTTATATGTATTAAGTTAATATTGTATGAAAAAGTGGATGTAAAGGGAGAAAAAAATTGAACTTACTTTATAAGAGATTTTTGAAGAAATTTAAACAATGAAGTTTCGATAACACTCATAAACGTTACAGTGTTTTCGAAGAAAATTCTTTTTCAACGGAGAATAGTTGGTGCCTGACTCGTGACCAAAAATTACTCTTGCACCTGGTGTTTATCTCCATAAAACACCATTTTCAGCTTATATAATAATAATATAAAACACATAATGTAATATTTTATTTTATTATGAAAAAGTTAATAAGGATCAAACTCATATATAGTATTTTCAATAATGAAAATAATTAGTTGTAATTTTTTTATATATAAATATGTACATCCATATTCTTACCATTTTAAAAGTTTGCTCTCAAGTCACAGAAATATGACTATTTATCTTTCTATATAGGGTAATTTTATCATAAATTACCCCTTCTAATTTACTCAAATTAGGTCATTGGATTAAATGTTCCATCCATTTCTTGATAGAAATAATATGTGGAGTCAATATTAGACTGATTTAAGCAGTTAACGTCATCATTGATTTGAGCATTCAAATAATCATCTCAAATTCAATATATTTATGGAAAATCTCTAAAATTTAGTATTGTATCATTTCAAGTCACCTAACTTTAATAATATATTATAGCATATCGCTAAACTTTATTGATTTATCATGAAAGATTGTTAGCTCAAATAATAAGACATTTTAAAACTTTGGGAGATTCCAAGTTCAAATTCCGGCAAAAATAATTTTGTTTGGCACATATTTAGCAAAGTCTATTAACCTATAATTGTGGGTTAAATCTAAAAAAAAAACTTAAGAAAGGTTACCAGTTTACAAAATTTATTTATTTATATAGTCATTATTATTATTACTATACCTTTCAAAAATTATGTTTGCGATAACTATTTTTAAGTGATAATAAATAAATAAATAAATAATATGGTAAATTTGGAGTTCATTGACCTTTCATGATATAATATTAGATTTTAGTAACCTATTTCGATACAGTACTAAAGTTGATTGACCTATAATGTTATATTTTTAAATTTTAGTGATATACCGTCATAGTTTACTAACTTGTCACGATACATTACTAAAATTTAGTGGCTTGAAATGATAAAATACTAAAGTTTAGTAGCTTTTCGTGATTTTATTAAATTGAGATGATTATTTGAATGCTCAAGTCAACAATGACGTGGACTCCATATGTCACTTCCATCAAAAAATGATTGGAAATTAATCTAGTGAATAATTTTGATAAATTAAAAGTTTAGTGACTGTAATAAGATAATTGAAAGAGTGACCTATTTGATTAAAACGTAAAGTTTGGTGACCTAAGATAATTGTACGCTATTCTATATTTTGTTTCTTAATTTACCATTTTATTACATAATCATCATTTTTCTTGAACAAAAAATAGTTTCCCTCTCAAAAATTTATAAAAGCAAGCGCTTAATGCATTATCATCTATAATATTGTAATTCTAATATAAACTCAACTTGAATAAATCTATAGTTTAACTGCTTAATGAGTTGTTAGAAGAGGACCATAACATTTTATGAAGGAAACTAAATTTAAAGGTATAATTTTATTTAATTTTTGGTTTTAAAAAGTAAATATCAGAAAAAATAAATTGATTTGAAAAAAAAATTATACAACAAAACGTATTCAAAAAAATTGAAAACAACGAAGATGCTCATAATATAACCGAAGATAATAATCAAATTTAACTAAAAAAAACTTTTTATAATAGAATGGAGGAAACTATTTATCGCATATCCATTATTTGATGCGAATAAATTTTGAACTCATAATCTATAATTAATTTATTATATTTAGCACTCAATCACTATAAAAAAACAAATTGAAAAAAAATTGAACATATTATGCTAGTTTAGCTAGTTTATGACTCATTAAAATCAGTATCTCATATTTAAGCAACCTTTTACTTTGAAAATATGAATTTGAACCGATTTTCACCATGACAAACCGCAATCTTATTCACGGTAGGTACCTCGTGTACGGAATAAACCGAGGGTAAGCAGAATTCCTTCCAGCGACCGCTCATTGCGTTTTCTATTCTTTTCTTTTTCTTTCTTCGTCCATCTCGAGGTCCGAGTGAGAGAGAGAGAGAGAGCAAGCAAGGGATCATTAGTTTTCTTTATCAATTGTTAATTGGTTTTGTTAGAGTAAAAGAGAATAGCTTGAGAGATCAGCAACCTTTTCGATCCTAATCAAGCTTCCAAACTCCTCTTTGTATTCAATTGATTCTCTGTTTTTGAGAAATTTGAGTTCGATTTTGAGAAATTTGAGGTATGGATTTCTTCTATTGATTAGTGGAGAATATCTGGCGAAAGTTTTGAAGTGTTTTGCTCTTATCAAGCTTTTACGAATTCCTCTTTCCGTTCAATTGGGGGAAAAGATGGATATTTCAATTGCTTAATCTAAGTGCAGTTTGGGGAACTTGAGGGGCAGAAATCCTTCTTTCTCTGGATTATTTTTAATCCGTAATTCGATTTGAAAAAATTGGAATGCATATAGACGAATTTGGGGAGTGTGAGACAAAAGGGGGAGAAAACGAGATTTCTAATAATTATGGGGTCAAATTGATTGTTGTAAAGAGGGCAGCCGTTGGAGTTGGGGCTAGAATGCTGTTTTACCCAACACTTTTCTATAATGTCGTGAGAAATACATTTGAGCCAAAATTTCATTGGTGGGATCAAATTGATGAGGTTTGTTCTTTCATTCTTTCCTTTATTTGCTATTATTCAGTTTATCTTTTGCTTTTTGATTTGTTTTTTATTTTTTGGGGTTGCTTGCTCTGCAATTACAGTAAATGTAGATTGAGCCTAAATCATGCTGAGGTGAAGCAAATTTAGGCTTATTTTACCAATTAAGAGTTAATTAAAGCTAAAATTGGATTTAATTGCACCCTAATTGAAACATCTTGCTTGTATTATATTAATATTATTCGTGCTAAATATTTTCTAAATTTTTTTCTCAGTTTGTACTACTAGGAGCGGTACCATTTCCTAGTGATGTGCTTCACCTTAAAGAACTTGGTGTTTGTGGTGTCGTTACTTTGAATGAACCATATGAAACTTTAGTACCAACTTCTTTATATAATGTAAGTACCAAATTGCAATTTTTCTTCCATGATATTTTTATTTTATTTTATCAGAAATCTATTTAAGTAAGGTCTGCGAACTCAAATCAAGTTTGACTCTGACATATTGGATTTTCTTCTGGAGTTTTTTTTTTACATTTTTCATGGCTTTATTGTCATTTAATTTCACATTTAGGGAAAAAATTGAGGTTAATTGGGTACAATTGAGGCTAAATAGTACAAATGAGGGTTAATTGTTATAAAATTTAGGGAAATTTACAAAAAACCCCCTATCTTTTCTGAATATTACAAATAACCCCCTGTATTTTCGTTTATTACAAATAACCCCCTGTCAGAAGAAGTTTCCTTTCAAATACCCCCCTACATCACTATTCCATCCATTCCAAAGTTAATTTTTTTTTAAATGACTAAAATACCCTCATGTATATTGAATATATTTAATTAACAAATTAATTAAATAAACAAACAAAATAAATTAAATAAAAATTGTTAAACACATAAAAAATAATTCATTAAAAAATAAAATTCATTAAAAAGAAATAAAACCAATTAAAATAAAAATAATTAAAAAGAAAAGGCCCAACCAAGTTTAAGTTTTTTTCAAGACAATATGATGTGGGTCTGAATGTTGAGCTATACCAGATAATGCATTAGGCTCTTACACTATGTTATAATAAATAAAGTTGTGTGTGTCTATAATTATTACTATTTTTAAAAATTGATTTTTCTTTTATTATTTTTTTTATTTTTTTATTTTTTTGTATTTTTTGTATTTTATAATATTCAAATAAGTTAGGGGCTTATTTTGTAAATTTCCCTATTTTATAACATTAATTATAATTTTATTTTTATCTTTACTTAATTTTTATTTATTTATTTAATAATTATGTTTTGTTTCATTATTTCTAGATTTTTAATTATGTATATTTTATTTATTTTAATTAATTCTTATTGAGTTATTTTTTACTTTTTTTTATTTTTAACTATTTAATTATTTTTTAACCTTTTCTTTTTAATTATTTTTATTTTAATTAGTTTTATTTCTTTTTAATGAATTTTATTTTTTAATGAATTATTTTTTATGTGTTTAACAATTTTTATTTAATTTATTTTGTTTGTTTATTTAATTAATTTGTTAATTAAATATATTCAATATACATGAGGGTATTTTAGTCATTTAAAAAAAAATTAATTTTGGAATGGATGGAATAGTGATGTAGGGGGGTATTTGAAAGGAAACTTCTTCTGACAGGGGGTTATTTGTAATAAATGAAAATACAGGGGGTTATTTGTAATATTCAGAAAAGATAGGGGGTTTTTTGTAAATTTCCCTAAAATTTAATTGGATGTTTGGCTTTGTTGCAGAATTAACGATTAATCAATTGCAATCGGATATGTTTATAATTCTTTTATTTAAATTTTTCTTATTTTTATAATTATAGGAATATGGAATTGAAAACTTAGTGCTACCAACGAGAGATTACCTTTTCGCCCCTTCCTTTGAAAATCTATGCAAAGCTGTAGACTTCATCCACAGTGAGAATTTACCTTTATACCCTTTTCTTGATCTTATTGTTCTTTTTTGATTCCTTTGAAATTGTTGTGACATGTACTGATGTTTACAAAGCGTTAGACTTTTTTCCATACCTAATCTCCTCCATTTTTTATTATAAAAATGTTGAATATGGTCATTACGTTTTTTTTTCATGTATGGGGATAATAAAAATAATGAGCTAATTGGGGGTAATTTGGGAATTTTCAAAACAAATATTTCATTTTATATAATTGCATTTTTTTCTGATAAATCAATTTCCTGGTTAAAAATTTGAATATTTATTTTTCTTACGTAGTAATTCCTAATCTACTATTTATTCTTATTGTTCTATATTTTTCTTTCGTAGAAGTCAAATAATAACTTGTCCTTAATAATTTGCTTATTAATCCATCTTCGTACTTAAAATTTGAATATTGATTTTCTTAACCTTGTGTTTATTGATTCTTGATAATTTTTTTTAATCTTTTATTGACTGTTTCTGTATATTCTTTCATACAAATTCAAATACTAACTTTTCACTTTTGTATATTTTTTCCATCATTTTGAAGAGAATATGCCCAATGTGAATGTGATCTTGTCAAATACTTTCCTACCTAAATATTTTTAATATTAATTTTCCTTCCCTAACGATTCACAAAATTCTGGATTTAGTAGTCCATTTCCTTGCTTGTTTCAAATAAATTAAAAAAAGTTTATTAATTGAAATATGCTTAAAATTTGCATGTTTATTTTCTCCTGATTTATTAGACATTTGTCTTTTCTTCCTTATAATGACCATTCTTTAATTTTGTAAATATTTTTAAGAGAATGCATCCAATGGGAAGATGACATATGTCCATTGCAAAGCTGGCAGAGGACGCAGCACAACCGTCGTTCTATGTTACTTGGTACGCAAGAAATCTTTATTTTTTGTATTATTATTTTATTTATCAACTACTATACCAAAATGGATCTAAATTGCAGAAAGCCTCTTCATTAATAGCGAATTACAATAAAGTCCCTTCATTATTCTGACCACTTATTTTTCTTCTTCATTTCAACTAACTTACTATGACCTTAGTTAATCAACATACTTAAATAAGTTCAATGGAGGGCCCTTCTGCAATTTCCAATCATTTTTAGACAAATTTTGGTCCCATGTTCTTTTTTTTTCTTGGAATAATAAAATGTTAATTCATGTGAGGAAATTTAATTTTGCAGGTCGAGTATAAGCAAATGACTCCTTATGAAGCTTATGAATATGTCAGATTTCGTAGGCCTAGAGTTCTTTTGGCTTCTTCACAGCGCCAAGTATGTAATTTCTCATAATTATTTTATTTTTATTATTATTTTTGCTGTTATTTCTATATTTTTTGCAGTTGTGTTAATTCAAATTCTCATATTAAAGTTTCAACTTTCAAGTGTACGTTTTCGTTGTTTTTTATATTATTCATTAATTTATAAAGTATTAGGGTTCTGTGCTATGTAATTTGATCACTTCAATCCAACATTGCCTTGATTAAAACAAAAAAATTGCAATTTAAAAAAAAAAGAAGAAAACCCTTAACTTCATTTCTTACTTGTTAATTAATTCACTAATGTTTGTCTCAACAAATATGCAGGCCGTAGAGGAATTCTACCAGCTCCGCGTGACAAAAACCCACAACCCAACTGGACACCTCCAGTCCATCCCAAAACCCGTACCACTGGTCGCCTCCAGTAAAGCCTTCTTCTCCTTTGACGACTCCACAACGTTCGTCTTAATCTCAGAATCCGACGTGGAAGGCTACACAGAATCTGCCACAGCAAATCAGAACAACAAAACCTTACTGGCGGACTTTGTATGTAGGGTTCAGTTCGCCAGGCTGTCGTATTTCTGGCTGAGCTGTCAGTCTCAGAAGAAGAAGTCAAAGGAAGTGGGAAATGAAAAGATTGATGCGAGCTGTTCTGTTGAGGCTGAGCAGGTGAGTGGGGCCTACTCTTGTTTGGCACAAGGAGTTGTAGTGAAATTATAATTTTTTTCCTTTTTTTTTTTTATGTTTGGTATATTGAATCGGTACCAATTGAAGGTTTTTCATTTTTATTTAACTATCCAAACATAAACAAAATGCGAATTTCTAAGAGAAATATTACAGAGACATCTACAAGGTGGTAAGTGAAACATGTTATGGTGGTAAAGGGATTTGGTTATTTTTGCTTACCACCACAGCACGTTTCTGTAGTTACAGCATTTTTTCGCTTCCACATTTCAGTGAGAGGAGTGTTGGTGATTTTGGGCGGTTAGATGAAAAATGGAATTGGTCAAATGGTTTCTGATGCAATTTATCTTCTTTTTTATTTAAGTTTTTTTTTTTGGCTTGGAGGGTCGGTCAGCATCCAAAGTGTGAAGTTGGATGAGTTTATTATGTATGTAATGGGAATAAATACCGACTATGTATCTTGTATGTAATATTAAGTTAGTGTTAATGAAAGAAGCCTTCTCTATTTTCTTGGTCTAGAATATTGAATATTGTATTTATTTTTTTTGGGTAATTCGGGTTCGGGTCACCGATCAATTTGAGTTCAAGGCCGAGTCGAAATCTTGTCAAATGTCACTGAGATTAGGGACCGCGAGTCATCCATATTGGCATTTCAGGTCATTTGATCCACTCAAGTTACTAGGTCACTGGTCAATTGAGTTCAAGGCCCAAGTGAGTTCTGGTTACTCAAATTAGGGATAGCGAGTCATCCATATTGTCATTTTGGGTCATTTTATCCATTCAAGTCATGGGCTTAGTAAATTCAAGTATTAAGGTAAAAAATCAATTTATTTTCAAGTCAAATTGGGTGGGTCATTTTGTGTCATTCGGTTTTCGGGTCATTCGGGTTCATATCATTTCAGGTTTGGGTCATTCGGATCTGATCATTTTGGGTTTAGGGTTCGGATCGGGCGGTTTTTTAGGATTGAGTCAAATTCTCTAACTGTACTGGTATGAAATGCTGGTATATTGTATTTGATTGACTTTTGTCTTTTCCTTTCTTTTATTTTTATTTTTATTTTTATTTTTATTTTTGTGGTTAGTTTGAATTAAGATTCAAAATGATGCAAATATGGGCTAAACTGTGGATAAATTAATCGATGTTTTAGCTAGTTTTGATCTCGTATTGTTTGATAGTGTATCTGTTATGGCTGATTATGTTTGGATAAATTAATGGTGTTTTAGTGAGAGGCCTAATATAACAAAAAAAACTTGAAAATACTAGTTTAAGATTTGAACTCATTTTTTCGATTTGGATTTTGTTGGAAAATAGGACAAAAATGTTTTTAGTACATATGCGGGATTGGCATTTAAAATGGTATTTTTTTTCTTAATAAACACTAATTTTAGATCTTCAGTTTTGTATATAGTAAATATTTTTACCAATATCATTCTATTAATATCTGTGATTTTTTGTTGGAGTAGACTGGAATGGCTCTCCTTTTTATCTTGGTACTGGAAATAACAATATTCTTTTTCTAATTTACATCCTTTATGTGTGCTAATTATGAAACAATTCATTCCTCTATGGTTGTGAAATGTACTTTTTCTTATTAATGCTCAATTATTTATACAGATGAAAAAGAACCAGTGCTGTTTCTGTTTCTACAGATTACAATAAAAGGACCATCTTGAGAAAGTACATTTTGTTTGACTGACTTGGTGACCCAAGTTTTTATTAGACTTGTGACTTGTGCACTTCTGTCTTTTGAGGGCTTAAGTGGAAAATAACTGAAAAATTGTCATGCTTTTTTGAAAAGAGAATAATTTCTTATTTTTAATGTTATAGGGTCTTTTTTGTATAATAAGCAGACAGGAATCTCCTTGCGCACAGTTTTAGTTTTACTGTTTGCCTTGTGATTTCCGAAAAATCCATTTTCCAACAAAAAAAGTAGGATTATTTCACTAAACCCCAGAACTTTAAAACTTTCACACTTACCATCAATTTTTTTTGTACAAATCAATTCTCAAACTTAATTTTTTGACAGTTTAATCCTGCCTTTATTCACCGTTAATTATTAAAATACCGTTAATTATACCATCAGTCCAACTAGCATCATTAATATCATTTAGGTTGGGTATCACTTTCGTTATATTAGTAAGCAGAGTCTGAAATTATTTTCATTAATTTGACTCATTTCCCTCAAGACCGAGATCTATTATATAAACTAGTCTGAGAAAAGCATGGGATGTTTTAAAATTGATTTTGCAATTTGCATTGTCATTTGTTAGAGGAAATAGAAAAAAAAGGAAAACTTGCAAAAGAGACCAGAATAATATCTAACTTGCACAAAAACTTCTATAAACAAATTGAAAAATATTCTCCCTGCAATTAGTTTAAAATTAACACTTTCAATGCAGGTTCTTTTTCCCCATTAATACAAGGGCTCGTTTGCAATCATATAGGCTCAACCTCAATAGTACAGGGAGTTGGTTTGCAATTTAGGCAAACTATAAGGTCTTGTTTCAAACTTAGGGGCTGAGATGTCATTATCCCTACTGTCGTTTCAAATCCAATAAGTAACGTCCACGTGCTGTCAAGCTTCCTCTCATCTCCCAGTGATTCCAAAAAACAAGAAGAAGCTCCCTAACTCTTCCTGTCTTCTTCTCTTCGTCTCTTTCAAAAACAAACGAAACAAGCTTCTAATACAATCTTCAAAAACCAACAAGCCTACATTGTCTCTCTATGGGAAAACGCCACCTTATAAAGATCCTTATATGCACAATCTCTCCAGTTGTCTTTATCTCTCTCCTTGTCCTTCTCTTCTTCCTTTATTCTTACCTCCGTAGATCCAGATCAAAATGTACCAACACGGCCATTGAAACCGCCGTGTACAACACCATATATGACTCTCCAGAAGAAGCAGAGGATCTGATCACATTCACTGAAGAAGAACAAGATCTAACGGTCGGAGATATCTTAGAGGCTCCCGGAGAGGTGATCGGTCGATCTAGCTATGGCACAGTGTACAGAGCGGGTCTACGGAGGACCGAGTCCACGGTGCTATTGCGGTTCATAAGGCCCGCTTGTGTGGGCCGGGCGCAGGAAGTGCTGCCAGTTGTAAGAATGCTGGGTTTAATAACGCATGGAAATTTGGTCCCGTTAAGGGCTGTTTATGTGGGGCCCAGAGGAGAGAAGTTGTTTGTGCACCCGTTCTATGCGGCTGGGACTTTGGCACGGTTCTTGAGAGGTTAGTTGTGTTTTGTTTTTGGATTTGTTTCATATTGTGTGTTCTTTTATTAGAATATTCCAATAAAAGATAATACGAAATGCAATAGAGCCAAGAGGCCCGATGTGGCTAATCTTGTTTAATGATGTTATTTCAAATAATACTTTAATTATGAATAAAATTTAGATTATTGCATATGTGTAATGAATGGTAAATGTAGTGTAGACATATACTTAACTATACTATATATATATTACACTTGATTTATATTTTACACACATAATATATATATATATATATATATATATATATATATATATATATATATATATATATATATATATATACATATATATATATATACACACACTAACAAGTAATATGTGTCATATATTACCGTATACTAACACGTAATATGTGTCATATATTACCGTACATAAATATTAAAACCCGTTTACCTTTATTATGGACATTGGACAATGATATTGCCTTTTGCGAATTTCAATTAATTATATTCACATAAGAAAGTTCTAATTTTGTTGAATATTTTCTAATCCATTCATTTATTATTTCTTAAATAAAGATGGGGTGGTTGAGTCTCAAAGATGGGAGATCACATGCAAGATATCAATTGGCATAGCCAAAGGACTAGAGCACCTCCACAACGGTAACACCAAGCCAATAATTCATGGGAACCTCAAAACCAACAACATATTACTCGACAAAAATCTCGAGCCCCGCTTGTCGGATTTCGGACTTCATATGATTTTAAACCTGACAGCTGGTCAGGAGATGCTCGAGGCGTCTGCTTTACAGGGATACAAAGCGCCTGAGTTGATCAAAATGAAGGATGCGAGAAAGGAAAGTGATGTGTACTCTTTGGGTGTTGTTTTACTTGAGATTCTGACTCAGAAGGATCCGATTAAGATTCTTTCATTGTTAAATTCGAAGGATTCGGGGTTTGAGAGGGAGATTAGTGATGTGTTTAGGGAGTTTTTTCGATTGGCGATGGATTGTTGTGCTTTGGCTCCGAGTTCTAGACCGGATGCTAAAAGTGTTTTGAAAACGATTGAGGAAATTGCGAGGAGAAAATTATAGGAATATTTAATATTTTTGAATGTAAAAAATATATGCAAAAATATATGTTCTACAGAATGAATGTTTTTCCGTCTATTGTTAAAGCGGGTTCAGTATTGTTTGTGAATATCACGAAAACAAATGCTGAATATATGCCGTCCTGATCAGAGTGACTATCATTGGATTTTTTGTGAGAAAACTTCAGTAATTAATTAGAAAGATAACTTTTAATTTTGGGTGTGGTTTACTTGAAAAAAAAGGGTTTAGGATTCATAATAATAAGGTTAGGCAAGTGATATAATCCCTAGTGATGTGAGGCTGGAGTTAACAGAGTTAGAGGTAAACCACGACAGTCATAAATTGATTAATTGTGGTCCATGGGGTGGTTAAGAAGAAGTATATCATATTAAAAGATGCAAAATAATGGTTACATAATAACTACAAGAGCATTTTTCATAACATATCTAATTATATATAGAACTACCTGTTACATTTATCTTATCTGCATTGACTTAACTGTATAAAATATTTAATTCTTCATGAATCATGAAACACTCTGAGTTGATTTGGAGTCTCTACTCCAATCACATTCTTCATCAATTTCTTTTTTTAAAAGCTTTCGTAGACAAATGAGATACTTATTTTTTTTTAGATTGTGCCGGAGGTGAGTTTTTTTTTTTTTATGAGGAGTGTGGCTAAAAAATATACGTATGTTTTTGGGTGAAAAACATACGGTCCAAAATACGTAAAATCATCAAAAATTCAAATTTCAACCGTACGGATGGAATATATATGTTTTAAATATGTTGTAGATTAATTTTCACAAGAATCAGAATATTATACCATTGCCATCATATATCATCAAAAATCACATAATCGCATATATATATATATATATATATATATATATATATATATATATATATATATATATATATATATGTATATATATATATCTATGTATATATATATATTTTGAAGCTTGTATTCTGTTATATGCTTGTTTGATTTATATATGATCAACATTAGTTGCCATTTCTTGTTTCATTCATACCAGTAATAATGTAATATAATATTATTTATCGAAAAAATGCAAACTTTAGGGTATTTCATGTCTGTTCTTTATCACATGATTTTCATTTTATTGAAGGTGAAGAACTTTACATTCAGATTATTTTTAAAAGACAAAATTAATCAATAATAATATTATTTGTATAATTAATATTCACTAGGGATATACCTTTAATACTTTTAATTATACAAAAATATAGGGATACTATTAGTTCATTACAATAAAATGAATGTAAAGTTCTTCACCTTCAATAAAATGAAAATCATGTGATAAAGAACAGACATGAAATACCCTAAAGTTTGCATTTTTTCGATAAATGGTGCATCATTGAAATCTTTTTGTATAATGACTATTAAAAATCAAAGACCATAACTGGTATGTGATAATAGATTCCAAGTGCTATTTCTAGAAAATGTGCATTTAATTTTGCATGAAATTTTCATCAGTTTTGATTATTAGGTTTTGTTTAATTTTCTTAATTTTCATTACTTTCTGAACTATTGAGAAATTTCCCTTGAAAATGCGCCATATGGTATGTTATAATAGATTGCAAGTGCTACTTCTAGAAATTGTGCATTTAATTTTGCGTGAAATTTTCATTAGTTTTGATTATTAGGTTTTGTTTAATTTTCTTAAATTTTCATTACTTTGTGCACTTTTGAGAAATTTTACTTGAAAATGCGCCATATGGTATGGGTTTCGATTAAGAGTTCGTTAGGTTTCTTGAATTCTTTTACATGTTTTCAGAAATTTTTAAATGAATTTATTTTATTAGCTTTGTAAATTTTTTTTTTTTACTAAATTTAGTTATTTTGTAATCAGTCTAATGAAAAATTGGAGAAATCAATGGTAGTTGATAACGAGTTTGGATAAAGCCTCGTGAGTGAGCTCTGTACCTAGTTTGGAATGTTCTTCGGCAAACACAGGTACATAATTCACCCTTTTGTTATTATTTTTTTTATTTTTTTATGAAAATGAAATAGGCTCTCATGTCCTACTTCTAGTGTACTAAACAAAAAATTAATGATGAAATTGCAACAAAGCCGCTGCTATCTCGAAATTGAAAAAATGCTCTTGCAAAACTGAGTCTTGTTAAACAAACCCCTCTACTCTTAGAAAATTCAAAAAACAACCACTCCATTCTTAGAAAATTGGAAAACAATTGTTGTTTTGCAATATTTTTGCAATTATGCAGGGGCTTTTTACAATTTCGCAATAATGCAAACCTGAAACCTCCCAAAATTAATGCATACACAATATAGTCCGAATATAAATTTTGTGAGGATTATTTATCTGACCAAAGAAAAAAGAAGATGCACCTGACAAAGTTGATACTAAATTTTCTTTTTTTGTTGAAGGATGCAATCATTGCTAGAATAGAGTTTACTTCTATGCTGAAACTATGGAATCTATAATTTATGAGGTACCAATTTAGTTAGAAATACGAACCTCATTTTGATTATTTTCATGAGAAGCCAAATTACTCAGGCATGTTGGGGGCCACAGAATTTCTATGATTCTAATGTCAAATGCTGGGGTATTTAGAGAAAACAAATATTTTTTTAGATTTTTTTCACATTTGTTTTTGTTGGTTCTATAGTCATGTAGATGTTTTGTGGCAAAGATTACAAGTTAAGGATGAAACTTGATCAGAGTGTTCTAGCCGAGGGGCTGGTAATTTTTAGATTATTCTTTAAAAAAATTAATTATTATTGTATATATAGTTTTAATTTGTTTTGATTCTCTTTTTTTATTTATTATTTTTTTTAGCAAAGAAAAAATGCGAAAAAAGTTTGGTTAAGGCTATATTGGTCCAAACATTTTCAATTGAATGCAATTCCGGGGTTTCTCAAAACAGAGTAGTTTAAAAGTTTCAGGGAGGATGCAAATTTTAAAAAAAATTCTAAAACATTAATTAAAAAGGTATATTTAATATATTTACAAAATATAGGGAATTATTACTTATTACAATATGTTATAAACAAAATTCTTTTAATAAAATAAATCATGATATTTTTTTCGTTATGCATTTCTTTCTTGATTAACTTGATTGATATTGGAGGTAATAATCTACTTAATAAAATGAAAATTTCACGTGCATCTTTCATAATTTATTTATTACTTTTATTTTAATAGATAAAATGAGAGTAAAGTTTCAAGCTTTGAAAATTATATTACATCCCAATTCAAGACTTCCTGGAGCAATGGACCCACAATTTTTCAAATTTCGTTAGGTTTATATTTGCTTAATTTTTTTTGTGAGAAATCATTAAGCAAATATAAACCTAACGAAATTTGAAAAATTGTGGGTCCATTGCTCCAGGAAGTCTTGAATTGGGATGTAATATAATTTTCAAAGCTTGAAACTTTACTCTCATTTTATCTATTAAAATAAAAGTAATAAATAAATTATGAAAGATGCACGTGAAATTTTCATTTTATTAAGTAGATTATTACCTCCAATATCAATCAAGTTAATCAAGAAAGAAATGCATAACGAAAAAAATATCATGATTTATTTTATTAAAAGAATTTTGTTTATAACATATTGTAATAAGTAATAATTCCCTATATTTTGTAAATATATTAAATATATTTTTTTTGTGAGAAATCATGATTCAAGTCAAATGGATAAGCGAAAGGCCAAGTTTTATTTCTTTGTTTTTGTACATCACTTATATCTACTTAATTAAAATACGAATATTCATTTAGTTTTTAATGCATATTCATTTTTAGATGCTTAGATCTGTGTAATGTTTGTAATTTGTTCATCTATTTCCATCATTATGGACCAACAATTCCCTTTTTTTTCTGACCTCTTTTTCCATTTGTCTAATTTTATTTTTATTATTTAAACTTCTATATTAATGGAAGTAAGCCGCTTTAAAACCATATCGACATAACATGAGAGCAAAATGTTGGTTATTGTTTTTGCATCTTTATCCCTATTAATGTTCATTACTTTGAGAAATTATCGAATTCTTTTTATAGTTTTTGACACTGCAAATTAAGCATGCAAGCGTTGATCAGCTGAGCATCTACTAATCATACTCTAAGCACGCTCCAACTTGATATGTTTTGTTTTTCCTTCTCTTTTAATATGATTATGTAATATGTATATATCATGCAATTATTGTTTTCTTAATTCAACAATAATATCCTTTTTTCCCTTTTTACTGATTAAATTTTAATTTGATTGGTGGATGTATTTATCATGCAAATATTGTTGCTTAATTCGATATAGAATCTTTTTTTCTTTTACAGATTAAAATTCATATTTGAACAAAATTTTCTTATTGATATATTGTAGAATTATCTAAATTTTTAATATAAATTTGTTTACTTATTTTGAATATAAATAATAAAAAAATAAAATTAAATATTCGCAGCGTAGCGCGGGTATTGTCCTAATTGGGGTTTAATCTCCAAGCCCAACAAAATTTAGCTATGTGCCCATACATGTAACAGTTGTGGTATTAAATTTTGTTGGCACAATCTTTTCGCTCGTGGTTTGTATCTAAACAACGAAAACATTTGATTATATTATTTTGTTTTTGTTCTTGTCGAGTTTTTGGTTGTGTCTTCTTTTTGTTTTGAACTATTATCGAGTCTCCATTCTGCTTCATAGCATTGTTTTCGTCATCTAAGATGCGAGAAATGATTTGGGAATAAGTCATTGCCATTGAATGGTAATGATCTTGATTGAGTTCTTGCTGCAATCTTGAATCTTGAAGGTCCGATCTAGGTGGCAATTCTCCCAGTGAGGTAAGGCTCAATGACCCGGCTAGACTACGGGCCACGGTCATTATCCTCCGAGAGAACTCGTCTCGGATCTTTCGAGTTTCGGGTCAAGCGGGTCAGGTTGTAGGTCAATCGGGTTTCGGGCCATTCAGGATAAGTTTTGGTTATTCGGGCATGTTTACAATCTTATCTCGGAACATTCAGGGTGTAAGTTTGGGTAATTCAGGTCGGTGTTTAATTTAGTTACAGGTCAGTATTTTAGATTAATGTTTTTTATTGTTTTGGTCTGGTTAGATAAATTTGTATTTTGCTTCATTTTGGATAATTCATGCTTGCTAGTCATTAGTTTGCTTCATTATTACTTAATAGTTTCTAAAATAGTTAAATATATTTATTTCTTAGAAACTAATATACACAATATATAACTTTCTAAAAGAGTATATTGACATTATAAAATAGAACAAGATATTATAAAACCCTATATAATACTAGAGTATGATGAAATCAACAGTTTCATAATCATTCATTATTCCATATAAGTTTAGGTCATCCAAGTTCGAGTAATCAGAGGGGTCAATTGGGTTCGAGTTACAATTAATTAGGGTTTAGATAGTTCAGGTCTCGTGTATCTTAGGTCATTCGTGTTTCACTTCATTCGGGTTTTAGGTCATTTAGGTTCGGGTCAGGTCTGATTTCGTGTCGTTGACTTGTCAACATTATGGGTCAGGGTTGGGTTCGGTGGGGTTTCGGACCGGGTCAGATTTTGCCTGCACTAGATATAATGAATTGAAACTGGCACAAAAGAAAAAAAACTAATTGTATGAGATATTTAATTTTTCAAGGCCAAAATCATAAATTATGCTTGTAACAATTACCCTATCGACTGAGCAGACACATTGACTTGCATGTATAGTTTGTGCGGGTACAAATCAGCACAATTTCGGAGCATTTTTTACCTTGCACCATATAAATTTGGAAGTTTATAAATAAATTTCATTAAAAATGTGAGAGAAACAAAACTGTAATTTCATATAAAAAGTGGGCGAAATTCTATAAATTGTAGCAGAGATTATTTTATTTCCTTAATTAATTGATTAATTTCAATTTATTTTGAATTATGGATTATTCAACTAAAATTTATCGAATACACTAAAAAAGTTGTAGTACAAAATAGATAAACTGAATAGTTAATAGAAGATAAAATCAAATTACATGGATTTGTACCCTCAAATTACAAACATTACAAAATTAAACAATAGATTTTGTTTCATAACCTGTATTTGAAAATTGATAATTCATACAAATAAACTTATACCGTTTGATTTTGTAAAATTTTGGATTTGAGTTTATAAATCAATATATTTTATAATATACTAAAAAAATTCTATGTTATAAAAAAATGAATTTTCTAATTAACATAAAATATAATCAAATGCATAACTATTACAACTTTTACTTGAATCGGTTATAATTAAAGTAAAATAAAACTAATTAATCAATGAAACAATTGTTTTTAGATATATAAAATTTCTAGTTCATCAAATGGAATATAAAAAATGAATCTTTAAATAAATGTATTTTCAAACAACACTAAAGGAATAGAGTGAGGGATGAATCACACTTTGATTTGAAACCAAAATCATAGAAAATACAAATTAATTTGCACTTTAAATATAATATCATTTGTTCAATCAATTTGAAATCCAATCAAGTCCATATTCTTTGAATATTGGATCATGTCCAAACGAGTTCTTACATTTGGTGTCATAATTATACAAATTTTGTTATATATTTCTTGCTTGAACAAATGCCAAAACAAGTGAAGATTCTTCAAATATTTCATCTCAAAATTTGAATATAAGTCTAGATTTATTTCCTAACATATTTCTTTCTCTCTTTTTGTCTCTATCAGAAATATTCATTCAAACAAATCTAGATTCTTCAAATAAGTTACTTTGATATTTAGTTATTCAATTACTTGACTCTTTCATTCTCTCAAACAAAATCATGCACAAACGAGTTTTTGTTGTCTATTTCTTTGGCCCAATAAATTCTTATTGCCGCAATTTTTTTAGCCCAACAAGTTGAAATTAAAAAAAAATTCAACCAGAATGATTGATTTATGGATTGCAATATGTAAAAAACATGGTGACTCAATAACATATATATTATTCAAACAAAATAGATTAACAGTCTATCCTCTAGATGTTCGATGAAATGTCTGAAATTTCTCTTAATTCCTTCCGCCTAATTTAAACCATCATCTGTAGACCTATTATTTCGCAAATTATTACTATTAATCATCTAAAATAGAATAATGAGGATTTAGTGTTTATTGCAACATGGCATAAAAAATAATCAATTTTTATATGTAGTATATGAGACCAAATACTAATTTTTGTATGTTGTATCTGAGACCAAATAATTAATTTTCATGATAATCTCCTTGTACAACTTATACAATTTGTATTAAACTCAAAATTCATCACGGCTCTGATATCAATTTGTTGGACTTTGTTAATTTGTGAAAGAATGGAATATTAATTGGTTTTATTTGATAGTACATGTATTACTTAACTTATTATTTTTTATTTTGTTACTTTGGCATGTATATTATTCTTCTAACATTTTATAAAACAATTAAAGTAAATATTATTGAGTAGTAAATATAGTTAATCACATCATTCTAAAATCATATAATAATCTTTTTGAATATGTTATCTTTTAATTTGAACTTATGATTTGAAGAAATATAATTTTTTGACTGCAATTTTGGGTCTAAATCAAGAGCAGGAAATTCATATATGGACTGACTTAAACATGCATGCGACAAAACCTTACACAAACAGAAGAAATGTTCTCCTACAAAAACAGAAGAAATGTTTTCATCATATGAATTGAATCTGGTTAAGCATGTTAATCACATCTTGAATTGATGGTCTCATAAGGGGCTTCCTCTGAGTACATTTGCTGATGAGTTTTTGGATGACTTCATTCCGCTTGTGCAATTTAACACGCATTTCTTTCTTGTACTCCTAATTAGGTCTTGAGTTATCATGCCGAAAGCAAATACATGCTTTAAAACAAATCAAAATTGAATTATAGGATGTATAGAATACATTTATGTTATTTTAGCACATATCCTCCTTGGATTATTCCAGCATGCTTGAATTCTTTATTTTTACGGGTGGCAAGCCCAAAATCACCAATTTTAATCGCATTATCCTATTTCGGCATCAATATGATATAGTTAGTAGAAACACAATAATACCATTTAAAAAAATAATTTATATTTTTCCTAACTTGTTTCCTTTATCAGGTCTGAACTCTGAAGTTGAATTGAAATGTGTAAGGTACATATTCAACTTTTAAACATTTAAAATAATATTACCGTGCTTCTAAAAATATATAAAATAAATTCAATCATTCTCCTTCTTCTTACCCACTCTCCATTGCCTATGGTCTCTCCAGTTTTGTTTGCAGTTTGGTTTAAAAATTAATGTTATTCAATTTTGACATTTCAGTTCGGTTTTAATTTTGTGAACCAAAAAGCCGAGTCAACCGGTTATCATCTGTCATGAACCTGTCATTTATTACATATCTTTCTCATTAAATGCGCAATATCATTTATATGCTTTTTACAAAATTAAAGCAGAGATCTCCATATCAAAGTTTTTCAAGTTTTTCAAGGGTGTATGCTGCCTGAAGATTATCCAGAATTAGATATGCTCGAGCCAGCATTGGATCTTGATTTTTTCAGACATTTGAACTATGAGAATCTAACAAGCTTGAAAATAATTATGTTGGATAAGCTCGAGTGGTTCACACACCTACCCACACTTACTATATTTTTTGCTATTATGTTTTTTCTTCTCATTTATCTTCTTTTTACAATATTAAAGTAGAGAAAAAGAGAATGAGAGATAATTGAACTCTTTCTTTCACCTTTGGAACTTATTTTTGTGTTATCACTATCTTTGATTTCAAAAGAATATTATCTGGCTTCAAATCTCAATGAATAATTGGGTCCTCTAGGCTATGAAGATAATTGATTGCTTGTGTTATCTGACTAAGTGTCTCTATTTTCTTCTCAAGAGTTATCTCATCTGGGAAATTATTTATAAGAAATTATCACAAAAATTTGATAAAAAAAAAATTGTAAGTTTGATTATTTACCATTTCGGTTATTTAAATTTCCAAATTTCATATACTCATCAACTAGTGCAAGGCGATTGTCTTTTGCATATCCACGGAGTTTGATGACGTGTCCACTCTTGATGTTAGCAAGCATGGTTTTTCTTTCTACAAAAAATAAATTTGTAATTAATTATTTAACTATTATTTGTTTGCATATTTTTATTCTTTTCATTAATTTAATACCTTCCACATCATGTGCCATTTTGAATTATGATGTTCGCATCCACTTTCATCAAATATTTTGCATGCAACTAGTTTCTGAAAGCTTTTCTCTTTAATTTGTGCTTTATATATCTATCCCAAAGCTCCTTCAGTTAAAAAATGGCTTATGTTTCTTATGTAGTCCTTAAATACTTTAATGCTGAAATTTCTTAAATTTTATGTGCTGATTCGGTCGCGTGAAAAATTGTCTTGGCTTGAAGAGTCGCCTCATTTGCCACTTTGCATGAAGGACGTAGTTGCCATTCTCTGAGTTAAAAATAAAAATATAGTTAAGTTGATACTAAATCCTAAACACAACTTAATAAATCCCAAACACAACTTAATAACTTCCTGACTGACATTAAATGTTTTTGAACAAGAAATATATTACTAAATCTAATGAATAAATCCAAACCAAGACTTTTAGGACTAATGTTTCCCAATTTTTTATGATCATACTAATCTTTTAATTTATTTTTATTAATTTTGATATTTTGTAATAAAAAATTGCATAAGGACTAAAGTGCAAAATTATAATAGGTTAGTTATTTGGTTTTGATGGTGTTATGCCCTAGGCCAAAGTGTTTGTGACCTAGGTTGACGGATTGAATTAACAAACATTATAATTACTCTAAGATATTTCATATAATATGTGCGTATAGGTTATTTTAATATAATTAAAATAGACCATGAATATGCAATTCAACTTTATGTCATCAAAGTGCGTGACTTTGATAGTAAAACTATAAAGTGTTATGAATACTATTCTAAATAGTCCCTGGTCATTTATAGGATATTTGTGGAGACAAATATACTTGTAGATACATATAAATATATATTTATATACAAGCTATAAATGTATACCAGTATATTAGTTGACTGATGATCATGTTTTACTGATCATGGATAAATAGTTATCAAGTCATTAACATAGGTATATGTTAGAGACCATATACTGGACTGACCTGCCATAAGAATGCTACATGTTTTATGTCATTAGCGATTCTTATAACATAAAGTATTTATGGTCCTTTGACCTGAGATTGTCTCGGTTCCCAACATGAGTAATTTTATATTTTAATATAATTTAACACTGCCTTTAACCGGGTGGTCATAACGGTTATGATTAGGTATACAATGAATCATGTAGAGGGATGAGTGCAATCAAGACGGGATTTGTTCCTCTCATAAATGAGAGAGATATCTTTAGGCCTCTTGATGAATTGAACTGAAGAAATGTATGGCCATACTCAAATGAATTAATAAGAGTTATTAATGTCATTTGTTCTTGTTCAGTTTAATTCGGGATCAAGAAATATTAATTCGATTAATATAAGGATGACGTATTACATGCCTTATGATCGATATAGATATCGTGTGACAAAGGGACTAAATACGTGATTGTTGATTAGGTAAATCGGATCACCTATATTCACTTAAATTGGGTAGTCATGATGGCTTGCTAGAGTCTGCTCATGATTTATAGACTGTCAAGTTTATTGCCAACATTAAGTGAACCTACAGGGTCACACACAAAGAACAAACTGAAACGGGCGCAGAAAATCCTAGCGACTTATATGATGAGTTGCATAGGAATGTCACAAAAGATATTGTCATCTTATGTGAAAGATGTGATATATATGTATATAAAGACTATGAGCACACAAGATCATGTAATCTAGAAGAGTCTAGATGATGATATGTGGATAATGATGAGTGATGTCATACAAATCTTTTAGTGTGAATAGACATGACTTTTCACCTCTATATAAGGACATAGAGGGCTCCAAATTCATTGTACCAAATGATTCTCTCTTTCATTATTTCTCATTCTCTTTTGTGAGACAAAAAGAGAGAAAATATCCTTTCTCATTTGTGTGACAAAATTACTAAAGGGTGCTTTCCTTTTATATGACAAAATGAAATGGTGCAATTATATGAGAGAATTATACATCTTTTGTGAGACTAAATAAGAAGAAGAAAAAGAGTTTTCTTGTACAAGAGAAGAACAAGCTACTAGCATATATATTGTTCTTCTTCCCGTTTTAAGAAGTTTGTTCGTGTGGACACCGGCAGAGGCGTTCGTACTTTCGGCGCTTGTGATCTATTCGGCCTAAGAAGATGAGAACGGGTCGTTGAGAGTTTTGGTGGAGACCGATTGTGTGTACGGTAGTTGACTTCCGCACGATCCGACCTAGACGGCCTAGACGGATGGAAAATCGGTTAGGACGGTAACCGGTTTAGAGGCGCTTGGACAACACGCATGGTTTAAGCGTCACGAATTAAGCGTAATCCGAAAGGTATCTTTAAGATTTATTTCTTTGATTTAACCGATACGCACGGATCCTCGGATTGGTTTTGGACGAAATTTTTGTTTTCCGCTGCGTTATGCACGTCCGAGACCCAACAGTGGTATCAGAGCAATGTACGTATTTCGGTTAAATTGAGTCGGTATATATGTGATATATACTATTTAGATACCATTTATAATTTTGATTTATAATTATAAGGCTTGCATAAAGAGTATTCAAGTGTTGAATATTCTTAATAGAAAAGATGCGATTAATAGATATGATCCAAGAGTTTCATCCAAAGAATGTATCCAAAGAATATGACCAAAGGATGTGATCCAAAAGTTATGTCTAAGAGATGCGATCAAAAGATGCGATGAATAGATGTGATCCAGAAGTAGTCTCCAAAAGTTGCCACCAAGGGATACGATCCAAAGGTTGCGTCCAAGTGTTGCATCCAATAGTTGCGACCAAGAAATATGATCCAAAGGTCACGACCAAGGATTGCGTCTAAAAGGTGCGACCAAGGAATGCGATCCAAAAGTTGAGTCCAAGAGTTGCGACCAAAGGGTGCGACCAACAGATGTGATCCAAATGTCACGTCCATAAGGTTGCGACGAATGGGTGCGACCAAAAGGTGCGACTAACGGGTGTGACCAAGGGATGCGATTCAAATGTCACATTCAAAAGACGCGACGAAAGGTTGCGACCAACGGATGCGACCAAAGGGTGCGACCAAAAGGTGCGACTAACGGGTGTGACCAAGGGATGCGATTCAAATGTCACATTCAAAAGACGTGACGAAAGGTTGCGACCAACGGATGCGACCAAAGGGTGCGACCAAAAGATGCGACTAACGGGTGTGACCAAGGGATGCGATTCAAATGTCACATCCAAAAGACGCGACGAAAGGTTGCAACCAACGGATGCGACCAAAGATTGCGACGAAAGGGTGTGACCAACGGATGCGATCCAAATGTCACGTCCATAAGGTTGCGACGAATGGGTGCGACCAAAGGGTGTGACCAATGGATATGATCCAAATATCACGTCCAATAGGTTGCGACTAATGGTTGCGATCAAGAGAAGCGACCAACGGGTGTAATCGACATGCGCAACTAAGAGGTACGACCGAAAAGGTGCAATCGCAAGAGTTGTGACCTCTTGAATAGTTGTGTCTTCATGAAAGGGTGCATACCATGAATTGCCTTTTTGAAATGGTGCATGTGATGCATTATTTCATGAAAAGTTGCATGTGATGTATTAAATTCATGAAAAGATACCTATGATGTATTAATGTGTAGAAAAATGTGTGTTGACAAAGTTGAATAGGTGTTGACCATGTTGATCATGTTGACAGTTGACTGTTGACCCACTGTGTTGACTGTGGACTATGTTGATTGTTGACTGTATTAACTGTTAATTGTTGACAGTTGACTACACTAATTTACCCCTTGATTGTTGACCATTAAATTGGTCAAAGTTGATCATGACCTAGTCAAAATATTGACCATTGACTGTTGACCTTGTCAAATGTTGATCGTTGACCGAGTCAAATGTTGACCAAATCAAATATTGGTTTTTGACTTGTCATATGTTGACAATGACGACCGTGCCCCAAATTCGCATTCATAAGCCTTATATATATAAATGGGTAAATAATCGAAACATAATATGATTATGTTTATATTTGATATATTTGTTGATATGTATTTATATAATGAGAGAGTTCATTAGGCATAACACATGCATCATGGACATGAAGGAGTTCATCGTCCATCATGAATACATCATTAAGATAACAAGTTCATTTTCAACCACACATCATGGAGATGAAAGAGTTCATCGATTTCGATACATGGAGATAAGATTTCCATATACAATCTAAGAAAAAATTTCATGGAGATGAAATATATATTAGGAAATCTTTATGTTAGTTTATAAAGATCAAGGCCATGATATATCATTGTTATTATCTTTATTCTATTAGTACATGTGATGTTCTTTGAATATTGCATAATAACATATAATATTAAATAAAATCCCTCAAAACAATGTTAAGTCATGAAGGGCCTTCCATAAGTCTAAATCTCTCGATACTCTGATCGACCCTGCATAGGTCATGCCAAAGCTGGGTATGTAGGGACAATCTTAGGAGGAGAGAATGTGGGAAATGGGAGCCAACATAGGTCATGCCAAAGCTGAGTGTGTTGGGTACTATTTTGCCGATGATTAGACATGGTTTGACTTAACTGGGCTATCAAGTCGGACTTGGGCTCGGGGCATACGATAGGATATATACGTCGGGCATATGATGCTTATCCTATATTGTTCAAGAGTTGTATGAGATACAATTGGAATTGTTCCTACCTAAATAAGTTAAGTTCTGGGCGATGAGCCAAAGCTCACTTAGGACTTAATTGAAATATGGATCTTGTCTCACTATGAAACTTCAAGGATTGAAAGTTTCCGAATCAATGCAATTAAGGGTTATTGATTTGATTAAAAATAGTGGGAGCCATTATATGAAATATTTAAAGAATAATAGTCTTTGCATATTATTCAAATCGAATAATATATCTATTTATGTCTCACGATAGGTCCTTGAGAAGGACAGATAGCATGAGATGCTTATAATTGTTAAAATGAACATGGACAAGTGTTGTTAATAATGTTCTCGTGCTTAAGAGGAACGTAAAAAGTACTCCCAAAGATAAGGGCAAGATGTTGCCGGAGGCTTCGGCCTTATGTAAGAAATTAGTATCTTTCGCAATGAATTGGTTCATTGAAAGAAACCATAATTTCTCAAGAAGATATGAAAAGGGAAAGAAAGGGTAGTGTGACTACCGCTTCAAATATTTTTGTTATAGAAATTAACTTGTCTATTTCACATCATGTGTATTAGATACACGATGTGAATCACACATTTGTGAAAATATGCTGACTAAGTTGTAGACTATGAGTAAATATGATGTTAGCAGATGAGTGACAAATGTAGCAAAAGTTGTCGCATTTTCTCGAGTAACTCATTTATTTACATTGTCTTTTTGGACTTATCGCCGACATAAATAATTGTTATTTAATGTCGACAATAGATTTTGTATTATTTATAGTTCGAGTTTAACTGTGAATGGTCATTAATTTATTATTGAGAATAATAATTTCACCATTCACAAAGGTCATTTTTCTTTGGAAATGTTCGAATAGAAAAATTACCTTATGTGTTTTATCGAACAAGATAATTATAAGTCCATCTATAACATTAATATTAAGAATTTAAATCTAGCATTGTCGCTTAGTCTACTTAAATAAGATGAACATTTATTAAATCCATTAAGATGGATTTTCAAATTCATTTGTTTTTGAATCATTTGAAACATGTGTAACTTATTTATTAGACAAGATGACATATACATCTTTCACAAAGTAAGGTGAAAGAAGGTTACTTATTGGCTCTCATACATAGTGATGTATGTTCATCAATGAGTGAAGGTGCTAGAGAAAACTACTTCATCGCTTTATTGAAACAATAAATTTGAATATTTTGAAAAGTTCAAAAGTTACAAATAATGAAGTAGAGAATAAAACTTGGTTTCGAAAAATTATATTTCTTTGATGAGATCGAGGAGTCGAGAACTAAGTGTTTGATCATCATGATAACTATATCAAACTTTATTAGATATAGTTCGATTATGATGAGTTAAATATATCTTCTATTTCTTTCGGGGTTACGCTCTTATTGCGTTTATACTGAATATAATTCCATTTAAAGTAGTTGTAGAAGACTCCATATGCGATATGGACTGGTAGGTGTATCAGATTATCTTTTATCAAGATTTGAGGATATGATACTTAATTGAAGCATCATGCATCTAATCGGATTAGTGCTTATTGTGGAATATCCTAAGAAAAGTAAAGGATATTACTTCTATAATTAATATGAGAACAGAGTGTTTGTTACTCGAAAATTATGTTTCTTTGGAAGAAGTGTTTCCAAAAGAATTACTGGGAGTAAATTTGAAAAGTTTAAATTTCACATACTGACAGTAATGCTCGGATTTCAACTAGTGATTGAGTATGCAATTAATCAACTAGACTCTCAAGATGTTGAAGAGTCTGAGTATATAACATAAGTGTATTCATGTAGATCTATTAGAATTTATCGCAGGCCCGAAAAATATAGATTTTTCGTGTCTAATGATAAAAATTTCATACTCATAGATGATGAGTTCACATTATATTAATAGACTATGATGAGTCAAGGCTCTAATGGGTAGAGACTTTGAAAGTTGAGATGTAATCCATGTCAGACAATCAAGTTTTGAATTTGATTGATCCATCAGATGGAAATACGGTTTTAAAAGGAAGACCGACATGGATAATGTGCAAACATATAATGCATGATTTGTGGTTAAGTTAAACTCATAGTATAGACTATGATAATATTTTTCCAAGTCATCATGCTTATGTATTTCAGAATTTTCTTGGGCATATGTTCATAGTATGACTATAAAAGATGCCAAGTGGATGTCAAGACGTTGTTTCTTAATATAAACATATGAAAGTATGTATATGATACAACTTGAGAGTTTTGTCTATCCTAAGAATTTTGAAAAGAGTTTGTAAGTTGCATAAATTCATTTATGAATTAAAGCAAACATCTCTAGGTGAATATTTATTATTTGATGAAATAACCAAACAGTTTGGTTTTATCAAAAAATTAAAGATAAATCTTATGTTGACAAGAAATTCAGTGGGAGCATAATTACATATGATGTGAATTAAGTGCAACAAGCACACATAAGTTTAATCTTAGTGAAAGTCACTAAATAATAATCAAGAGTATGATTACATACTTGAGACGGATAAAGTATTCTTCTTAGTTTATGGTGGACATAAAAATTATGCAAAGTATTTGCATATGACAATGTTTGATAATCCATTTAAGAACCCAATCCCTTAAATGATGGTGATCATGTTAGGTCAACTGGTATGTGATACTACATAGATCAATGAGTATGAGATACTTGGTTGATTTGGCCTAGTGCAAGTGGGAGATTGATGGTGTTATGCCCTAGGCCAAAGTGTTTGTGACCTAGGTTGACGGATTGAATTAACAAACATTATAATTACTCTAAGATATTTCATATAATATGTGCGTATAGGTTATTTTAATATAATTAAAATAGACCATGAATATGCAATTCAACTTTATGTCATCAAAGTGCGTGACTTTGATAGTAAAACTATAAAGTGTTATGAATACTATTCTAAATAGTCCCTGGTCATTTATAGGATATTTGTGGAGACAAATATACTTGTAGATACATATAAATATATATTTATATACAAGCTATAAATGTACACCAGTATATTAGTTGACTGATGATCATGTTTTACTGATCATGGATAAATAGTTATCAAGTCATTAACATAGGTATATGTTAGAGACCATATACTGGACTGACCTGCCATAAGAATGCTACATGTTTTATGTCATTAGCGATTCTTATAACATAAAGTATTTATGGTCCTTTGACCTGAGATTGTCTCGGTTCCCAACATGAGTAATTTTATACTTTAATATAATTTAACACTGCCTTTAACCGGGTGGTCATAACGGTTATGATTAGGTATACAATGAATCATGTAGAGGGATGAGTGCAATCAAGACGGGATTTGTTCCTCTCATAAATGAGAGAGATATCTTTAGGCCTCTTGATGAATTGAACTGAAGAAATGTATGGCCATACTCAAATGAATTAATAAGAGTTATTAATGTCATCTGTTCTTGTTCAGTTTAATTCGGGATCAAGAAATATTAATTCGATTAATATAAGGATGACGTATTACATGCCTTATGATCGATATAGATATCGTGTGACAAAGGGACTAAATACGTGATTGTTGATTAGGTAAATCGGATCACCTATATTCACTTAAATTGGGTAGTCATGATGGCTTGCTAGAGTCTGCTCATGATTTATAGACTGTTAAGTTTATTGCCAACATTAAGTGAACCTACAGGGTCACACACAAAGAACAAACTGAAACGGGCGCAGAAAATCCTAGCGACTTATATGATGAGTTGCATAGGAATGTCACAAAAGATATTGTCATCTTATGTGATAAGATGTGATATATATGTATATAAAGACTATGAGCACACAAGATTATGTAATCTAGAAAAGTCTAGATGATGATATGTGGATAATGATGAGTGATGTCATACACATCTTTTAGTGTGAATAGACATGACTCTTCACCTCTATATAAGGACCTAGAGGGCTCCAAATTCATTGTACCAAATGATTCTCTCTCTCATTATTTCTCATTCTCTTTTGTGAGACAAAAGGAGAGAAAATATCCTTTCTCATTTGTGTGACAAAATTACTAAAGGGTGCTTTCCTTTTATATGACAAAATGAAAGGGTGCAATTATATGAGAGAATTATACATCTTTTGTGAGACAAAATAAGAAGAAGAAAAAGAGTTTTCTTGTGCAATAGAAGAACAAGCTACTAGCATATATATTGTTCTTCTTCCCATTTTAAGAAGTTTGTTCGTGTGGACACCGGCAGAGGCGTTCGTACTTTCGGCGCTTGTGATCTATTCGGCCTAAGAAGATGAGAACGGGTCGTTGAGAGTTTTGGTGGAGACCGATTGTGTGTACGGTAGTTAACTTCCGCACGATCCGACCTAGACGGCCTAGACGGATGGAAAATCGGTTAGGACGGTAACCGGTTTAGAGGCGCTTGGACAACACGCATGGTTTAAGCGTCACGGATTAAGCGTAATCCGAAAGGTATCTTTAAGATTTATTTCTTTGATTGAACCGATACGCACGAATCCTCGGATTGGTTTTGGACGAAATTTTTGTTTTCCGCTGCGTTATGCACGTCCGAAACCCAACAGGTTTGCCATGTGATATTTTTGTCGGGAGCATAATATAGGAATCAAGAGTTGGTAGTTAAGACTATGGTTCATAATGAAATGATGAAACATGTCTAGATATTATTTTATCTTTTGAAAATTGCATGTGCGGGTCAGTATTAGTACTCACCTCTATTTCATAAATGGTTATGTTAATTTGTATGAAGAATTTTATCAATTAAGTTCTTTTCTTTCTCTGTTTTTTCATAGTTCTCATAAATTTCCACAAAACTAAGTCGTCGATCTTGTAACATCGAGGTAAATTGGTATCAGAGCGCTTCGAATTTTAGCCGTGAGAGCTTCCTGGCATCCATGGAGAAAGGAAAGGGGACAGAACTACGAAGATCAACTCCTGCAGCTTGGTATCAGAGCACTTCGAATTTCATACATGAGAGCTTCCTATTCAAGAATTTTTTTTAAATTAAAATTTTTTTTTTCATAAGAGACATTTCGGTTGAACTTATGAGTCTTTTCGAATATTTATAATAGGAAACTAATGGTAGACATTTTTGCAATAATATAGATTTGTTTTGCAATTTGGAATAATGCAAAGGTTCTTTTGAGAATTTTTTTTTTATTTCTGTTGTATGAGCATCATTTCTGTTGATAATACTAATTTTTGAGTTTTTGTATTCAATGATAAAAACTTGAACATCGTAGGTCTTAAATATTCACTCTCCTTTCTTTCGCTCTATATCAGAACCCTTAACCGTGATTTATTTTGGCTTGATTTTGGACCAGCTATTGTAGTAATTTGGAATATGTACTTGGCATCTTCCCTTGAAAAGATAAACGTTACTGTGTTGAATGTTATGTTAAATTACTAATCATATAGGCATACTTAACTATGATTGTTGTAAATTGGGTCGTATCCATATATAAACATCATATTAGGTTTTTTTATTTCACATATTTAATTCAATACTGAGTTGCTTACCCTCCCACACTTAAAATTGGTAAGATAGTTCGAATTGAACTCGAGCTGAACTTGGTCGGACCTAAATCGAGCCTCTATATGGATCCTCGTATAACATATGAGAAAACGCGTCGTTCTGTGAATCTTCAAAGTGTTAAGAAAAAAAATATTTATTTTACCTAATTCAATTTAATAAGTGTATATGTGATTTTGAGTGTAGGAGTCAAACGACAGGGAGACTGACCTTAAGTTTAACAGGTTCATAATCAATTCTCAAGATTTTAAGATCTTTTATGCAATTTCTACGTTTTTTTATTCAAAATCAATTCTTATTCAAATTTTTCATCCTTTACACACTTTGGTAATTTAACTCGTTACTAGACCAAACGAACTTCAAATATAGCAAATTATATTTCATTGGAACTAGAAAAAAGATCTAGACATTCAGCAAGAAAATAACAGAGCAAGATAGACAATCACAGATTTTGGTTCATAGATTAAGCAGAGATTCAAAAATTCATACATACCAAAATATTTACCAAAAATTATGAAATGCTAACAGATATTCAATCACACAATCATGAAACTATAGTTAAAATTTCAGAGAAAATTACTGAACAGTTTGGGAGAGACAATTAAAACTAAGACAGAAGTTCTAAATTCAACATGGACAGACCAATAGTTGTGATTTGAGTAATATTATAAAATCTAACACTTGGGTGCTATAATTAAAATTTAGTTTCAAAATATACACTAAAAAACACTTCAGACAAGACTATATATGATTTTTATTTCTATATTTTTAATAACTCAAACAAACAACAACAGAGAAATAGGAACTGAAAAACAAAATTTAAGAAATTACAAAATTTAAAATGACTACATCTCACAAAATATAAACAAGATGGGGGCAACTTGTATGTTTAAACTGATCTAAAAAACATGAACTTTAACAGGGAAAAATCAATTTTTATAAATTTTGACCAATTGACACTCAAAACAACCACGACAGACTGACAAAATAGCAAAAATGCAGTAAAAACAGTAAAATGTAATAAGACTCTTTTTTTGTCAAAATAGCAAAAATGCAGTAAAAACAGTAAAATGTAATAAGACTCTTTTTTATGACAAAAATAGGAACTAAATGGTAATTTGTGAATTAAGCCAATCATTAATCACTTAATAAAAAATTTAACAGGTTTGGATGCAAGGTTTAAACAATTCTAAGCTAAGAATCATCTAATAAATCGAATCAAGCTCAAGTTCTACTCAAAATAGCCATTTCAGATAAATATCACAAAAACTCAATTCAAACCCTAGTATCTTACTATATATATATATATATATATATATATATTGCTAAAATTCTCTATACTACTTATCTTTGTCGTCATCTGTAGAAAAAGAACCGAATTCGGAGTCAAATGGAGCATTTGGACCTATATGGAAGCGAACTCGAAGATTGAGCTTGGGTTAGGGCCAACGGACCACGGTCTACTCGTCGCCGCGGCAGAGGAGCTGCGGCGACCGCGAGATGGGACTGGCAGTGGACTCCTTCAATTTTGGTGCATGATTAGCACTCTAGCCCAAACGTACGGATTGAATGGGGACTCCATTTTTCAAGGGGAATAAATTTTGGGGATAAATTTAATATTTGATAGGATTAGATAGGTATTAATTAGGATATATAAATTTAGAAAAGATTTATTTCTCTTCTTTCAGATAGCCGGCCCATCATCTATAAAAGGGTGAACCTTATGGCTGGTCAAGGGGTCCTGGTCGTTTCATTTCATTATACTAGAGAAGATAGCAAACAAGTTTGTATTGTTTTATGAATTACTTTTTTTTTTTTTTTTGAAAATCAGGATCCAGTCATGCCTGAACGAAGTTCCTATGATAATTTAATATAATAGAAAATGGAAATCTTGCTCACCAGCAATAGTTGGTGAGCATTAGGGATACAAATTACAAAAGAGGAGATCTACCATTATATCCGCTAATAAAGAAAGAAATAAAAAGAGGAAAAGAAAGAATTAAAAGAAAAAAATAAGACAACTACGCTACATCTAGAAATCTTCAACTAAATGCTCTTTTAATAGTGGCAATGGTTCCAAAATTGGATCTCTGAGTGAATGAACTGGATGTTGTGCTGCGTCCATAGAACTTTGTCTTGGAAAGTCCTTCGACATTGTTCCTTCCAAATTTCAAAGGCCACTGCACCTGCTTTTGCTCGGATTTTTTTTCTGGCCTCGTAGATTTAGGGTAATGATTATGTCCTGCGATAAGCCCATTTGGGAGGTCACGATGGTTGTAAAGTTGCACTCTTGGAACAAGTGTTTAACATTTTCCTCAGCATTTAAGCAGAGTAGGCACACATTTGGGGTGATGAATCCTCTTCTAATAAGCTAATCTAGAGTAGGCAGTAGGTTCCATAGTAATCTCCAGTATGTTTTATGAATTACTTTTATTTGTATTGTGATTTAGTTATGACTTTTTGTAACTAAACTCTTTCTAGGATAGAATTTAAGTAGTAGATTTGATGTCCTTTTGACTCCATCTTATGTGTGTTATTTAATTCTTGTACTTAGTATTTTGTCTGTGGGCTTATTCTATCTTGAGATAAAATTCGAATATACAGGTTATTAGTTGGACCGAGAGGTGAGACCTAATTATTAGGCGTTGGACCGAGAGGTAAAACTTAGTTCTTAGGCGTTAAGCCGAGATGTGAAATCAATCAACCCGATCAACACAGACAAGACTTTGTGGCTTGCAATCACGAGAGTGTTGTGACACCTTAGTGACTGGACCAAGGACTCAGGGTCATCAAATAACCTGTTTCAGAAGGGTCAGTGACAGTCCTTCCGTGCAGGGATAAGTGACATCCCCTTGCGTTAGGAGAAAGGGGTACAATGATCACGAGGAGTAGGTGCATAAGGGCTTCCACAAAACCCAAGAGCTTCCTAGTCCAGACATCACGGTGCCAAGTGAGACCCCCGTGTGGTTGGGGACAGGAGCACGGTGGATCATAGATTCGTCTACCAGCGGGAAGTACCCCCTACTAACACAAAATGAGAACAACACCAAGAAGACATAGGAGATTAGATGTAGACTACGAAAGAACTCTAACCCTAGAATCCTCTCTACAACAACTTAGCCCGGACGAGGACCTGTGACAACCTAGTCCGCGGCGACCTAAGCGACCACTTTTCTTTTCTTTTTTTCTTTATTTTATTTCAATTCACAATGAAAACCATAAAGATTATATCGGAACTACGTTTAAGAAACTTAAATCAACTTCACCTTTATGTGGACTCGACACCCCTATTACACGTAGATCGTGCACTTGTGAAAACTTAGTATAAAAGGTATTTTGATAAGCATTACACACAAAATACGTCAAGTATTTCTGGCGCCATTGCCAGGGAAGCAAGGCAGTTAATTTTTATTTCGGGGATTAGACTTTTATTTTTATTTTTCTTGATTTTTTTTTCTTTATTTCAAGTAGAAGGATGCTGGCCAAATCTGTATCACTATATCCCTTAAGGAACAAGAAGAAATACCCGACTATAATCCAAAGCTCAACAGCGGTAACCCAAACCACGGTCGAGGTAACGCAAACCATGACCGAGAAAGAACCAGCCGCGACCTAGGAGATTCAAACTACGACCACGATACGGATAATGATGGCTGCCACCAGTACCTACACCGGCACTAACACCAACAACACCCAAAACAAGGAGTCCAACCACCACCACCAACCATGAATGACACTTCGGGTTCACGTCATCAGAATACGTGATTCTGATAGTAGAACTGTGAACCAACGAATGACATTCTAAACCGTCCCTAGTGATATGTAGGATGTTTATAAAGATAAACATACTTCAGGTAAGAAGCTACATATCCACACTAGTATATTCGCAGGCTGGATGATCATGTTCTGCTGATCATGGACATAAGGATGTTAAGTCTGGAATATACGTACGTGTTAGAGAACACATACTGGACAGACCACACTATGAGAATATGCATGGTATATGTCATTAGTGATTCTCATATGAATAGTGTGCTTGTTCCTACGACCTGAGGTCAACATGGATTTCTGTATGTGGAACTGCATACTTTAATATGATCCTACGTCATCCGTAATGGGATGATCATTAGGGTCATCATTAGGTATGCACTGAATCAACACGAGGAATGTGAGTCACCAAGATGGGATTTATTCCTCTCGTCAAGAGGGAGATATCTCTGGGCCCCCTGATGAACTAAGACTGAAGGAAATTCATGGCCATGCTCAAAATGGATTAACATGTGTTGTTAATATCATTTTATATTTACTCAGTCTAATTCTCGATCAGGACTTTGATCAAACTCAAGGATGGCATATTACCATGTCTTGTGATCAAGACATATATCGTAGAACAAAAGGAATAAGCAAACGTCTATTCAGATAGGTTTATGATCACTGATCATTTTATTTAACATGGGTAGTCATGACATCAGTCTAGAGGTTACTCATGACTTATGATCTTTAGAAGATCGTTGCCAGCGTTAAATAGAACCTGCACGGTCACACAATGAACTCCATTCGTACGGGATTAATATGCCTCAAAACAGTTATACAATTGATGTATAAATTGGTGAACAAAATAATCAATTATTGGATAATTGCAGTATCATTCCGTTGGCAACGGAATAGTTCAATTCCTAATGGAATAGATATGGAAATTGTAATAACCTTAGCTGCCAAGTATTCCATTATGGAAATACCTATTCCGTTGGCAACGGAATAGGCACAGATTAGGGTTTTTTAGTTATGGTAACTGAGCAATCGTTCGCCTTGTTGTCCTCAGTTTGATGATATTTAAAACTATTCCGAGCTACTAATATATTTGTATGAGAATGTCTTGAGCTAGATATCGCACGATCAAGTTCTCGGAAATGTCTCGGTCGCATACTGCCTATCTCAGAAGAATAAGAAGTCGTCACGCAGGCAAAGGATTTCAAGAGAGTATCTCAAGGCGTGGGAGCAAGCTTCTTAGTCTTCGTGTGTGTTTCTTTTTCTTTTTGGTAGGCAATTTAATTTTTTATTAAAAAGGGAGTATAATCTGTAATTTGTCGTTTTCTGGCCAGTTCCGTTGTCAACGGAAGTGGTCCGTTCTCAACGGACCACTGTGTTGGCAACGGAACCCTCCGTTGAACATTCTTTCGTCCTGACTTTGTTTTGGCCGAAATTGTATACAGTCCGTTAGGAATGGAACTATTCCGTTGCCAACGGAACTGTAGGAATTTAGCCGTTTAGTTTGAAATCTTCCTTGATTGCATTAAATTTTGTCAGTCCGTTGGCAACGGAAAAGGTCCGTTGTCAACGGGACTGCGCAGTTTTCCTTTTCTAGGGCTGCTCCCTTCCTCCTTTATAAAGTGGAGCCGCCTCTCTCAGATTTGTTAACGATTTCTATATACAAAAAGCAGAAATACTCCTCTCTTAATATCGTTAATTTGCTCCAAATCTTAAAGTGAGATTAGTGTAAGTTGTTGTTCCACCGGCCGTCAAGAGGTTGTTGTAAGGCGACGGTGGTTCGAGGTCTTATACGATCTTGTTTGTTAGTGATAAACGGAGCCGCAAGGCAAGTCCCAGAGAGTAGGCAACTCGTGAACGCGGTAAGGACCGCTAGTGAGTAAACGGGTGGTTAAGACTAACGCAACCACCTCGCCGAACTCCGTCATCAAATCGTGTGTTTGGTATCTCCTACCTTTTTATATTTACTTTAATTTCTTATTTATTTATCTTTCTTTATTAATTAGTATTCAATCAACCATCAACAAAAGTCTAAAAATAATAAAAATATAAAACCCTAAAAATACAAATAGTCACGTTTCCGCACTTTAGGCCTTTTTAAACCCCCCTATAGGCCTCAACTGAACAACAATTGGTACCAGAGCAGGAATACAGACTGTTTCAAAAATCCAATTTGAAATAACGTGTATTCGATTTATGGCGACCCCTCCGATCAATCGTCTTCAAATCGCGTACCCCGACAAACTCGACGGCAAGAACTGGAACGTCTGGAAAAGATGCATGATGAACGCATTTGATCTTCACGGTCTTCGAAAGATAGTGGAAAATGGTTTTACCGTAGTTTTTGTACCAAATAGTACCACAACCTATACCGAAGACACTAAAACAAATAAGATACTTGACATAATGGCACAAAACCTCATTCTCACAAATATGTTAAACACTTTTTCTGTAATAATAGATGGTTGTGAGAATTCTAGTGAAATGTGGAAAGCTCTCCTAAATAGATTTGAGGGGAATAATCAAATGAAAAGAACCAAATTAATGGGACTTGAACAACAATTTGATAATTTCCGGATGATTGAAGGTGAACCCGTCGAGGATATGTACATTCGTATGTCGCATATCCGAAACAGATTCACCGCTTTAGGAGAGAAACTAACCGATGATCGAGTTGTAGGTAAATTAATTAGGGCAATGCCATCGAGTTGGGAAGTGCTTCGAGTTTCGTTGGAAACTATGCTAGCAACAAAAGATATCGGGCCAGAAGAACTTGTCAACTACTTCCGCAACTTCGAGACCCGAGTGAGGCAAATGGGAACCGACTCCCAACCCAAAACTGTGGCTATGCCGGCAACGAGCTCGATTGATGAGGATGATGAAATAGCGTGCTTGGTGCAACAATTCGGTGAACTTTGAGCCAAGGAAAAACGATTTAACGACAACCGACGTCGCAACAACCAAAAGACGTACTGCTTCGAGTGCAACAAGAAGGGACACACCATCGACAATTGCTTCACCCTACATCCCGAGCTCGCTCCGTGGAACAAGAAGGATGATGAAAAACGTGATGGACATTCAGATGATCGACGCGAGCGACGTGAAAGGCGGTCCGACGATCGACATAACAAAAGACGAGAAAAGAGGCACGATGACCGAGGAAAGGACTAGAAAAAGAAGTCAAAAGATCATTCCGCCAAGGTGGCCGTATGGGGAGACGAGTTGAGTGATTCATCCGATGGTTCCGGTTCGGACTCCGACTCCGAATCGGACATGGCGAATGTCGCGTTCATGGCGTATGATGACGTGGACGAAGTATGCGAAAGGGCGATATAAGAGATGGTCCGACTTGGACAACTTCCACCACAACCCCGTGCTCCTACCGCGAAATCTTGCATCGACACTATTTCCTCCGGTTCTTCCCGCGACACGAGTTGCGAGATATATCTAGATCCTACTTTTAATCATGTCTTAGAAGAGGTTAAGGTTCCTAGTTCAAATCAAATTGTTGAAATTGTAGAACGCGGAACCGACGATGAACTAGAACAATAATTAAAAAGGCTTCGGGAGTCTTTTATCAGTACCCAAGAACTTCTCATTGTTTCCGAAGCTTCGGTAAGGTCGTACAAGGCACGAATAAAAGAACTTGAAAAATCAAATTTAAATAATTATAACAACTCAATTGACGAAAACTTAAACAATAAATTAAATGTTTGTATTTGTGAAAAATTAAAAACTGAAATTAGTCATCTAAAAGTCGAAGTTGTAAGTTTAAAATGTGAAAATAAATCTCTCAAGTCTGCTTGCGCCAGAAATGTCTCGAGCAAACTTGATTTAGACAACTTATTTATAGGACAAAAATCAAATGATAAAATCGGTTTAGGGTTCAAGAAAGAGATCGGTACTAAACCCGCTCCTTCAAGACCTAAAAATCATACAGTAAAAAGGGAGCTCAATCAACCGAAGAGTAGAGGAAGTGCATTCTTGTATCGAGACTACTCTAAGGGTCAAAGTCCTAAAAGTCGAACTTTTAAAAGTTTTAGTAAAAATAATAGGTTTCACTATCTTCATGATTTTCGGCATAATAATGAAAATAACCGCGATGTCACAACCGAAAGACTTTATAAAAAGGGTCCTAATGGTTATTTTTACGAAATAATCGACACACATGTCCTGAGGAAGATTCAACCTAATGAATCAAACCATCGAGCTCCCAAACATTACATTAATGCACATCAAAAACAATTTCGCTAAATCGACAAACTTTTCAAAATCAACTGTTTTCAGTGCCAAGTCAACCGAACCAAAACTTAGGAAAGCCGAGTTTTCAATCCATTATAAAAATCATTTTGTGAAAGGTACTGAAAAGACTTCGAATCCTACTTGTTCATTCTGCAACTATTGTTGCAAAATAGGTCATATCTCGCTAGAGTGTCTCTTGCGTAAACCTGCAAATTATTCAAAATTTATTTGGATGTGTAAAGATAGAAACACTAGTAGCCCTACCTCCGGTTTGGAGGTACCGAAGTCTACCTTGACGCTTTGGTAAGCTCCCCCCATTTTACCTAAGCCATACTTTTAAGGGGGAGCTATGGGCAGGAAATCATATTAGTTAAATACTCATTCATTTTAACTAATATGCTTTCTTGTAGATATGTCTAAGTTCATCGTGTAAAACTGATCAGTAGTGTTTTGATAGTGGTTGTTCCCGCCATATGACCTGGGATAAGAGTAAGTTCAAGACTTTGCGACCTTTCGACGGTGGAGATGTCACTTTTGGTGGGAATCAGAAAGGAAAGATAGTTGGTGTGGGCTCGATCGGCACAGGTAATTGGACATTGGAGAATGTCTATTTTGTAGTAGGACTTAAACATAACCTAATTAGCATAAGCCAATTGTGTGATGCAGGATATGATGTAAAATTCGATAACATGAATTGTCATGTGATTCGAAATTCAGATCATATTACAGTTTGTATGGGAAAAAGAAAGGGTAACCTTTATTTCTTTGACTTTCATTCCTTTGTGCCAGGCACTCATTGTCTGACCGCTTTGGAATCGAGTTCGCATCTATGGCACAAGCGACTGGGCCATGCATGCATGGACACGATTTTGAAATTATCCCGTAAAGAACTAATTTCAGATTTGCCATCACTCTCCGTTCGCAATGGAGCCTCAACGGAATTTCCGTTGGCAACGGAAATGGTCCGTTGTCAACGGACGGTGTGAATTTCGGTTTCCGGATCTATTTTTCCAAGAATCCAAATCCGAAATCCCATTAATAACCGGCGCTTCCTTTCTCTTCTCTCCCAAACTCTTTACTTCCTCCATTAAAACCCCCTTTTCCTTCTTCCTCCTTAAAACCCTTAAACCCTAACCTCTAATTTCACCTAAATACCTACCTTCCCAAGCCTTTTTGGCCTCCAAACCTATTCAAATCCACTCTAAAGGTCAAATCTCCACCAAATCCCTACTCCAAACCTTCATACCTCCTCTCTACTTGGTGGATTCGAGATCTTTCAATTCGACCGTGTAACTCGCCTTTCGTGACGATTCTCTCGCGCATTCGACCTATCGGCAACTCTCTCTTCAAGGATTCAACAAGGTTTTGGTATAACTTCATCTCTCTCAATCAATTTCTCAATTCTTCAACCTTACAAATGGCACCAAAACCGAAAACGGGAATCAAGACGACGGCGTACAAACGAAAGGCACCCTCAAACTCCGAATTGGATTTCAATAACAAGAAAAATACCTTTCTTTTCAAAACACCGGGCGCTTACGATAAATTCCACGACAAATTAAGCGCGAAAAATGCATGCGAGATCTTTCATGCTCTCCGCCACGAGAAATCGCACAAGATCTATGATTTCGTGATTCAATTTCCGGAATTTTGGAAATTTATCGGGCTTTTGACGATATCCGACCCGGGTTACGAAACCCTAATTCGCCTCTTCTACGCCAATGCAACATTTGGTGACCAAACCTATCAAGTTACATCGTGGCTATTCGGGCATCCCGTAATAATAAACCCGTCCAACCTTTGCGAGTGGTTCGGTCTTGAGGTCAATCAAGATCAAGAGTGTTTCTATATCCGACGCGCAAATGAATGGCTCGGGAGTGAATCCTATGAAAAAATGAAGGAATACATGCATGGCGACTCCCAAACCACAACTTGACGAATTACGAACCGCGCCAACGGATTGTTTTTTACTTCGTAAATAACATCCTCGCTCCAGTTGCGGCTCTTAAAACAAATTTCGAACGGCGAAACATTTATCTTCTTCAACACCTATGGTATAAATCCAAATTAATAAATATTCCTTTCTTAATATACCATCACATGCAATATTTCTCGCAAATTGGAAACCTTCCATACGGGAATCTTCTTACTTGGATTTGCAATAAATTAAAGATCGCGATTCCCTGTGTTATTCTAATAAATCCTTTGGAAAAGGTGCCTAACCATGATCTCCTTGATCTTGACCGTTACACCAAACAATACAATCTTACACCATACTTTTGGGATTTTGACCCATATGGCTATTTCGCTCTTAAAACAAGTAAGGTATATCATTACTTTCCAACCTTGAACGAACGCGGACAACCCTTGTGGCCATCCGATACGGAATCCAAGACAACTACCAGTCTAGCGCACGCTTTACGAGAATTAAATCCTCAAGCTAATCCGGCCCCGGAAAACCCTAACCCTAACCCTCCGGTTGAACCCGCTATCAACCAAGACCCGCCATTGGCACCCGAGGTCGGGCACCATGATCTCGACGATGACGACGCCGTTGACTTCGACTACGCAACTGGTACTACAGACCAAGTATTACGCGCTATGACCCGTCGCCAAACAAGAGATCTCGCAGCTCTTCATAATGGCCAACAAGAGTTACGTCTCCGCCAAGATGAGAGCGGGGCCCGTTTTGCGGAATTCGTTCGTGAAAATAACCGTATGTATCAAGACCTTCAGCGGATTCAACAAGAGAATTTTCAAACCCTTCTCTCAGCTTTTAATGGCCGATACGCTCCCGGTTCCTCTTCCTCCAACCCTAACCCCTCCGACTTTGGCGGACCGGCCGAGTAACCCCTGACCTCTCTCCATCTTTAACCTAAACCCTAGTTGCGTTTTGCTCTTTTTTTTTTCTCTTACTATTATGTTATATTCTCATGAATCTATGGTTTGTATTTTGCTTATTTGTAGTTCCTATCTAAAATATTTTGAACTTGTGATATGGTGTATTAGTTGTTTCAACTTCTTTAAAACTCAAATTTCATTACAATTAATGTGTGCATGTGGTTCTCATTATTTTCTTTTCACTAAAATAAATAAACAACTAAATAATTCCAATCAAAATATATTTCATGGGTTATTAACTTAAGGGGGAGCACATTTAGAGGGGGAGTTCATGCCTCTCGGTCGTGTTCCCTTTTGCATGTTTTTCAAAAAGGGGGAGAATGAATTTAAACTTGCCAATTTATCAGAATAGTTTTGAAAATCATCAAAAGGGGGAGTTTGTTGTCCTCAGTTTGATGATATTTAAAACTTGCCTATCTCAGAAGAATAAGAAGTCGTCACGTAGGCAAAGGATTTCAAGAGAGTATCTCAAGGCGTGGGAGCAAGCTTCTTAGTTTCCGTGTGTGTTTCTTTTTCTTTTTGGTAGGCAATTTAATTTTTTATTAAAAAGGGAGTATAATCTGTAATTTGCCGTTTTCTGGCCAGTTCCGTTGTCAACGGAAGTGGAACCCTCCGTTGAACATTCTTTCGTCCTGACTTTGTTTTGGCTGAAATTGTATACAGTCCGTTGGGAACGGAATTATTCCGTTGCCAACGGAACTGTAGGAATTTAGCCGTTTAGTTTGAAATCTTCCTTGATTGCCTTCCGATTTTGTCAGTCCGTTGGCAACGGAAAAGGTCCGTTGTCAACGGGACTGCGCAGTTTTCCTTTTCTAGGGCTGCTCCCTTCCTCCTTTATAAAGTGGAGCCGCCTCTCTCAGATTTGTTAACGATTTCTATATACAAAAAGCAGAATACTCCTCTCTTAATATTGTTAATTTACTCCAAATCTTAAAGTGAGATTAGTGGAGTTTTTGAGCGTGTTGCTCGTTGGTTTGTTGAAGTTTCAAGAGATCGAGTTTGTAAGTTGTTGTTCCACCGGCCGTCAAGAGGTTGTTGTAAGGCGACGGTGGTTCGAGGTCTTGTACGATCTTGTTTGTTAGTGATAAACGGAGCCGCAAGGCAAGTCCCGGAAAAAGGTTTTCAACTGCCACTTTTGAGGGTGTTGAGAGTGTTTTGATGATAACTGAAGCTACGGGTCACTATTTTGAGCAAACTAAAAGTCTACGAGTAGGGGTGTCAATGGTTCGGGTAGTGCTCGAATTATATCCGTATCCATATATTTTTCCGGATCCGGATACATATTATACAGATTCGGATATGGTTTAGGTTTGTCGGATATGGATAAAATAATCCCAATGCATAAATAATAATGGCACTTTACATTTTAACTTGTAGAATAATGACAAACAATAACAATTCAACTGGGTTGAATTTACAATCTATCCTTGAGAAGGATAAGCTCAATGGGTCTAACTTCCTTGACTGGTTTAGAAATCTGAGAGTTGTTCTCAAGGCTGACAATAAAGAGTATGTCATAGAAGAGGCTTACCCAGAGGAACCAGAATAGGGAGCCGCAAGGGCTGCCCGAGACGCGTATGCTAAATACGTCAAAGACGACACAGAGATAGCTTGTCTCATGCTAGCGACCATGACCTCCGACCTTCAGAAGCAACTGGAGGACATGGGTGCTTACGATATGATCGTAACTCTCAAGGAAATGTTCCAAGAGCAGGCTAGAATTGAGTGCTACAAAGCGACCGTCTCTCTGACTGATACGAAGATGGTTGAAGGTTCATCTGTGAGTGCTCATGTACTCAAGATGAAGAGCTATATTGATCAATTGGAGAGGCATGGTTCAGCTATGCCCAGAGAATTGGCTGTTGACATAATTCTCGGGTCATTGCCTCCTAGTTTTAAGCAATTCATCAAGAACTATAATATGCATCAGATGAAGAAATCCATCACCAAGTTGCATAAGATGCTTAAGAATGCACAGGAGGACATGAAGACAAATGTTGTCAAAGACGTCCTAATGGTTCACAAGAAGAAGGGTAAGAAGACCGGAAACAAGAGCAAGGGCAAATGCAAAGTGTTGCCTAAACCTAAGAACAAGAAAGACAAGGATGGAGTTTGCTTCCATTGCAATAAGGTTGGCCATTGGAAGAGAAACTGCAAACTCTATCAGGACGAAATCAAGAAGGGTAGTGTGACTACCGCTTCAGGTATTTTTGTTATTGAAACTACGGGAGAGTGTTTTGATGATAACTGAAGCTACGGGTCACTATTTTGAGCAAACTAAAAGTCTACGAGTAGGAGTGTCAATGGTTTGGGTAGTGCTTGTATTATATCCGTATCCATATATTTTTCCGGATCCAGATACATATTATGCATATTCGGATATGGTTTAGGTTTGTCGGATGTGGATACGAATCTGGATCTTTTTCGGTTATTAAAATGCTAAAATATATTGCATGACTATTTTATAATTTAGAATATTATGAATATGTTTTTATATATAAAAAAAAATATGTTGAGTTTTGTATATTATATAGCTTTATTACAAGAAAAAATATATAAATAGTGTGTCACAATTATATCAAAATCTTAAAGTATAAGTTAAAAAATGGGTACCTATATTTGATAATTATCCAGATTCGGGGTAATATCTAGATCCATCCGGATCCAGGCTAGTATTTGAAATCTCATATTCGGATCCGTACCTGTAAAAATGGATCTGGCTCCGGTTACGGTTATGAGCGGATTAAGATATTTTATGGATACGGCCCTAGTTTTGCATATTACCCAAACCATTGACACCTCTATCTACGGGTCACCATTTTGAGCAAACTTAAGTACTCAATGTTGTTTGATTGCGGCCGGGGGGGTGATTAAAGGTGTAATTTTGTGCGGAAGTGTGACTTTTGAGTTCTTAGGGTTTTACCACTTTTAAGTTGTTCCACTTTAAATTAGATGGTTGAATTAATTTAAATAATAATAAATAATAAAATCAATAATAGAAAAGAAACATAGATACCGAACACCGAGACTTTTCGGCTCCTTGATTCTACTAATCCAAATAAGGTTTTCTTTTACAAGACCACGATTCACCGTTCGCCTTATAACAATTTGTAGCGAAGCAATGAAACAAACTTATAATCGATTTCTCAATCAACAACAACAACAACAAACGATTGCTCAATAACTCTCCTAATCTCACACAAGATTTAGAGTAATTTTGTTGAACACTTAAGAGAGAATTCTTGCTTTAGAATATTGAAATAAGATAGAAAACAGATTGGGGCTTGATCCTTTTAAAGAGGGAAATTCAGCCCCACAAAAAAGGAATCTTGCGATCTTCAGTTCATAACGGAACATGTTTCGTTCATAATGGAAGGCAGAAGTAGAAACTAAATAAATAAAAATCCGCAGTTCCGTTCAGAATCGAATATGCTAAAAAACTGCCAGAACCAAATCTTGCAATTCTGTTCAGAACGGAACAGCTTCCGTTCTGAACTGAAGCACTATTTACAGCCCAAGTCAGAACCAAATTTTGAGCAATTTTGACATGAATTTTCTCTATAAGTATAAAGCTTAAATTACTTCAAAAACAAAGACTTTTACTAAAAGAACATTTGAACAAGGCTCCAAAATTTGAACGCCAAAAACGCGAAACTTGAAGCTAGAATACGCGAAGCAACTCTTCGACAACTTCAAATCCGATCGAGATAGAACTTTTGCATGTCGACTCGAACTTGATAAAATTTTTGCACGTCCACTCGAACTTGATAAAATTCCTGATCTTAAACATGAAACTCAAACAATATTAGTAATTACATAATTGTTTTAAACATTATCAAACCGAGAACAACAGTCAAACAAATAATTTTATTAGTAATTCAACGGGTTGCTTTTAAAATAGCTAATGAACCCTTTTTACAGTGGAAACTTGAATAATTGTCAAAATAAATAGTTTCCTAAATACTAAACTTGTTTTAAAATATATTTCGAAAATAAAATATAAAAATAAATAAAAAAGTACATAATAATAAAATGTAATATATAATTTCCTTCTATTCTTTAAATATTTTTATAATTATGGTTGAGTAAGAAAAAGCATCAAGATATATCTCCAACGTAATATTTATCATCCATTTTACTTATATTTTTCTGTTCAACATGGGACATTTGACTCTTGAGAGTAATAGGCCGAATTAGGCTACATCTAGTTAATAGAGTATCCGTTGGACTGTCAATGCAATATTGGGCCGGAACAGAATAATCCGGGCCGAGAAAAATTGCCAATACTTTTTTTTTTTAAGAAACCCAATAACCCGCCAAGAACCTTTCTCCTCCAATCCAATTGTTCGTTCAAGTTCAAACCTGTTGTCTCAAGCTCGAGAGAAATTGAAAGTGCTAATCGACACCTCTTGGATCAGAGTTCGGGCAAGAAGCAGTTCACGCACTTCTGCTGCAACGAGTAGTTGAGAGTGCTGGTGCTCGATTGACGATCTCCTCGTCGACATTAACTGGCTCGAGAAATCAGCTATACATCTAATGACTTGAAGATGGAGGTCTGAGGTATTGGATCCGATCCGTGCAGAACCGATTCGAAACTTGTACTCAAATCAGATAAGGATAATTGAGTCGGAAAAGACTGGGCGGTGAGATTCTACAGCTCAGATCTGATAAAAAAAGGTTAATGTGCTCAAGCAAATCTTGATTTCTTTCTTCTGTTTCTTTTTTTCGATCTTGGTATTTCTTTGGTCCGTATCTAGGCAGCGGTTGGGATGGCCCTTTTGATACTGACTGTCATGTCCCGAGTGGACTGATTTTCAGTGAAATGAAGGTTTAGTAGGGGATATGGGGATGAATTGGTGAAATTAGGGATTTTGAGGTGGAATTGGGGGTAAATTGGTGTGATTAGGTGGTAAGTAAGAATTAGGGAAAATTAGGGTTTGTGATACTGTTGGAAGAGAGAGTTTAGTGATAGAGAAGCTATGTATATTTGGAGATAGAGAAGATATATATTTATAGATAGATAAATAGATAGGTACATTGATAGATAGAGAGGAAGGGGGAGGAGTGAGAGGTATTTTTCTATTTAGAGTTTCTTTTTTTTTTATTTGCAAAAAATAGGGTTATCTTTTTTTAGTTTGCAAAAGTAGTGTTTTTGCCATTTAGATTGGCGCAAACTATTCAGATTGCCATTCTACTTGCCGCAACATGATTTCACCAATTAGACTTTTTTCAATTCAACAAGCTTCATTAGTGTTACTCATTACGTAAGTGTTTGGCAAAAAAAAGAAGTAAACACCTTAAATGGAAAAAGAACTCGAGAGAGAGAGAGAATCAAGATTGAAAGAGAAAAACAAAGATATTGATTTTCTTTACATTTCTTATTGACGTCTAATACAACACTTAGAAGGGTATTTGTAACCCATTCTCAACCACTTTGACTAATTAACAAAGTTTGACTATTTTGACCTTACCAATAACAACTCTAATCATCCTAAACATTTCCCACATTCACTCTGCATAATATCTCCACAACTATTGTATTTATTATCATTTACATAATATTCATCTCATTGCAGAGATCCAGTAGTAATGGAGTTCACAGAGGCGTACAAGCAAGCAGGACCTTGTTGTTTCTCGCCTAATTCAAAATTCGTCGCAATAGCTGTAGATTATCGCTTGGTTATTCGTAATGTACTTTCTTTAAAGGTTCGATCTTTTATTCTTATTAACCATTGTATCATTCAGTTTTGGTGTGTAGTTTTCAATTTAACGCCCTTATTCTCTCCAATGTATGAGGCAGAGACAAATACAGGATATCTTAATTTTCTTACTTTTAGTTCGTATTATTGTTTGGCTTTGTCGACTGCACTATTTACGGGCAGGTAGTACCATTTTGGCCATACTAATTTCTTGTTGTTGATTTGATGTTTAGCATTTTTCTATTCTTGTTTTTTTACACTTCCAATTTTGGTATGGGTTGAGTATATAGGTTGAATTGGGTTAAACCAACGACAATTAGGGCACAATTGCACAATTTCCTGGTTAAAATTTAGGGAAGAGATAAGGTTTGATAGCAAAATTGAGGACGATTAACCCTGCATTAGGCTAATTCGATTCATAGTTTCAAGATTGATGTGCAATGAGACTTATTTAGTCTTAATTGCTTGTTTGAAAAAATGCTACCAAAATTAAAATTTATGCCACATTCTAACCGGTCTAAGTTTATGTAGGTAGAACAACTATACTCATGCGTAGACAAGATAAGCTTCATAGAGTGGGCCCCGGATTCGGAGTACATTCTTTGCGGGTTGTACAAAAGGCCAATGGTGCAGGCCTGGTCTCTGGCGCAACCTGAATGGACGTGTAAAATTGATGAGGGTCCAGCTGGCATCACTTTTGCAAGGTGATGATGTCATCATGATGTACCTTAGTTGCATAATATATAGACTTTTTTTTTTCAATTTTTTCATCTTTGTATATTTTCGCTTTCTTTGTGTTGCACAACTATGACTATGAGTTAGTTTGAGGCTAAAATGGTGAAATTGAATTGAATTTGTCATAATTGTGGTACAATTAGACAACTGAAGTAATTGCCTAATTAGTATGAAGTAAGGGTAAATTGTAAATAAATTGAACCAGTATTATACCATATTTGTGGTGACAAGTACTAGTAAATTAGCAAAGGCTGATTACACACGAGGTTAAAACAAATATGTTCTTGTTGAAATTATAAACTTAACAACTAACATGTCATCCTTTTCCTTGTCCTCTAAACCTTAAACCCTAACCCTAGATCTGAAATTGCCAGGTGGAGCCCGGACAGCAGGCACATCCTGACCACCTCTGAATTCCAACTCCGTTTGACGGTGTGGTCCTTGGTCAACAAGGCTTGCGTGCAGGTTCCGTGGCCAAAGCATGCGGCCAAAGGCGTGTCTTTTACGAAAGACGGCAAGTTCGCTGCGGTCTGCACGAGGAAAGATTGCAAGGATTACGTGAATCTCTTGTCGTGCAATTCCTGGGAGATTATGAGGACGTTTGGTGTTGATACAATTGAGTTAGCTGGGGTCGAGTGGGCCCCTGATGACAGTGCTATAGTTGTTTGGGATTCACTTCTTGAATATAAGGTATCCTACCCACCCTTTCTTTTTGAATTTTGTTTTTTAGCCATCAAATTAGCCAAATGTCAGGACTTGTTAGCCCTATATGTTCAACTGAGTCCTGCTTAAGCTTCAATTTCCCGAATTATCCCAAATTGGTGGAATTAACCCTGATTTGTGCATTAAGTAGTAGTCTAGAAAAAGATAAGCAGGACTGAATATATGGCCTTGTGATGTTTTTTTTTTATTGCTGATCTGAATGTAAATATTAGATCCGACTGCCATATAAAGTTGTTTAGGACTAGGTCTAGGTTGAATTCTATGTCTATAGTGTTATTATTAGTTTTATTAGAAAAATGTTTGCTCAAACCCGTAGCTGTACCATTCAATCAGGGCTTTGTATATATTTATCTAGTTTCATCTACCATTCTAGAAAAACGAAAAAAATATAATGAAAGGAAATAAGAAAATAGTCCGGTCAAACAGTTCAAGTGTTATTTCATTTTCATTCCATGTTTTGCATGCATTTATTTAATTTGCATCTCCTAAATGATTAACTGGCTATATTCCAGGTTTTGATATATTCTCCTGATGGGAGATGCATGTTCAAGTATCAAGCATACGAATCAGGATTGGGTGTGAAAACAGTGGCATGGTCTCCGTGTGGCCAATTTCTGGCAGTGGGGAGTTATGACCAGCAAGTGCGGACACTCAACCACCTCACTTGGAAAACCTTTGCTGAGTTCTTGCACGTCCCTACAATCCGCCAGCCCTGCAATGCTACAATTTTTAAGGTAAGTAATATAAGTTCAAACTTCAATAGTCAAGACTTAAACTGAGACTGATAGTTATACGAAAATGCTATACTGCATGATAGTGATGCATGATGGCAACAGGATGGGCCCAATGTTGAAATTGTCACAATTGAAATTTGGTACAGCTAATTTAAGAAATAATATTTACACTGTAGACCCTTCTATGCTTTCGTCATGCGTAATTGTGATGCATTGTAACAATTTTCATAGTTAAATCAATTATTCTTAATTTTACCTATATTTTATGTTATCTAATTGTGGAGGTTGAGATTTGTAGGAAGTTGATGAGCCTCTGAATATTGATATGTCGGAGTTGGGTCTTGGTGAAGATTTTGCTCATAATTTTCATGATGCTTGCCCTGGTACGAAACCTATCTCAAGTTTCATTGCTTACAAACTGAAACGAAAAAAAATTCAAGTTTGATATATGTTGGTACTTAAATCACGATTTCTGTTTCAGCATATTAATGTTGGTTATTTAAATCAATGATTACAGTTTTGGCATTTTTTATGTTGGTCATAAAATCAACTACTGCAGTTTCAGCCTAACATTTTAAGCCTCAAATAAGCTAGGGTTCCTATCCTACACAAATCTAGTTAAAGATAAAAGAAGCTAGAAAAACATAAAAGCATATCTCATTTGTTTTCATTTGAATCAACCACTTTCATCTTTGTATTCAGGTTATAACAATTAATAAAACATATAGCTCACAGTAAAGTTTCAAATTGTAGGAGTGGCAGAAGGAAATTGCAGAGTAAAATACAAAGTGATGGATTTACCGATCACTTTGCCTTCACAGAAGCCCGCGATTGATAAACCTAACCCCAAACAAGGCATCGGTAAGTTAAATTTCTCCTCTCATTCTCCACTATTTTATCCTATACAATTTCATTTTGTAAAGGGATTTGAGATACTTGCTGACTTTTTTGAGATTTTATGATGCAGGTCTGTTGTCATGGAGCAGTGACAGCCAATACTTTTTCACACGAAATGACAGCATGCCAAATATCCTGTGGATTTGGGACATTTGCAGGCTTGAACTGGCCTCTGTTTTGGTACAAAAAGACCCAATTCGTACCGCCATTTGGGACCCCAATCACCCCAGACTGGTTCTCTGTACTGGGAGCTCATATATTTACATGTGGGGCCCGACTGGTGCATGTTGTGTTAATATCCCCTTATCGGAATTCTCCATATGTGAATTGAAATGGAGCTCAGATGGTAACAGACTACTTTTGAAGGATAAAGAGACGTTTTGTTGTGCTGCTGTTGTTGCGTCGGATTTGTCGGAGTCGTCCGAGGGTAGCTTGGAAGCCTCAGATGATGATGAATGATGTGTTTGTGACTATTTGGCTGTATTTAAACTTGAAAAGGATGTGTGAAAAAAATTACTTGAATTACTTTTTATCAATGTTGTAATTTCAGTTTCTGTTGGTATGTACTGATACTAAATGAAAAACTTTTGGCTGATTTACAGATTTCAATGTGTCGGACACTCAACATCAACCTTAATCAGTTATCTAACTTAGGTGCCGCAGCAAAAATGGAAGTTAACATCCACATAAGTGACAATAATTCCATATTATTGAAGGGACATTTTGAAGAAAAAGAAAAACTGTACTATTGTAATCCCTGGATTTTCCTTAAACCGTTCTTGACTAAACCTGTTATAACGAAAAAAGTCCATACTAGTATATCAAACGGTCTGTTATTTTGGGATTTCAAACTCAGCTCTGAATCAGCTATGTCAACATTTCCTGCATGTCCAGGCCATCTGGTCCTTTTAAATGCAGGAGAAAGTGAAGACTTTTGTCCAAACAGGTCAGTCATAAGTGACTTTTCACATGATCCGTCCGATGCTTAGAGCAAAGCTATCAAACAATCTCTTATTTTTAAAGGTACCCATCATGAAAATATACACCATAAGCAGTTAGAGTTTTGTTTCCATGTTATTAGATATGGCCATATGAGTATATAATTTTGATTGAACAAAGTTGAAAAGTAGTTGCAAAATAAATAAACATAGAAGAGGAAACATTTCAACCCCTGATATTTGGCTGCTAATAGCACTGCCAGGTTCAATGCCGAGGACCACCACCACCACCTCTTATTCGATTGTGCATACTCCAAATCTGTTTGCCCATTGGCCTCCCATCAAATCCAAAAATCAATGCCGATACACATGGGGACATTGGATAATGATGGATAACGTGGTTCTCAGGGGCAATTTGGAAGGAACAAAAATCACGCATATTTCGTAGAATCGCCAACGGGCCACAAATCATCTTTTATCAGACGTTCCAAGACGCGAAAACTTGGGAATAAGATGGCCTGTTGCAGTTTTTTTTATAAACCTTGTGGCAGTATTAGACTAACTTTTGGCCTCTGACCAGGTTTGCACAAATAACAATAACAGTTTCTAAGAAAAAAATGATCGAATGAATAACTAAATGAAACAAAATTATGGATCAATCTTAATGGAATAAGTGAACTCAACAATTTAAACCTTGATAATAAAATTAGTATAAGCTGCTGTAATATTTGAGCTTAATCTATCTTTAGATTGCTGGTTATGTTTCTAAAATTAACCAAAGAAAATAATTAATTAATAAAATAATATCAAAATGATATAAACCTGGATGTAGTGCGATCGAGTTGCAACTGCCCTAAAGACAATGATGCCGCGAGAAGCAACTGGATGAATTATTCGTGCTAATTTTGATTTAGCTAATAAGCCCGTGAAAATTGAATTGAAGGTATTGTTCGAATTCCTTATGATATGCAATTGAAACAAGTTCTTGCTAATGGTAAAAAAGAAGGTATGAATGTGGGTGTTCTTACTTTATTTGAGAGATATGAATTAGCTCCTATCGAGCGCATTTCTCCTGAATTGAAAAAAGATAGGAAATTTGTCTTTTCAGATTATTGTCCCAATCAAACACTTCTGTGCAGGTTTTATTGTTTATCTGTCTCTGCGGTTCTACTCCACGAGAAATTCTCATAACCATTTCTCAATCAAACATTATTTTATATAATTGGAAGAATATATTTGTGTATGGTCATATCAGAAAGAAGGAGAAAACCTCTTTTCACAATAAGAGTGAAGAAGACTTATTTAAAGAATTAAATTTCATTTCTAACTCTATTAATTCACTCTTTTGTTTCATGTTAGCGATTATTAAAATGTCAAGAACATAAAATTTAAAATTTTATTTTTGAATTAAATAATACAACATATAATTTGCTAAATCTATTTTTGTATAATCTAATTAATAATAAAACTACTTTATTATGTAGCATGCTGATGCTAATATTTTGTTATATTTCGTAGATTTAAAAAATTAATGATTAAAATGCTAACTAGTAATTATGATAGGATTAAATCTGGAATATAATCCTCGACTCATTTTTCTTTCTTGTAATTCAAGCCCAAAGGTAAAAACGTCCAATTTAGAAAATTGAAGGACTTCCATGTAATTATTAATTTGGGCATAATCAAAATTCAGAATTTCGTCCCCTAGCCCCCCCTCTTGCCATAGATATATCTCTCGCAATATAAACACGCATTTCCAAAAAATGGCGGGTTGGCTTTTTGTACTACTGCTTAAGGACTGAACTAGAGAGGCGCAATTTCCCTTCCTCAAGTCGAAGTCGAATTCTAGGTTCATAGCACTCCACCGTCGCACATGGAGCACGGCTGCGCCGCCGATCACATCGTCGATGTTGACGCCAAGCAAGATACCAGAAAAAAAAAGACAATGAGCAAGAGGCCCAAAAGCCCAATCTGGTACTTTTAACTTTTATTTGAAAAATTCTTCTTTCTGGTCTTGAGCTTTCATGGATTCATCGAGCAATTCTCTTGGTTATTTGTCAGGAGAAAATAGAAAATGAAAAACTGATGCAATACCTCATAGCAAATCGAGATAAAGGACTTTCCTCAGAGGAGGCTATTCACCGCCTTAAGATATATGGTCCCAACGTGATTGAAATGTCTAAAGAAGTCTTACTCTTTCCCCTGTTTACTTTTTAAGTTTGCTCTTAAAGAAATTGTGATGAGAAAGAAGGCCTGGGCGAACAGAACTTATCATCAATTATCTCGTTCTTCTTGTTTCTTTCTCTTGCTTAATTTCGCACTTGTCCTCTGAAATTTTGCAGACTTGAAATTGAGCATATTCAATAGTTTATCTAGTTTTGTGAGTTAAGTTCGATAGGTATTGGTCTTAGTGTGTTCAAAGTTTGTGTTCTTCTGGAAATTTTGATGGCAAGGGAAAAAAGAATTTACCGTCAAGTCTATATTGTTTCCTTCTCCTCTTTTAATTTGGCAATTGTGCATTGAAATTTATTCCAGGAAGATACAAAAATAAGGAGGTTGATGAATAAAGTATGTTTATGCTTGAAGTGGGATCCAATCGTACCTGAACACAAGTTTATGATGAGGTTCATATCGAATCCAATCTCATGGGCCATGGTGATTGCTACAATTCTTGTATGCCATTGGTGGTGATAAGCTATATTTGTATGACGCCGTGGCCATAACCTCTCTCCTATTGCTTAGTTGTATCTCTTGTTATGTGGCTATGATAAAAGTGAGAAATGAAAAGGCACCCCTAATTGGAGCCCTGAAACAAAAAACCAGGGTACGATATTTTTCTTACTTTCTTTTTGCCCATTTTTCTAGCATTAATCTCATGTGCACAATTCAACATATTCAAAATATCACACGTACCCCTACAAAACATTAGAAACATCTTGTATAATACTAAAAAAATTATTAAGGAATATCTTGTGTACGTTTTTCATAATGCAATTAAGTTATGTCAAACATCGCAGGTTTTGAGAGATGGTAGATGGAGAGAGGAAGATCCAGTGAATTTGGTTCCGGGCGATATTATCTTTCTCAAATGGGGCGATATAGTGACTGCAGGTGCTCGTCTCATTGATGACTATGAAGTTACAACAAAGCTCAGCACGTGGTCCAGAGGTGTATATGGGTCAGTCGTTTACTACCAACAGTCAATTCTTTTTGGGGAAGGTGTCGCTGTTGAAATTGCCACGGGCCATAATATTTCTCCTAAGTCTCCAAATATGATGCCCAATCATTCTGGTTGGCCTGGTCAACTAAGGCGAGGTGTTGCCGTAGCTGGATACTTTTGTTTTGGGGTGATCATAATTGGGACTTTGATTGAGATAGTCGTGACATCGGCAAGGAATAAGTGTCGCTCATTGGCGGTCTTCCGATGGCAATGCCTGCAGTTTTTTATGTATGTCTGTCATGTAGGTCCCGCAAGCTATGTCAGCGGGGTTTCTAGCAGAGAAACAGTGGGGTTAGAGGACTTGGCTGCCATTGATACTGTCTTCTTTAACATGACTGGCACCCTCACACTCAACGAGCCCAAGTTTGATAGGAGCAAGATACAAGTATTCCCTAGTGATATGGATGATGATGCTATTCTTGTAGCTGCAAGATCAAATATGAGAGAATGTGACTTGTATAAGGAACCAATTGATGATGCCATTCTCAATATGTTGTCCAACCCCGATCATGTAATTTTTTTTTGTATTACTTGATAATTATCTATCTAATGCTATCTCGTTTTTCCGCTAAATCATACATGTTTCTTCGACATCTTTGTGTCCTAGGCATTATCTTGTATAGAAGGGGAAAAAGGGTATTCTCCCTTCAATTGTTTTCAGAAAATATCTTCTTGCACATTTCGTCTTAAGGATGGTCGCTCATGTTGTGCATTTAAGGGTGACCCGAAGCAGGTACGAACCTGCTGACACATTGCTAGATTGTGTTGCTTTGTTTTTCGAGCTAATCGTTTCTTTTTCCTTCTAGCAGATAATGTGGAATTGTCAATGGCGAGATGAGCGTGAGAAAAAGGTAACCGAGACAATTGAACAGTTGGCTTGGGATGGGTACGACTCGCTGGCGATCGCGCTCAAGGTTAACAAGTTGCCTGATACAATCTTTTTCTTCTCGCCTCATTTTTTTTCCCCAAACCTTTTTAAACTTGAAAAAACTAAATTTTTTTTTTTGATCAAGGAAAAAGCTAATATTTAGGAATCTCAATTTTTAGGATTCCCCAAGAGTACCCGCATGGAAGCTCGTTACCCTCATGCCCTTCAAAGTTGATCTTAGAGAAGATTGTGTAGAAACTATCGGCAGCCTAAATGAAATGGGTTTGCGTGTCATCATTCTAACAGGTTATATGCATATAATGATAGTAGTATTGGTGTTTCTTAGATGAGTATATTTTTTCTAATTTGCCCAATTTCCTCGTTTCGTTATTAGGGGGTCGAAGTCCCATAAGGAAAGAAATATGTGCAAGGCTTGGAATGCCTACTACAGATGTCTACTGCTTTGGTGAAGATGATGATGATGTTAAATTATCAGATGGTTTACTATCAAAGGCAAATCCGATGGCAATTACCGAAGCTTACACAGGTTTGAGACCTTCTATTCAAGCTTGTTCTTTTTCTCGTTGATATATAATTTGTCTGACTTTGTTTTCCATGGACCAAGGATCAAAGAGAGAATAGTGAGCTATGCCGTTACAGAGATGGGTTATCGGTGTGCCATTGCTGGAGGAGGAAGGAACGATATTGGTGCATTAGAACGAGCTCATGTAGCAATTTCTGGACCTAATGCTAGTGACAAGGCTAGGCGTCTTTCTGATCTTGTGTTAACTACGACCAATTTATCTCCCTTTGTTAAAACTGCTCAAATAACCCGAGTAATTTCTGAAATGTTGGCAAGTTACCTCGTGAGTCTCTTATCCTTTGTCATTTCACACTATTCATTCGTTCATAATCTATCTCAATAGGTTTCATTGATTTCTCGCAGATTTATGCCGTATCTTCTACAGTCCATGTTGTAAGTACCTACTTCAAGACTTGCTTTTCGAGATTATAGATATAGTAATATTGTAGCAACCCTTACAATAGATTTTCTCTTATTATATGCTCTAATCTAACTCTGTTCTTTTTTCTATTTTCAAAGCTCGGCATCCTTCTTGTTTCACTTATATGGAGGGTTAGCCTCTCATGGTTTCTTGTTTTAGTCATGGCTTTCTTCAACTACGGTAAGTTTTCGCAAAGACAGCTGAACTCCACTTTTCTTTGTATTTTGTTTCTGTTCCTACTAAATTACTCAAGTTTACTGAATGATTTATACCTGAATGCACCAGGTATAGGATTTGCATTCTTAGGGGAAAGTACTTTCCGATCCAAGTCCCCGTTAAGATGGAAAGTCTGGAAGATGATCGCAGCTGGTGTCTCTTTCGGTTTCTACCTTTCTCTGACTACGATAATCTTTGTTTGGTCTCTCAATTTCTTCCCTGTATGGACTTGTCACTTTATAGTGTAGTATTAATTTTCCTGTGCTTTTTTAAGTTTCAGTTTGATTAATGGCTTTTGTGCATATATGGTAGGGTGTGCTCAAAGTTAGGCCCCTTAATCAGAATTCGATGAAGGCTGCTTTGTTCCTCCAAACGAGTATTGCTAATCAAGCTGTTGTATTTTTTGCAAGATTTAGCAAGTTCAGCTTGGTGGATTTCCCTGGCCCTTCCGTTATCTATGCCTTCTTTGTCTTGCAGATGGTCAGACCTTTCCCTTACGATTCTTTTAATAATGCTATATCTTTATTTTAAAAAAACGCCATATTGTAGAAACTTTCTAAAGTCCTTTATGATATAGTTTGAATTTCTTTTTAACCCTATATTGACATTTCAATCATGAGTCAAACAAATATTTTTGCAATAAAAATAAGCTAAGTTAAGAGTTCTCCTCACATTTCTCTTTAAATGTAATACAACATAATGTTGACTATATTTTCAAAATCAACTAAAATATTTTGATACTTTTATGAACAAAATCTGAATCTGAAAAAACAATAAACAATAAGAGGTATTTTCGTAAATAAGAACTTATTTGACATATTATAGGTTTAAAAAAACTCAACCCCTATCAGAGTCTCCAAAAAAAAAAAATACAGAGAGGTTACAAAATTTTCAGAAAAGAGAATGAGTTTTTCAAACAAAAATCTTTGGGTTGGGCAGCAGTTATTTGGATGTATAATTATCTTTTAATGTTAGTCCTTGGTTTGATCAAATTTATCACATGTCGTTACAGTGAAAAGGCTTGGAATTGGATTAGGTTTAAAGGCGCTCACATTATTTCAAACATATCGAGGGTTTTAAGTTTTTCACGTGTCAAAATATATACATTTTCCTCTATATAATATCTACTTCTTTCTTGATTTGGTTTACATTGTCATCTTTGTAAAAATTATTCTAGGTATATTCTCCCCCAGTTTGGATGCATCTCAATCTTAGTGTTATTTAAGGTCATTCTCTTTATTTTTCAGATGAAGGATAGCTTTTATTTTTTGTTCATATTTTGTGATGTTTTTTCTGGTTATGTTTGTAAATTATGGACACAGGTATTTTGTATCTTTTTAATTCTTTTATGTAATAAAAGATTCTCTTTATGTATATTCTTGTGGTGCTTTGATAATATCAATGTGTTGATCCTTCTTAAAATTGAATCAGAACCATTTTCGAAACCAATGTTATTATTTGGAATGCAGTAATAATAATGAATTACTAAATATTTTTAAGATTATTCTTGCATAAACTAGAGTGGTTCGCCTTAGTATACAATTTTATGAATTATGTATAATATTCGGTGTGGTATAGATAATATTTTTATAATATGTAATTACTTAAATAGAAAAATGTGATAGAAAAAGAGGTAAATAAATTATATTTTTTTCTTCAATATATATTCTTAAGTAGTATACACGGTTATTTTGTATATGAGAAATCTGAAAGCGCGACGGATAGAGCGTTCCCAAACCTAACGGAATTTTGTATATATTATTTTCTCCGCTTTTCAATATACTATTTTTTTTTTCAATATATTATTTTTATTGTTTCACGTATAAATTGTTTACTGCAAATATATATTGTTTACATAAAATGAATTCTATATATTTTTTTTTAAGTTTTACATAATGTTTTATTGCATCTATATATTATGTGAAAAAGGAAGGCCCATGCAGCATCAGTTCCCTTTTGAATTTTTTATCATATTTTCTTGAGTTGTACATGAAAATTTTACTTTATTTGGAGATGTGCTAAATATAATGTCATGCAGAAATAGTGATCAACGCCAGTATTCTAATTTATCAATTTTGCCGATGATACTTGATAGTTTCATATACTATACTTCCATATATTTTTGAGGATTGTTTATGGAACTTTTTTTAGTTACAAATTTAAACTATTTTCGAAAAAGGAAAAAAGTTTTACTTGGTCAAAATATTATTTTATTGCTTGTTGGGTAAAAATTACAAATTTTCACTAGTAAAAACTATTTATATTGATTTAAGAGTATGACTAAATCATAAAGCATATAATTAGCTTATTTCAACATGATTTTTTTTATTTAAAAGTTTAAAACTTGAACAAAACTAAAGAAATAAAAAGAATACCAGTGTAATTTGGTCAGTTCGGTTTCTCCAAATCAAAACGAAACGTATTAAACCAAATAATTCAAACTTTTGAACCGAACACTTGATGTGCATGGGTCTCAGAGTGTAGAACTTGATTTTCTCCTTCATTTCTCAACCATTTTTAGAGTTCTATATATGGATGGAATCAAGGAGAAGAGAGGAACATGGTGGTGAACCTAGTTGGAAGAATGGAGCATGTGCAGAGGTATATATGGATGGAATCAAGGAGAAGAGAGGAACATGGTGGTGAACCTAGTTGGAAGAATGGAGGCATGTAGAGAGGTATATATAACTCATGAATGACTCGGTTTGCATTTTTGGATGATGAAGTTGATCACCGGAGTTCAAAGCACTATATAAAAAAATAGCATATTGAAGAGCAGAAAAAAGTATATATAAATTCCAAACTAATATATAAAATAATATATATGTCAAACAACAAAAACAATATATAGAAAAAATATATTGAGAACTCGAGCAATTAAACATTCAAAAAAAAAAAAAAAAAAATATATATATATATATATATATATATATATATATATATATATATATATATTGAAAAGTGGAAAAAAAATATATACAAAATTCCGTTCCGTCTCGTGCTCTATCATGTCATGCTTTCACATTTCACTTCTAAAAATGACAAATATTTTTATTATCATTAAATCATAATCAATTAAGAAATAATAGTTAAAATTTAATAATAAAGTTACGAGGAATTTAATATTTACCCTTCTAAAAACTTAAAATATCATATTTACCCTTCCAAAACCTTAAATATCATATTTACCCTTACAAATGTCAAATATATCATATTTACCCATCTGATATATTTCACCATTAAAACTAACTTATAAATATAAATTTATCATTTTACCTTTATTCTTCATTCATTTCTTTCTTCTAATTCATCCTCCTCCTTTTCCAATTGATCCTTTCAACACAACATTTCACACCAGATTGATAGAAGAAAATAAAGAAAAATACTCTCTAAATTATTTATTGAATGTGGAATAATCTCTTACAATTTCTTTTTTCTCTATTTTGACACTACAACACAACCATATTTATATAGTTATACATGGTGTATTTTAATATTCATAATACATTGAAACTAGACATAAAAACCTTCATCTACCAACTAAATGATATTAACTCGCATAAATGTCCAGTATCTTTGTTATTCTCTCTAATTCTAACTCCCACTAATGACCATACATATTTATTTATTTATTTATTTTTCTTTTATATTTAAAATAATATTAAATAATTAATACAAATATTAAGTTTAATATTCCAACATCCACCATTAAACTTAATATTTTATCCCGTCTCGCATCTCGAGAAGATTCTTGAGCTTCTTGAAAAGTTCCACCGTAAATATATGGTGAAGATATAAGCTACTTGTTCTTTATTCACCACTTGAATTAACTTCACTTCACCATTTTCACATATTCTCGAATGAAAATGAGACCGCACATCAATATGTTTACTTCTCTCATGATGAACCAGATTTTCACTAACGCAATAGCCGACCTATTTTTGTCATAAAAAGTTTGTTTGTTTTGAGTCATTGTTTTTCTGCAGTTTATCTGTCCTTTTTATCAGTGATTTGAGTCAAAATTAGTTCAAAAATATTAAAATTGATTTTTCCCTGTTAAAATTTTGGTTTCTTAGATCAATTTCTACATAGCCCCATTCTTGTATATATTTTCTGAGATATAGACATTTTTATTGATTAATTCCGGCCTATAGGAAGGTGAATAGGCCAAATTCGTGCAGAAGTGTGGTTTGGACTTTTAGGGTTTTACGACTTTTATAATCTTAGACTTTAGATGTATGATTATATAAATTCAAAGTAAATTTAAGATAAATAAATAAAGAGAATAAACAAAGATACCGAACACCAAACTTGTTAATGAAGTTCGGCAAGATGGTTGCTTATGCCTTAACTACCCATTCTCGCTAGCAGCTCTTGCCGTGTTCACGAGCACCTACTCTCCGGATATGCCTCTCGGCTCCTTGATTCACTAATCCAAATAGCATTTTATAAGATTGGACTCAACAATCGCTTTACAAACTTGTAGAGATTCGTCGAGACTAAACAAACCGATCTCTTTCAATCAAATTAACCAACTAACATAATCTATGACCTCTCAAAATTGCTCACAATAATACTGATTAGTTAACTTGGACTCTAGAGAGAAAACCTCAAAATTTTGCTAAAAAGATTGATGAAAAACGAAATTGGGGACTGCTCAATTTAAAAATGGAAGGACCAGCCCGTCAAAAATGGAAACTGCCTTCTTCCGGTCGATTGAAATAAGAAAAAGGAAGGAGAATCTATATCTAACGTCTAGAAATCTGAGGTTCCGATCGACTGGAAGTAACTTTCGGTTGGCCGAAACTAAAGACAGATTTCCTTGACATGACTTCTGGCCAACCGGAAGTAACTTCCGGTTAACCGGAATTGCAACCAAAAACAAAGTTGAAAATTGCTCTCTCTAGAGTTTAAATTAATTACTCAAAACTCCCACACAAAACAAACCCAAAACACACGGAGAACTCCAACTCTTGAAACGTCGGAAACGTGGGTCTTGAAAGCTTGAAATGCGAAGCAATTCTTCGATAACTTCTAATCCGATCGAGATAAAACTTTTGCTGTCAACTCGAGCTTGATAAAACTTCTTGATAAAAAAACTCAAACAAAATTAGTATTCACGTAATAGTTTTAAACATCATTAAATCGAAAACAACAATCTCCCCCTTTTGATGATTTTCAAAATTATTCCGTAAAATGCAGCATTTTATATCTTCTCCTCTTTTTTGAAAAATAATCAAAAGAGATCATCAAACGAGAGAGAACAAAGCTCCCCCTAAATAGATGCTCCTCTTGAGTCTAATAACCCGTTAAAAAAATATGATTTCGCAAAAATGACTTTTATAACTAAAAACTTCATAATACAATTTTGGGTTTTAACTAACTGTTTCAAATAGGTGTTTTTACACCAAATTTTCATAAAAACAAAGTTTTACATTTTTGAAAAATCCTTTTTTATATTTTTGAAATATACATATAATCTTTAAACAAGTTCAAAAGCAATAGTTTCTAAAAGAAAATTGAGGATAAGACATATAGCGCCAAAAGTATATAATGAGTGAAAGCAAGAAATTTAAGCTTCGAACATGAATTACATAACCTCGACCAAGTGTCAGATAATATGAGAAGATGTTCATGACTTGGCGAAAATATCGTCGACTTCAATCCGATTAGCCAACTCGATCAATTCCTTCATGTGATTTGTGAAATGACACAAGTCACGTAGATTTTCCACGTTTCCTGATTGGTTCCCGTCAAGTTGTCCAATTTTCCTGTATCTAAAAGCAAAACTTTCTCGACATACAAGTTAGAAGATCCGTCAAGATAAAATTTGATCACAACTCCCCCTAAGAATATGACTAATTAAAATGGGGTGGGTGGTTTTTGGGGGGGGGGCGGGGGTGGAGATCAAAGCGCCTAGGTAGATTTTGATTCCTACTCATTTAATGAGGAGTTGCTTTCAATATTTCTATCTTTCCACAACCACATGTACTTCGGTGAAGTACTTATTTTGAGCAAAGGGCATTCCAAGGAAATGTGACTAATTTTACAACAATAATTGCAAAACGTACAAGTAGGACTCGAGGTCTTATCAATCTTCACGAAATGAAAATTGTAATTGTATGAAAATTTGGCTTATGAATGCGAATCAATCAGTCTGTGATTCCAGCTCTCTGTGTTTCTTTTTTAGTTTGGACGCCTGTGAGCCGTTCCTCTTGAGTCGCGATTCCTTGTGATCCATGCTCCTAGGTCAAATAGTACCGCGCCCACGGGTGGGACTGCGGTGCGATGACTGCTCTATGTCTCTTTTGCGTCCTTCATGGCCTTTTGCTATAATTTCTGCAATCACTTATGATTCGGGAAGTAACTTGATTCGTGGGTTAAAACTTAAATAAATTATTAAAATACTAATTAAAGTGTAGAAAATAAGGTACAACATAGAGGATAAATATTTATATGAATTACCCTATCAACCTGATTTTGAATTCTTCTTGTATTCGCTATGGTGTGAAAATAAGATGCGTTCTTATCTCCTAATTTTAGCCATATGCACGAGGATCTCTGTTGTCATTTCTCTTCCATGTTATTAGCAATTTCCTGTGCTTTTTGTTTGACCTGGATTCTGAGCTTGTGCTCATCCACTGCCAAGTCCCATACTTCTTCAACGTGTCTAAGGCATTGAATTGTTGCTTGACATATTTTCTTCAACCTGTCTTTAAATTTATTTTTTGCCCATTCAGATAAGCCTTGTACAATCGCATTAATTTTGCCATTAAATTTTTTGGCTTCATCTGTGTGGCTTCCCATGCTCTCCTCTGCCTGTCAGATGGAAGAAATAATTTCTTTGGCTTCTTCATATTTAAGCCAAGCCCTCTCAGTTTTCTGTTTTTTAGGTCTACTAAAAGGAGATATAATTTCCAACTTTAGAGGGCAGTGGTCGGAGGTAATTAAGGATAGATCCTTCAGTGTTATCTGAAGGTTGCTGTTTAAAATTTCATGGGAGACGAAAGCCCTACCTAGTTTTGAGAAGGTTAGTTGTGGTCTCTTGTTTGACCAGGTGAATGTACGTCCTTTAAGTTATAACAACATTAAAAATCATAAATGGGAAATACGAACCAACTGATCGAGTTCAAGAGAGAATTTGTGAGTGTTGAGAAGTTTGGCCTGTTTATTAGAAAACCTAGCATCTTTATCCTTTGAAGTATCCCGTAAATGGACAATGTCATGCTTCAAGTAAAAAATCTAACAAAGAACTGAAAAATTCAGGAAAGAAACAAAAAAAAGTGTTTTGAAAAAAGCTCACTTTTGCAAGTTGCACCCTCAACTATTTTTTAAGCACTTTTGCCCCTTCCATCCATTAACTGTACAGTCACCCATTAAATGATGACGTGGCATTAATGACATGGCAAATTTATTATTATTTTATTTGATGAGTTGGATTTTATTAGGAAAAAAAATAAACGAAAAAAGACAGCAGTCCTGGTTCTTTCCCCTTCTTTCCTTTCTCTTTCTTTCCTCTTACTTTCCCTTCGTTTCCCTCTCTGACTTGCAAACTGAAGCCAACTTGCCTACCTCCGCCGCCCAAGCTCCGGCCGGCGCCGCCCAAGGCAACAACCCCTTCTCTCCCCTTCTTTCCTTTCCTTCTCTCCTCTCTTTGTTCGCTCGCCTCTCTGAAACTTCACAAACTAAGCTCCGCCCCACTTCTCTGCCACCTACTTCTCAGCCGCCAAACTCAGGCCGGCGCCGGCCAACTCCGACGAAGATCCTCCCCATCCGTCCGGCCATCTTTTGTGCGGTTATCTCCTTTTCCTTTGTCTTTTCTCTCCATATCAAAGCTCTAATTTTCAATTTCTTATTTTCTTGAGTTTTTTTTGTGTTAATTTTAGTTGATTTTGTTCCTACAAATCATATATTAGCCAAAATTGTTACTTATATAGATTAAATCACTGCTCAATTTTTGTTAGATTTTTCATAAAAATGAACTAAATTGATGAAATTAGTTGCAAATAGGTTCAAATTAATTAGGCACAAATTAATTAGGTGCAAATTGGATAACCCTAGTTTTCATGAACTTCGAAATCGGCCCAAATTTGCTGCATTAATTGGTATATTTTCCTGTCATATTTTTTAATTATATTCCTACAATCCTAAATTGGATAATTAGTAAGGACTTGTATGTTTTTATTGATATTTTGCATATTTTTATGTTTTGTAAGGACTTGTATGCTTTTATGGATATTTTGTGTATTTTTATATTTTGCAAGGACTTGTATGTATTTTATTATATTTTATGTAATTTTATATCTTGTAAGGATTTGTATACATTTCATGACATTTGGTCTATTTTTATGGAAGGATTCATATGGAAACATTTGTTAGTATCATCTTGTTTAATATTTTGTGTTAAATGTGCTATACAAAATTTAGTTCTTTATCATTAAGAATGAGGTGGACAATATAAATTATAAATAGAAAAATAACTAACAATTCACTTGAAATATTTCTTCAACATATTATCCATAACAATTCAAACATTATTAAAATACAACCCCTAAACATATTAAGGGCCTCTTCATACAAAACCTAAGATCACTAAACCAGAAACCCTAGAAGCCATAAACCCATAAACCATAAAATTTAAAATAAATACAAATTTAATTAAACCTAATAATATTATTACTCAAATTACATAAATCCCAATGTTAATTTTCGTATCGACCTTTTTCGTCGGTGTAACTCCTCAAAGCATCAAGAGGCTCTTCATACCTATCAGAAAACACATAATATTAAGAAACAATTTCAATGAATTTTGATTTAGATATTTAAATAATGATTGAATACCATCAAAATGAACCCCAATTAGGATACAATAAGCGTTAAATTATGCACTACTTAAGTCTAATTTAATCCAATTTATACAATATGTACCACAATTTCAATTATTCACCAAGAATAAAAAAAAATTGAATTTTGAAATGAAAAATTTCTTCTTTTCAATTTTTCCGTGATTCAATTTTTTTTCAACTTGAGAAAAAATAATTTTCACCTAATAATTAATTTGTGCCTAATTAATTTGAACCTATTTGCAACTCATTTCAAAAATTTACTTCATTTTTATGAAAAATCTAACAAAAATTGAGCAGTGATTTAGCCTATATAAGTAACAATTTTGGCTAATATATGATTTGTAGGAACAAAATCAACTAAAATTAACACAAAAAAACTCAAGAAAATAAGAAATTGAAAATTAGAGCTTTGATATAGAGAGAAAAGAGAAAGGAAAAGAGAGCTAACCGCACAGAAGATGGCCGGACGGATGGGGAGGATCTTCGCCGGAGTTGGCCGGCACCGGCCTGAGTTTGGCGGCTGAGAAGTAGGCGGCGGAGAAGTGGGGCGGAGCTTGGTTTGTGAAGTTTCAGAGAGGCGAGCGAACAAAGAGAGGAGAGAAGGAAAGGAAAGAAGGGGAGAGAAGGGGCTATTGCCTTGGGCGGTGCCGGCCGGAGCTTGGGCGGCGGAGGTGGACAGGTTAGGTTGGCTTCGGTTTGCAAGTCAGAGAGGGAAACGAAGGGAAAATAAGAGGAAAGAAAGAAAGGAAAGAAGGGGAAAGAAGAAGGGCTGGTGCCTTTTTTTTGTTTATTTTTTTTCTTAATAAAATCCAACTCATCAAATAAAATAATAATATATTTTACCATGTCATCAATACCACGCCATCATTTAATGGGTGACTATGCAGTTAATGGATGGAGGGGTAAAAGTGCTCAACATGAAGAGTTGAGAGGGTAAAAGTGCTCAAAAAATAGTTGAGGGGGCAATTTGTACTTTTTTAAATAGTTTAGGGGGGGGCAAAAGTGAGCTTTTTCCAAGTGTTTTTAATCTGACCGAAAGAATCGTTCGACTTACATATCTTTACTGAATGGTGTTCGGCAACAGAGAGCTACGATTTGGCGACGGAAAGATAGGGTTTCGAGAGGCAGAAGAAAACTGTCGATTTTGGTTCCGAGTTCCATGTGGTTGGGACGGAACGCGGGAGAAAGAAGTTCTGGCATTTCCAGGAGGAGCGGTTTGGAGCGAATGTGTGTGTGTGAGAGAGAGAGAGAGAGAGAGAGAGAGAGAGAGAGAGAGAGAGAAAAGCCGACGATTCATGGAGCGATTGGTTGCGAGTGAGAGAGAGAAAATCATGCGGATCGGGATGGGTTGCTAAGAGGGAGAGGAAGAGGGAGAGGCGTGAGGGGAGAGGGGGAACTGAAAAAAGAGTAGCATCACATTAATTGGATCTTGCAATTAATCCTATGGTTAAAATAAATGTGATTAGGGGTGTTCATTCAGCCGAATCGGTTCAAACCGAACTGAATAAGATCAAACCGAACTAAATCATACCGAACCAGACATGAACCGAACCGAACCGAACCGAAGAAAGATTGAACCGAATTTTGAACCTAACCGAATAAACCGAATTGTATTTTGGTTTATTCGGTTAAACCAAATTAAAAAGAACTTTAATAAGACAAAACAATTGTACATCCAGATAACAGCGGCCCAACCCCAACCTATACCCTTGACTCCATCAAAACCCAAATCAGCATAAACAGAAACTAAAGTTGCAGCCTGCAAAAAAGACATAATGAAAACCATTTTCATGAGATAATACTGTCGCACATGCAAAAAAACATAATAAGAAAAATCTCTGACCATCTGCAAAACAGAGAAGGCACAATCCACTAGTCTGCACTTGTTATAACTTGCAAGAAACACAACAGCTTGATTAGCAATGCTTGTTTGTAGGAAGAGGGCAGCTCTCACGCCATCATCATTAAGGGGCCTAACTTTGAACACACCCTGCCACAGAAGCACAAATGTCACTAATCCATTATTAATTTCACTCCTTATAAGCGAAATAAGAAGTATTCCGAACTTTGAAGATAAAATGGAACAGCGTTAGAGCATATAATAAGGGAAAATCAATTGTAAGGGTTACTACAGTATTACATCTCAAAAAACATGTTCTGAAATAGGTACTTACAACATGTACTGTAGAAGAAACGGCATAAATCTGCGAGAAATCAATGAAACGTAATGAGATAAATAATCAACGAATGGATAGTCTAAATGACAAAGGATAATAGACTCACAAGGTAGCTTGCCATCATTTCAGAAGTGACTGCTTATCTGTAACGGCATAGTTCATTATGTCCTCTTTGATCCCTGGTCCATGGAAAACAAAGTCAGACAAATTACATATAAATGAGAAGAAGAGTAAGCTTGCTACAGACAGAAACATGTCTCAAACCTATGTTAGCATCAGTAATTGCCATCAGATCTGCCTTCGATAGTAAACCATCTGGTAATTTAACATTGACATCCCCATGAAAAGAAGAGTAAGCTTGCTACAGACAGAAACATGTCTCAAACCTGTGTTAGCATCAGTAATTGCCATCAGATCTGCCTTCGATAGTAAACCATCTGGTAATTTAACATCGACATCCCCATACCCACAGCAGTAGACATCAGTAGCAGGCATTCCAAGCCTTGTACATATTTCTTTCTTTATGGGATTTTGACCCCCTAATTAACAAGACAAACCGAAGAAAGTGGATAGATTAGAAAAAAGATACTCATTTAAGAAACACCAACAATACTATTATTATATAATTATATGAACATGTTAGAATGATGACACGGAAACCCATTTCAGTAAGACCGTTGATAGTTTCGACACAATATCTTTGAAGGGCATGAGGGCAACGACCTTCCATGTGGATTCTGTTGGGAAATCCTGAAAATTAAGAATACAAATTAGCTCTTGTGACTTAACAAAGGGTTGGAAAAAAGATTGAGACAAAAAAGAAGGAAAAGATTGCATGGGGTAACTTGTTAACCTCGAGTGCGATCATCAACGACTCGTAGCCATCCCTAGCCAAGTCTTCAATTTTCTTGGTTATTTCATTCTCATCTTCGCAATCACAATTCCACATTACCTAAAAGAAGAACAAGAACAGGTTAATCCTAAAAATAGAGAATGACAATCTGCAATATTAGCAGCTTTTTACCTGCTTTGGGTCACCCTAAATTGCACGGCAGATGTGACCATCTTTAAGACGAAAGGTGCTAGAAGATATTCTCCAAAAAGAAGGGAAAGTACCATTCTTCCTCTTCTATGCCAAATAATGCCTAGGACACGAATAAGTTGAAATATAAACGATTTAGCGGAAAAGAGAGATAGTACTAGATCGATAATTATAAAGTGAAACGACAAAAATAAAGTACCTGTTTAGGGTTGGACAACATGTTGGAAATGGCAGCATCAATGAGACCCCAAGACAAGTCACATTCATTTAGATTCGTTTTTGCAGCTACAAGAATAGCATTGTTCACATCCATGTCACTATCGAATAATTCTTATCTTGCTTCTATCAAACTTGGGCTCGTTAAGTCTGAGGGTTCCAGTCTTGTTAAAGAAGACTGTATCAATGGCAGCCAAGTCCTCTAACCCCACTGTCCCTCTGCTAGCAACCCCAAGCTGACATAGCTTACGGGACCCACATGACATACACAAGTAAAATACTGCAGGCATTGCCATCGGAAGACCACCAATCAGAAGGATCAAATGGTCGTGGAGAATTGAACGACACCCGGGCTTCCTTACTGATGTCACGGCTAGCTCGATCATAGTGCCGATTATGACCGCCCAAAAGCAAAAGTTTCCAGCTGTGGTAATATTACGGCCCGTGGCAATCACAACAGCTACACCTTCCCCAGAACGCAAAGAATCTTGGTCGTAAACGATCGACCCTTCTACATCTTTCAACAACCTGCCAAGCGTCGTTTCAATTTCACGGTCATCAACGATGTAAACATCTGCAGGCACTACATCACCCCATCTGAGAAAGATAATATCTTCCTCTCTCCAACTACCATCTCTCAAAACCTAAGCAACGTTTGACATAACTTTCGTTATATTAAATGCGGTACAGATGATATTGCTTATGTTCCCTAAGTCTTACGTTATGCATGATATTCCTAAATTATTGTACGGATATCCATGATATTTGATATCTTGCAGCCCTACGTGTAATTGCTGAACTTTTATTGCTTTAGTGAAAGCAGTAAAGATGGTATTCCTTATGTTTCTAAGTTTAACATTATACATGATATTCCTAATGTTTTGTAGGGCACCCATGATATTTTGATATCTTGCACCGGTACACATGGAATTGCTGCTAGAAGAAAGGCAAAAATAAAGTAAGAGAAACAATGTACCTTGGATTTTGGTTTCAAAGCTCCAATAAGAGGTGCCTTGCCATTTCTCACTCTTATCATTGCCACATAACAGGAGGCATAATTAAGCAACAGGAGAGATGTTATAGCCAGAGAATCATACAAATAGAGCCTATTGCCCCCGATGGCATACAAGGAGGCAGTTACAATTGCCGCAAAAACCATGGCCCATGAGATGGGGTTCAGCATCAACCTCATCATATTCTTGTGCTCAGGTATAATTGGATCCCACTTCAAACATATACATACTTTATTGATCCAGCTCCTCCTTTTCATATCTTCCTGGAAGTAATTTCAGTACACAATTGCCACATCAAACGAGAATAAAGGAACAAAAACAGAAACTTGATAGTAAGTTTTTTTTTGCTCCTATCACAATTTCTAGAAGTACTCAAACTTTGAACAAACTAAAACCAATACCTATCGACTTAACTTACAAAACTAGACAAACTGTCGAATATGCTCAAGTTCGCAAAATTTCAGGACAATTAATTGCGAAACCAAGCAAGAGAAACAAACAAAAGAAAGATTAATTAATAGTAAGGTTAGCATGCGTCATTTCTCATCACAATTTCTTCAAGAGCAGAGTGAAAAATTAAACAAGGGAAAGAATTAGACCTCTTTAGGCATTTCAAACACGTTGGGGCCATAGATCTTAAGGCGCTGAGCAGCCTCCTCTGAGGAGAGTCCTTCTTCTCGATTTGCTTTGAGGTATCGTATCAGTTTCTCCTGTTGTAATTTCTCCTGCCAAAGAACCAAGAGAATCGCCGGATTAATCCATGAATGCTCAAGACTGGAAAGGAGTATTTTGCAAATAAAGTTAAAAGTACTAGATCGGGCTTTTGGGCCTCTTGCTCATCGTCTTTTTTTCTGGTCTCTTACTCATTGTCAACGTCGACAATGTGATCGGCTGCACAGCCATGATCCATGGGCGACGGTGGAGTGCTAAGACACTATAATTCGACTTCGACTTGAGAAAGGGGAATTATTACGCCTCTCAAGTTCAGCCCTGCAGTAGTACAAAAAGGCAACCCGCCTATTTTTGGAAACGCGTGTATATATGGCAAGAGAGGGGGAGGGGGGTCTGAGGGATGGAATTTTGTTTTGGTCCCTGAATTTGTGCGCGTCTCAAGAGGGGTGCTGATTTGGACAAGAAACTTTGATGATGGCAGGAAAAAGTAAATTAAAATTACTCTTTTAGCCCTTCATAAGTATGATGATTAATTACTTTAATTAATTGTAAATATTCTTACCTATCCTTTCTTTTTTAATATTACCTATTTTTTTATATCTCTCTCCTGCTTAACTCATTTTTTTTATTTTTCTTAATTATTTCTTTACAAACAAGCAAATAAAACAAGAGAATCATGAATAAAAAAAAAATCTGGATAATAAATAAGAATTTGAAAACCATTCCTAAAGTAATTGATAAAAACTGTAGATATTTTAAGCACACAAATCTACTTTATTTTTCATCAATAATAGAAGAAAAAAATACAAATGGTGTTACAAAATTTTATATAGTCACTACTCAAAGAAAAAAAAATTATATAGTAAAAAATGTTGAAAGAAAGGAGAAGCACATAACTCCTAAATCTCGTACGTAAGAAGCTAAACTAAATTTTAATATCATGAAAAAGAATACTATATTTATTTCATTTAAAAAAATAAGAACTGTGATAATTATAAAATAATATTTTGGGTCCCTAAAAGGAATGCATACTATTATTTGGATCATAATCCAATTAATCCTAGTTAATAATTTTTCAACCTTAATTCTTAAACCACATTCGGCCACGTCATCTAATTTTCTCTCTGCCGTTTGATTTAATTTCAACGATTAGATTTAAACATTCATTAGCCTCCTTCAATCCTCAAACGCCTCTCCAAGCGTCTCTCCCACTCTCACGCCTCTCTCACTTCTCTGTCTCGTTCCCGCATAGCAGGCGATTCTCGTCACGAAACGACGGCGGCTGCCTCTCTCGACACAAGGACGGTGGTTCCCTTTCTCCAAAAGTGGCGCCGACTCCTCTCTCAATGTGATAGCGACCGCCTCTCTCCACGCGACGGCGACTGCCTCTCTCCACGGGAGGCGATCCGTCTCACCACGCGACACGGTAAATTAATTCATGGCGACATTAATTCTTGTATCCTCTCTCCTCACTCTACAGAAGGAAGAGAATGGCTGAATATCTACCCATTCTAATCCCTAAATAGTTGGATTCAGGTTAGTGTTTAAGTATTTCGTTCAATTTAGGATTTCAACTATTTGGTCAATTTAAATCAGTTTTTGAACATGGTCAATTTCAGTTAGGTTTTTGCATCTAATTTTGTGTAAAAAGGGGGTAATTTTTTCAGATTTTTTTGGTTAATTTCAGTTAAATTGCATGAATTAGGGCTGTATTTACTGTTAAATGGATCAAAAACTGTGTACAAGTTGTAGGGTAATTATTGGAATAGTGCCGTAATCATTTTCTTTTTTGATACATGAAGTTGGTTATTTTTTTGGTTATTCTTCAAATCTAGATAGTATGTTTAATATTAGTCTCATATTTTTGCAGCATAAATTCTTCAATTTCTTATGGTTCCATTAATATAGCAACTAATCAGATGAAATTTCAACAGGTGGGATTTTTTACCTTTTTTAATCAAGAGCACGCTTTACTTATTTGAGATAAGAAAGCAGAACGTAGTTGTGAATGAATCAGCAAATCTCAAAGCAACTTCTTCAGATATCAAATGATAAAGGAAGGTCATATTTTCAATATGAAAAATTTTATTACCATTTTTTCTTCGGAAAACTAAGTATATAAAATTTAAATTTAGACTCTCTAGAGGCATTTCACCAATGCAGTACCAATTTTTTTGTAATGCTTGCTAATATACTTATATTTTGAGAAAGATATTTAGCTTTTGATATATTCTTTCAAAATTTAGTGATATTTTATTAAAATATTCTGATTTATTTACTGGTGAATGAAGTAAACTATATCCTTGCTATATTTTTTATTTATTCATGTTTGTACCAAATTATGCTATTATCTTATTAGTTACTTTTTCTCTTTCAACGAAACATTTTGAGAATTTTTTGAAGGTGATTTGATCATATCCAGAAGCTCAAGTAATCGAGTTATGGCTGACTGGATTTTGCTTTTTTTCCCCTCATTTCTCGGAATAATTTTCTGCTGTGGCAAGGAATTCCTTGTAATGGGAAATTCAAGAAGAAAATTTTATTTTCATTTTTATCTAATATTTTATTTATTTTTTCCAATAAATACTAACTATTCTTTTTAAAATAAAAAAATGTCAGATTCTAATAACTCAGAAATTATGCTGACAATTTGTATCAAATCTACTATGCATTTTCATGAACCCAAGAATTAAAAGGTTTTTATATTCATCTATTAATAAACAAATTAAAATGATTTTCAATTTCTGATCTTTTTACTGACAATATATTTTATTATTTTATTAAACTAAATAGAGTACAATTTCATTTGCTAATAGGCTCGGCTGTATTTGAATGTTTTTGAAATCTTACGGTTTTACTGTTCTGTTCAGGTCTGTTTTCACTCATTTATTTTATTTAAATTAATTATTCTGTAAGCATTCAATTTATTATTTATCAAATTAATTTTACTCGATTTTGATCAACACTTGCGGTTTTCTTTCAAAAAGATCGTGTTCTATTTCAAAGAGAGCTTGATGATATTATTGCTAATTTTTCTAACTTAAATAATAGTTTTACTAATTTAAGCATAATTTATATGCTGACATAATTTAGTTTTGCATTGTTGTTCTTTATTATTTCTTTTCCTTGTAGGCTACAAACAAATCCATTTGCTGGAGAGGCATGGATATACTGTCCATGATGGAGCAGGTCTAGGATAATTCAATGAGGCGAGTTTGCAAAAGCACCAGTATGTTATTTACAGTAGTGCTCCTATGTACAAATACTCACTGGTTTTCTTAATTTGCTTGGAATCAAAGATGTGACTAAGTGTTGGTATGTGATACTATGTATGTGTATAGTTTTTCTCGTATGAGAGGAATAAACTGTAAGTATATAGATGATTAGTACCTCAATAGTTGTATGACCATTTAAAATGAAAAAAAAAATTCAAGTTCTTTTTTAAAGCTTAAAACTTAAAAGGTGTTATTTTATTTTATTTTATTTTTCCATTTTGTTTCCATTTGACAACAAAATAATTTAATATTTTGACAGACTACTTCGAATTGATATGAGATAAAATAAAATAAAGTACCATATTTCATAAGAATTATTTTATTTATTTTTTCACCATGTGTTTGATTTCTATGTCGAGGATACTTTTATTAAATATTATCGAGGCTAAAAACTGAGAATACTTTTATTAATATTATCTAGGTTTGCCCAACCATATCACCTGTGAGGACAAGTCTACCATGGGTTAGGCTAGGCATGCTACTTATTTTTTTTCATTTTTTGTTCTTTATCCTATATTACATATTGACCACATTTTAGTTTTTATCTTTACTTTATCCAATTTTTATAGTTGTAAATTAAGGGTGTTTTTATTGCATATTGTGGTGCGTTCCTTTCTGGCACAAGGAGCTAAGAAAGAGATAAAGTAGAAATTATTTAAGTTATTAGGATTGTGATTATGTTGTTTGTTACACATTTGTGTACATAGTCATGCTGATGCTAATTTCTATTTCTTGTTCAATTATTTTGCAGTATTTAATTCTATCGTAAAATTGTAATGTTTTAAGATAATATGTGATGCATTCTTGCATCATTATTTTTTCCTGTATTTGATTTTTATTTCTTTATCTCAGTCTGGCCTTGCAAGTTCTGGTATTTCGCAATATATAGCTACAAAAATTATGATTGGTCTTTGTCATTTACCTAATCATTGAATTAATGTATTTTTTTTTAATATATGGTTAACAAAAGATGATAAATGTACAGCGAAGCGCGCGGGTATTCTCCTAGTCTAAATAAAAGAAGAATCAATTGTTTCCATGTCATACTTTTCTAGTTAGTATCACATCTCATTAAATACCAGCTATCTCATTTACGAAAGGGCAAAAAAAATAATTTAAATTTTATTTTCCTGCATTCATCAAATAAATTCCTGTCGAAATCATCACCCTTCAAGAGAGAACATTTCCTGAGGGTGTCCGTTTGCAAGAGAAGTTTTGTAAGAACTATAGAAAGCTATACTCGCTGAGTGAAGTTGCCAGAAGCTACTACCAAGACAAGTCATATGAAATTGTCAAAATAAGATCTTTAATGAAATCACATCAATTATTAATATAATTTTATTTTTGTTATTTATTTTATTGTTTGCAATAATTAGAATCTATGTTGCGCGGACATTTCAAAAATTGGACGTATCCATATCGGACACGTATCGGACATGACGGAGACGACGCGGAGACACGTGATGTTAACTTTCGGACATGGTTAATACACGGAAGAGACAAGGGATATTGTTTGGACATCGTTGGACACGGTATTAGACACGACCCAATATATAATAGCTCGGTGCAATCAATATTATTCCATAACCCCATCTCTTTCCTTATTCTTTTTTCTAAAATATTTTTTCTTTTATTTTTCTTACAACATGTCTTTCTATTTCTTTTTTCCTAATAAAAAAACTTTTATATATATTGTTTTTACTATTTTAAAAATATTTTTATTTTGAAAAATTTGCAATAAAAGCCCCTACATTTTTATGCCTACATTGCAAAATAAACCCTGATTATTGAAAATTGCAAGAAAGCCCGAACATTATTGCTAAAGTTGCAAAAAAAATACTACCGTTAGATTGAAGCTAACACTGTTATTTTCAGTAGTTAACGACTTCAAAATTATTTTTTAAATACTGAATAACATTTTGTTTCCGAAAAATATATTCTTCTAGTTCATCATGGTTTCCAGGTTCTACATTTTTAATCAAATGATCGGAACTTAGACTATTTACCACATCTATAACATAATTTAAAGTGAGATCTAGATATACCTCGGGACTCATGTCACAGGAAGAACCGGAGAATATCATGTGAGGTGAGGATGTCGTAGAAGGAGAAAAGAGAAAGAAGTCGTCATTGTTTGCAGAGCATCTCTTGAATCGCCTGTTCACACACCTCATACACATTGTCGATCGCCATGAAAGTAACATTTACCGTGTCCGATTCGGAAACGGAATCCGAACCAGAACCATCGGATGAATCACTCGACTCGTTTCCCTACACGTCCACCTTGGGGGAGTAATTTTTTGACTTCTTTTTCTTGTCCTTTCCTCGGACCTCACGCCTTTTCTCTCGCCTTTTCTTGCGTCGTTCGTCCGATCGACCTTCATGTCGCTCGCATCGATCATCAGACCGACCCTCACGTTTCTCGCCCTCCTTCTTGTTCCAAGGAGCGAGTTCGGGATGAAGCATGAAGCAGTTGTAGATGGTGTGTCCCTTTTTGTTGCATCGAAGCAGTATGTCTTTTGATTGTTGCGACGACGGTTGTCGTTAAACCGCTTCTCTCATGCTCGAAACTCATCAAATTGTCGCACCAAACACGTCATCTCATCGTCCTCGTCATTCCAGTTGGTTGCCAACATCGCCACGGTCTTAGGTTGCGAATCGACCCCTATTTGCTTGAGTCAAGTTTCGAAATTTCGGAAGTAGTTAATAAGATCTTCCGGCCCGATATTTTGCGTTCCTAACATCGTATCCAACGAAACTCGAAGTGACTCCCAACTCGGTAGCATCGCCTTGATCAATTTATCTAGAACTAAATCATTGTTAGTTTCTCTCGTAAAGCGGTGAATCTGTTTCGGATATGCGACATACAAATGTACATATTCCCTAAATCGATTTAGGAGAGCTTACCATATTTTTATTAGAATTAAGACAACCATCTATTATGACAGATAATGTGTTTATCATGTTTGAGAGAATGGGATTTTCTGCCATAATGTCCATTGTCATATTGGTTTTTGTATCTTCATTGTAGTTTGTGGTACTACTTGTCTCAAAAAATAAGGTAAAACCATCTTCAACTACCTTTCGAAGACCATGAATAGTGAACACGTTCAATATACATCTTTTCCAGACGTTCCAATTCTTGCCGTCAAGCTTGTCTAGGTACGCGATTGGAAGTCGGTTGATTGAAGGGATCGCCATGAATCGAAATACAAATTATTTCAAATTGGAATTTAAAACGGTCTGTATTCCCGCTCTAATACCAGTTGTTGATTAATTGAGGCCGGGTCGTGCGGAAGTGTGATTTTTTATACATTTTAGGGTTTTAAACTTTTTATAATTTTATACTTTTAATTGATGGTTGCATTAATTCACCTAAATAAAGTAAATAAAACTAAATTGAAAGTAAAAGAATGAAAGTACTAAAGATACCGAACACGAAAATTGTTGACGAAGTTCGGCTAAGTGGTTGCTTGTGTTGTAACCACTCATTCTCGCTAGTGGTCCTTATTGCGTTCACGAGCGTCTACTATCCGAGTATGCCTTTCGGCACCTTGATTGCACTAATCGAAATAGTTTTTTTCTTTTACAAGACCACGATTCACTGTTCGCTTTACAATAACTCAGACCGAAGCGATGAAACAAACTTACAATGATTTCTTTCAATCTCACAACAAAAATGAACCAAACGCTCACTTAGAATCTAGCTAGTCTCACAAGTATTTTAGAGAAATCTTTATCAAAGACTAGAGAGAGTTTTTGCCTTTTTGAATAATGAAAATTGGTGAAAAAATGGATTGAGGCTTAACCCCTTTTAAAGAGGGAAATTCGGCCTCACAAATTTGGAAATCTGCGACCTTCCGTTCAGAACGGAAGAGCTTCTGTCATAACGGAAGGCGGAAAAGAAATCAGACTAAATAGCAAATCAGGTCAAACGACTAGAAATCTGACCTTAAGTTCAGAAAGGAAGGAGTTTTGTTCTGAACAGAAGGTACCAAAAATCAGCCAGTGAAAAACCCAGAGAACTACGCAGAAAAACTGACCTTCCGTTCAGAACGTAACGGGTTCCGTTCTGCATGGAATAAACAAAAAACATGCAGGTTTTTTTCTCTTTAGTGTAGAATAGAAATTTCTCAAAAATAACAAAACCTATAGTAGAAAAACACTGAAGAAGCTCCAAAACTTGATGGCTTGAAAGGTGCAAGACATCTTCTAGTTCTTTCGAGGTTGGAGAAGTATATCTGTTTCGAAACACGTCTTCTTGTCGTCAAAATCCTACAAAATGAACATCCATCTCCGAAATACCTTTGGGCTGAGGCAGTTAACGCTGCTTATCATGTCGCAAATCGCGTCAGCCTAAGGTCTATTTTGAAAAAGACACCCTATCAACTATGGTACGGCCGCAAGCCCAATGTTTTATACATGAAGGTATTTGGATGCAAATGTTTCATTTTGAATGAATCTGATAGACTTGATAAACTTGACTCGAAAACTAACGAAGATATCTTTGTTGGATATTCTACCACAAGTAAAGCTTATAGAGTATATATTAAATCTTCACGATTATTGTTGAATCCGTGCATATACATTTTGATGAAACTAAAAAGGGGACCGAAAAAGGTATTTCTTTGACATATACAGGTACTAGTGGCGGTTTGACGGGAGCAAATCAACCGAATATCATTGAGCTCAACCGTGGTAATCTGACTTTAGACGGAACCAAAAATACCGCCACGACAGAAAATCCATCGAATGGCGACAACTCGACTCAACCAACTGAAAACCCTAATCGCGTCAACTCTCAACCGATTCATCAACCCAGGCCGGAACTGCCTCAATATCAAATCCCGGAAGTATTACGAGAAGTATCCGCACATCCGCTAATGAATGTCTTGGGAGACCCACGAGAAGGAATTCAAACCCGATCCGGCATGAGAAACCTAGTAGCATTTTGCGCCTTCCTCTTCCAAATCGAACCCAAATCCTTTAAAGAGGCCAATGGTGACACCGATTGGATTCTAGCCATGCAAGATAAACTCGCCCAATTTGAGCACAACCGGGTATGGATCCTAGTACCTCGAACCAATAACCGATCCATTATCGGTAATAAATGGGTTTTTTGAAATAAACTTGATGAACACGGTACCGTTGTGCGGAATAAATCAAGAGTTGTTGCTCAAGGATTCAAGCAACAAGAAGGAATTGATTTTGAAGAGACATTTTCTCTGGTAGCCTGGTAGGAATCCATTAGATTGCTCTTAGCATACGCTTCAATTAAAGAGTTCACACTCTTTCAAATGGACGTTAAGAGTGCTTTTGTTAAATTGATTACTCGAAGACAGTCTTCGACGAGCAACCACCCGGCTTCTCTAAGACCTTAAGTTTTTCATATTTATCGATATTTTGTTCTATGAAAACACAAACGATATTATTAGCACCACGTAATATATGATTGACCAGATGCTTCGTGTTCTATCATCGATTTTGTGAGAATCACCACATCATTTGGTTTATTAAATTAATTGATATTTAATGGCAATTTAGGCAATATTATTAAGAGGACATCATAAGATTAGTTGCGCAGAACAAAGTATCATATACTAAAATCGTCTGTGTTGCTAATAATATTGTATGTGTTGTTACATCATAATATTTGTCATAATATTGAGAACTAAATATAATAAAATAATATATTGAGGATTACAATATATTCTTTTATGTATTACAGTTACAACAATAGATATGTGATTCATTTATCTACTGCACGTCATTTTGACAGTTAGAAAAGATCATCAACTAAAAAATTAGTGGTGATATTTAAATCCGTTAATTCCTTTCTAGCCAGATACTCCAAATGCCGGCGATCCAAAGTGTATCCCTAGTCTTTCTTCTCTCATTAATCATTTTCTTTTGGTTCGTCCACCATAGTTCACTCATTGACATATAATTTTAGTGTTGAATTTGCAAGACCCCTGTTTGATTTCCACGCCCCTGCTTCACCTCATAGTTTGTATGCCGGGTCTGTTTTTTGAAAGAAAAAAGAAATGGTAAATGGGCCAGAGTCAAGGCTATCTTTCTTTGTCTACTATACTAATAAGAACCTCAGAAAAGATTTCTACGAATCTACTACTTGACTCACGAGTTGCTCAATTCATCTGTTGATTCGGAATCGTGAGCGGGTCTGGTGAAGTTTAGGGAATTGGCATCATAAGTGGTGGTGGCTTTTTTGGTATACTACCCAAAAACGACGCAAGAAGTGCCCCCCGTTGGTTGTTGGGTTTGTTGCCAATACCATTGAGCAAATTCAGAATGAACAAATAGGTGATCCCGTGTTTCATCTTCGATATTGCACATGACGTTGCCGGCCGTCCACATTTGAAGAGGATATCGGCAGTTAAAATCTTATTTTGAAGAGCAATCCAAATGAATACTATGACTTTGGGTGGACACTTAATTTTCCAAAGGGACTTTTGCCACGGGCAACAAAGACCGGAGTCCCAAACAAAGGAGCAGGCCGATTTGGAGGAATATTTGTCATTATTGGTCCATCGCTAGACCACTCTTGAGGTGAGTGGGTCTACTTGCATGGATGGTCTGTACATAACCATAAGTTTAAGGAGGTCTTTAGAGAAGAAGGAAGAGTAGGCGGGTGGTATTTGTGTGAGTGAGTTGGTATCTATGACCCCTTGAGTAAAGTTTAAACATGTAGCCCAAAGATCATTTTTTTCGTCATCTAATTTCCACAACCACTTAGAGTAATAAGGATTTGTTTTGCGAAGTAATGTCCGGGATACCTAACCCGTCATTTCTTTTTGGCATGGTGACCCTTTCCCAATTCACAAGACAATGACCTCTCGAACAAATAGATTCGCCACGCCACAAGAAAGCACGAATGACTCTTGTGAGATTATTGATCACCGAAGACGGAAGTTTGAATGCTTGCTTGAAAATGGGTAGCACTCCAAGGTTGGATTTAATTAGAGTTGTTCTCCCTCCATAAGGGAGTAACTTGCTCTTCCAAAATGGTACTCGGTTTTGTATTTTTTGCATAAGAGGGAGGAAAGAGAGTTTCGTCGGTTTTTTGTAGGGTTGGTGGAAGCCCTAAATACTTGGGGGGGGGGGGGGGGGGAGGGGATATTGCCGGTTGTATCTAAGGATAGAAGAAATAATGGGAATGTGACGTTCCGATACGGAAATTGGTACTTATCCGCTTTTGGACAAATTCACCTCAAGGCCGGATGCTTTTCCGAAAATATCAAGCGCGAGAGAAATTAATTTGAGGTTAGTCGGATGAGCCTCAACGAAGATTATTGTGTCATCAGCGTTGCGTTTGCGGTTCTATCACGGCCGCACTTGTAAGAAGGGGTTGGAGGTTATGAAGGATTTGTTGAATGGCGTCAAGAAACTAGTTTAAAAAGGAGTGGGGAGAGTGGGTCGATTTGCCGTAGGTTTTTTTGATGGAAGAAATATGGTCCATTTATGCCATTCACTTTGATGTTTGAACTTGACGAGATAAAGAGGTTGTGAATCCAAGAGATCCACTTGTTAAGAAAATCTCGAAAGTGGAGTAGATAATAGAGGTATGTCATGAAACGCTATTGAAAGTTTTTTTAAAATCTACGTTTAGCATAACTGTCGGAATTTTCCGCTTATGATAGAAGTTGAGAAGTTCTCGAGTTGCAAGAAAGTTCTCCATTATTGATCGTTGTTTAATGAAGCCAGTTTGATTGTAGTGACTAGGAGGGGCATGAGGAGTTGTAGTTGGTTGGCGAGTACTTTTGTGATGATTTTAATGGGAGAGGAGATTATACTTATTGGACGAAAATCTTTAAGGTGAATAGAGCCTTTTTTTCTTGGAATAAGCGTGATAGTCACTTGGTTCAAGCGCCATAGATCTATCTTATTCTTGTAAAAATCTTCTAGCATTCGAAGTAAGTCAACATTAATAGTTGTCCAATTTCTTTGAAAGAATTCATTGGGTAGACCATCCGGACCCGATGATTTTCTGCGTTGGAGAGAGAAGATTACAAGTTTGATCTCGGGTTCCGAGAATGGAAGGGTGAGTGTTTCAAAAAGAGAGATATCCATAGGTTTGATTTGATATATTTTAGGCGATTGTAAAGTGAAATAAAGTATTTAGGATAAAATTTTTTGTTTGATTTGTATCAAATACAGTATATTGTGATAGGTTTGAAATATTTTATAATACTTCTCAAAATGCGGGATAACGCTCAAGCCAAAATGCAATATCTCTTTGGTTCAAATTTAATTATTTTTTAAGTAAATCCGGATTTGGTATAATTAACCCTATTCTCTTCTTTCTCTTAATTTCACTTCAACCTCATGGCTCCAAAACTCAACCCCGTTACCAAAAAGATGGCAAACAAAAAGACCGCAACCAATAACCCAGAATTGGATTTCACCAACAGGAACAACAATTTTCTTTTCAAAAACCGAAATTTTATGATAAATACCATGACCTCTTACTTGACAAACATGCTTGTGAGTGCTTTCATGCATTTCGACATGAGAAATCCATAAAGGTGTATGATTTCATTATTCAATTTCCCAAATTTTGGAAATTTACCGCTCTCTTGAATATAACCGAACTCGGCTATGAAGCTCTAATTCGCCTCTGCTTTGGTAACACTACTTTTAATGACCAAACCTACCAAGTTACCTCTTGGCGTTTTGGAAACCCGATAATAATCAACCCCACAACTCTTTTTGAATGGTTCGATTTTGAGGTAACCCCTGACCAAAAGTATTTTTATCTCGCTCGAGCAAATGATTGGCCGGACGATGCAGGCAAATTCAAGGTCTATCACAATGTAACAAGTTACGAATTTACCCAATGGATAGTCTTTCACTTCGTCAATAATATTCTCGCGTCGGTTGCGGCGCTCAAAATATATTATGAGCGGAGAAATGCGCATCTGCTTCGACACTTGTGTATAAATCCAAAAAGATTAATATTCCTTTCTTGATTTATCATCATATGCAATACTTTTCGTGAATTGGCGTCCTCCTTCTCAACATGATCGCGAATGAAATGATGGCGAATCTCGATGTGTTTCATCTTTGAGTACTACACGAGATTTTTCGCATACAGATTGTAGTCATGTTGTCGCACATAATTGAAATTTTCCAAAAGTCAAGTCCGTGCTCGCCTAGCGTCTGATTTAGCAATAGGAGTTGTGCACAACAGCTTCTAGCCGCGATGTATTCTGCTTCGGCCGATGAAAGCGTGACGAAGTTACGTTTTCAACTCGACCAAGATATAAGATTTCCTCCAAAGGATTGACACGTCCCATTCGTACTTTTTCGATCAACTTTCAAGCCTGCAAAGTCAGCATCTATATACCCTAAAAGTGACAGACTATTGTCTTGGCCATACCATAATCCCAGGTTTATTATCCCTTATAGGTATATATGTTAGTAGTATGCCCTAGGCCAATATATTTGAGACCTAGATGTATGGATTGTGTTAAACAAACATTGTGTTTATTTAGAAATATTTTATATAATAAAAGCGTATTGGTTATTTTATTCTTATTACTAAAATGAACCTTGAATATGACATTCAGCTTTATATCATCAAAGTATGTGACTTTGATAGTAAAACTATAAAGTATTATGAATGATATTCTAAATCGTCCCTGATCATTCATAGGATGTTTGTGAGACAAGCATACTTTATGATAAGCTATAAATGGACATCAGTATGTTAGTTGACTGATGGTCACGTTTTACTGATCATGAATAAGAGTTATTAAGTCATTAACGTAAGTATATGTTAGAGACCATATACTGGATTGACCCACCGTGAGAATACTACATGGTTCGTGTCATTAGTTATTCTCATTAAAGAATGTATTTGTAATCCTTAGACTTGAGGTTGTCTCAGTTTCCTACATGAGAAATTTTATACTTTAATATAATCTAACATCGTCTTTAACCGGGCGGTCATAAAGATTATAATTAGGTATATAATGAATTATGCGGAGGAAAGAGTTTAATTAAGATAAGATTTGTTCCTCTCATAAATTGAGAGAGATATCTTTAGGCCTCTTGATGATTTGATTGAAGAAACGCACGGCCGTGCTCGAGTGAATTAATAAGATGTTATTAATGTCATTTCATGTTCAATCAAATTCGGTGTCGAGAAATATTTATCGACCAATATAAGGTTGACACATACCATGCCTTATGGACGATACAGATATCGTGTAACAAAGGGATACAATGCATGACATAAATTAGGTTTGATCGAATCATCTATACTTGCTTAATTTGGGTAATCATGATGTCTTGCTAGAGGCCGCTCATGATTTATAATCCATTGTGATTATTGCCAACATTAAGTAAACCTACAGGGTCACACACAAAGAACAACTATTGAGACGTATGGAGAGCTACATAGTCAAGTGACACATCCAATCCTACATCTTATATGATAAGGTGTGTTGCACATATGGTTACATAGTTACCATGCACATAGGATATGAAACTTATGGACTATATAGGCACAAGAGACACCCCAAAATTAGATTAAGGGTAATAATATTTTCGTCCAAATTTTGTGAGACAAAAAGAAGAGGAAAATCCGAAAATTATTCTCTTGTTATTTCTGTGAGAGAAATGAAGAACGGATACTAGCATATATCGTTCTTTACCCGTTCAAAGGGGTTGTTCGTGTGGATACCGGTAGAGGACGAGGCGAAGTGCGGCGTCTTTGTGATTCGGGTTGAAACCGTGGTTTTGTTTGGAGAATCGGTTTGCTTGGAGAATTCGTTTGTTTGGAGAATCGTTTGCTTGGAGAATCCGTTCGTTTGGAGATCGGTTTGTCATACCGGTTAGGCGAAACATACAAAGGATCGGTTTGGAAACCGGTTTGGAATCGGGCAAAGAAAAGCGTCAACCAAATTCGCTTTTGATCATCATGGATTAAGCGTAATCCGAAGGTACAAAGTTATGAACTTTTCTTTGATTTAATTGTAATTCACGGATCCTTCTTTTGGGTTTCGAATTCGATTTTGTTTCGTTTTTTGTTTTTCCGCTGCGTTATGAATGGTACAAACCCAACAATATAAATATTCCTTTAACCGCATTTAGGTGTGAAATTTTGGGGTTTGCTTGAAATCGGGCACATAAATACACAGCAAACATAATATCAGGTCTACCAGCCGTTAAATATAGTAAACTTCAAATCATACCTTGATAACCGAAAATGTCTACAGATTGACCTGATTCATCGGCGTCGAGTTTTATGTCTTTCACCATTGGAGTATGGCTCGTCTTTCCTTGATCTATACCAAATCTCTTGAGCAATTCACGCGCGTACTTCGCTTGGTTGATGAAAATGCCATCGACGGTTTGCTTGATTTGCAATCTAAGAAAAAAGTTGAGTTCACCCATCATGCTCATCTCGAACTCACTATACATTAAAACAGAAAATTCCTCAGCAAGTGCTGCATCACTAGATCCAAATATAATGTCATTAACATAAATTTGAACTAATAAAATTGAATCTTCCCTTTTCTTTGTGAAGAGTGTGGTGTCGCTCTTCCCTCATCTATAGATATGATGATACATGGATATAACAATACATATGAGTTGTTTAATTAAATGTATTTTTATATCATGTACATGAAAATCAATTGTTTGATTTTGATTGAAATCCAGGATATAAAATATGTAATAATAATAATAATAAAATAATACTTAAAAAAATATAATAATAATAGTAAATAATAGTAAATAATAGTAATAATAACAATAGATAATAAATATAAAAATAGGTAATTATTATTATTATTATGATGATAAATAAAAATAATAATAAATAATAATAGCAATAATAACAATAGTAATAATAATTTATGGTGGATTAGCTCATTCATGTATTTTGTCATCCCAACTTTTTAGAGAGAGTACAAAATACATGGATCTTGCCACCTGAAATCCCCTATCCACCATATCAAACAATGGATTTTGATTCAAATCCATGATTTTAGAATACAATCCACCTAAGCATGTTTGATTTGTGTATTTAGGGATTACAAGCATAAATACAGTATTTGACTTAAATCTATTGATTGATTTCATATGATACTGTATTTTAAATATTGAAATCCTGCAAAATGTTATACGGAGAGAAATACGGGATAACAATTTTACAATGAATTGTCTCTCTCGACCCAGTCTCCTCTTTCACCCATCGAATTTTTCTCTTCTCCATTTTTTATCGCCACACTAAGCTTTCTCTCTCGCTGAGCTCTTTTCTCATCATCAAACTCCTTCACTGAACAATCTTCTCCATCCATCTCGCAAGCCTTCTCCTCTCAATTGCCTTCATCTCGCAAGTCTTCTTGTAGAAATTAATCTTCTTGTAGAGAGAGTACAAAATACATGGATCTTGCCACCTGAAATCCCCTATCCACCATATCAAACAATGGATTTTGATTCAAATCCATGATTTTAGAATACAATCCACCTAAGCATGTTTGATTTGTGTATTTAGGGATTACAAGCATAAATACAGTATTTGACTTAAATCTATTGTTTGATTTCATATGATACTGTATTTTAAATATTGAAATCCTGCAAAATGTTATACGGAGAGAAATACGGAATAACAATTTTACAATGAATTGTCTCTCTCGACCCAGTCTCCTCTTTCACCCACCAAATTTTTCTCTTCTCCATTTTTTATCGCCACATTAAGCTTTCTCTCTCGCAGAGCTCTTTTCTCATCATCAAACTCCTTCACTGAACAACCTTCTCCATCCATCTCGCAAGCCTTCTCCTCTCAATTGCCTTCATCTCGCAAGTCTTCTTGTAGAAATTAATCATATATTGATTTTGTAATTGTATATACTTAATACAGAGAAAGACCTATTTATGCAAGCTACTGATCCCTAATCAGTGAGCCACGTCATTCCTACACCACATTTGCTCAAGGAGCCTAATCACCATACGTACATTACTACTAAGCCACCTCACTACCTGTACATAACTACTCAACAAACTAAAGCATCACCAATTTACAAACTGACTGGACAAGTCCATTAAACGTGACATGACATGCTTCTCACTTCTCTTCTCAAAAACCTAGTGTGCTGGCTGCAACCCTAACCCTAAACTTCCTGCTCACCTGGAAGCTTTCGCTGTGAACAAACCTCGATTGATTGATTCCTTCTCGCCATTAGAGAGCAGCCGTGAATAAGCAAATCCTTCCTCCACCGTTAATGGAGATGAATTGTTAGGTTAGGCATTTATAAAATATTTTTTTAATTTCTCTGATCTGATTTTAGGAGTAGTATTTCTTGATTTTCTTCTTATTTTTCTTGATTTTTTCCGTTTGAGCATTAATTTTCATTTTTTTTTTAATTGTGCACTATTTAGTTTTATTTAGAGGCTATGCTGCGTTAACTTATGATTAATTTCAGATTAATAGGAGTTAAGTTTTAATGGATGGCATAATGAGTTTATATAGGGGCTATGCTGCAAATATGAATGGATAATTTAATTTCTTGAAGGATAAATAGTTGTAACATCTATGTTTTTCCTCTTTTTATAATTTTTATTTTGACCATCTCTGATATTGCCTCACAGAAAAAAAAAATGAGATGTGTCATTTTATTCATTTGATTTGTGTAGTATCATTGGACTAATAATATATTAGCCGAGTTTGAAACTATATGAATGAGTAATTTATATTTATTTATTTTATGAAATGAGATGGACAAATTTTGATTGAATCAGTAATTTGGTATGAAATAAAACTTAATTAAAATGAAATCCATGATATCTAACAAAAATTCGAACATCAAATTTTGGTGTACATGATTTATAATACACCAAATCAAACACCACACATGAATCATCAAAATCATTTATTCCTCATATTCTGTATTGGAGATATCCATCATTCTCAAAATACACCAAATCAAACATGCTGAACTGCTGAACTTGATTATATTCAACCCTTCCCTAGCATCAAAAAAGTCTTAAAGACTTCCGGCACAAGCGCAGAAAGAGGAAAACTTCTACCTAGACCGCGTTCAACCGATTACTTTATAGACTGATATGCGCTCACTACGGAAAAACAAGTTGAGCAACTTCCCGCCTCTCTTTCTCAAGTGAGACAAAGGCATTCAAGATCGACTGCTAAAAGACACATCTGACCTTGACTTTACATCGCATTTCTTCTTTCAGAACCTTAATATCTATTGAGCTTTAACTACTAAATATCTATTATTACATACCAGGTTGACTACAGTTTCACTGCCCTGAAGGGAGCTAGCCCTGCTTCTTCTTCAGTGTTTGCTAACTGCTTCTGTGCTGAATCCCGCATGAGAAGAGAGAGGAGGAAACGGACACGGACTCCAAACTCCCTGAGCCTATACCTGGTGAACTCCCTGGGGCTGAGAAGAAAGCTGAGAATTCGATTGGAACATTTCCTTCGAGGACACTAATAACTAAAGTACTGGCTCGCGAACTGCCAAAAATCAAGGTCTTTCATACTTGACTTTGGGACATTTCGACCAAGGCCCATCATTCCCTTAGACCTTGTTTTTGAATCACTGAAATGCAGAGGTTGTAATTAGTGCTTACCTTCAGTCCATCCTTTCTTTGAACCTTGTAAATGATCGAACTTACAGATATGAACTGAGTGCCATTTGATGAGTAAGATCGAACAAAGGAGAGGGATATGGAAAGGATGAAGTAATGAAAGAGGAAGTCATTGCTAGTAGTAACGACTTGTCACGATCCATTGGTTCATATAGAATCCATGTCCTAGGTTTATCAAAAAACATTCTTTTCACTAAGCGTATATAATAAAATAGAGTGAAAGGGTAAGGGTAAGGGTGAATTTGAGAAGAAAAGTTTGGTCTTTGGTCGGGACTAACTACGTCCCTCCCTTGCTCTCAACATTATATAGGAGATGTTTAACTTGTTGCCAAAAAATCATCTTTCTAAATTCTAGAACATATTATTAAAATTTTCCTGAAGTAAACTAATAAAACTAGAAACTAGAAAAAAATACATAGAAATAAATGTGATAGATAATTTCCTTTTCATACTTCAGATCTTTTTAATTGTGATTGATTAAAAAAAGTTGAACCACATTATACGCTTCTGCTGTGTCCTAACTCGTCTCGAGTTAAGGAATAGCTTGATGCCATCGTATGAATGCTCGAAGATCCATTCCTCCATCGACAATCGCAGTTTCAGTCAGTGGTATTGCTAGGCATACCATGTCTCTTAATGGCGTCCGCGATGTCTATAGCAACCTTCAAGTCATCATTGGTACTGCCCGAAGATCAGCGGTCATGGTTTCAGACATTGGTGCTTCTCGATGTACCATGCCTCATTCGGTTGGCGGTGCCCCAATCGCCACCGGTCAGGACTAGGCGCTTGCCGGTGCCTTATCTGCACCGATTAGGGCTAATAGGCTGGCCTATAGAGTTTTTCTTCATTCCGCCTAGTAACCGCCAAGGGCCGGCTAAGCCACTTTTTCCCACCTAGGCTCACATTTTCAACCTAATTTTTCGGATCATTTTATTTTTTTCCCTCTTTCTCCAGCTCGGTTAGGTTCTCTTCGTTTTGTTCTCTTCCCTCTTTCTTTTCTTATAAGTAATGCAATATAGAAGTTATAGTATATAATGTATATAAAATATAAAAAAACATTCGTGTAACCTTCATAATCCTTTTATATTAGATGGTGGGTAGCCGATTAACTCCGCCGAGTATTTCTTCTACCTTTTGCAATCAATTAGAGGGCATTTGCTTAGAAGATTAAAAAAATGCAATATAGAAACTAGTCTATTTCTTTTATTTTTGCATTTAAAATTAAAATCTTTAGGAGATTAATTTCAATTCGAGGAAAAATTCTTACCATTTTTGTACAAAAAAAATATTTATTTTAAGATGATACTCTAATTTAAACTATCGTAATAAAATTCGTCAAAGGCCTCTCGAGACACCGGACCGGCCCTGATCCCTCCTCTCAACCGGATAAACCTAGATGGAGATGGAAGATCTCGAGAGAGTTCACAACTAAATAGGCTTATAAAGTGCTACATTTAGCGCACTCTTTGGCCAAGGAAAACACGAGATTGTGGAGAATAAAATGTCCGGAGAAGGTCCGGTTCTTTGGATGACAAATGTTGCTCGGTCAACTAATAACTCAAGACAATCTCCTTAAAAGAGGATGGTCGAACCAGGGTGAATGCTCTCTATGCAGGCAACATGTCACCGAAATGGCGAATCATCTATTCCACATTGTGATCTCTCAGGACAGATTTGGTTACGAAAAGGGTTCGATTCGGATCTTGCAATGAATAACGCCACCTTCTGTACTTCCCAAGGAGTGTCCATGGAGAAAGAACAACAACATCGATGGGACATGGTGTGGATAAGCGCGTGCTAAAATATTTGAAAGATGAGGTCATCTCAGGGGCGGCTCAGATACATAGGCAGGCTCGGCCAGATCTAGAGCCCCAAAATGTGGAAGGCCCCAATATATTATATACAAATATAGGCCTGTAAATAAAATAGAAAAGAAAATCGTGTATATGTGGCCGCTAAAGAATAAAAGCCCAGTTCTACACTCCACGTCTCCTCTCCGTGATTGTAGCATGATTAAACAAAGGAAAGAAACCAAAATAATCCCTCCCATTCACTAATCAATGATCATGATTTCCCCGTTTGGTTGCTCTCAATTCATTTCGTTTATATTTTGATCTCTCTCTCTCTCTCGAGGGGCAAAACACGAAGCTTTCCTGTAGAACAACAACCACAACTTCTGATCGAACTTCTTTGTTTTGTTTTTTCATCATATTGCAATAGTATTTTACTCGATAGGCCTACCTATCTCTGTTGTTCTACCGTTTTTTTTTCTTCCTCTTTTCTTATTTTCAGTCCAGTCCTTGTTCTGCAACTTCAAATTTTCTTTTCTGTAGTGAATACAATTCTCAGTAGGCTTGCCTACTAGAGTTTAAAAAAAGATATGAACATGTATGAACTATGGTCACAATCTTGATTTCGGAATATTTCGTTTATAGTCCAACAAACTATAATCCCGAAATTGTATTTTTTTTTTGTCATGAAATTAAATTGTCAGTTAGACAAAGACTTGGTTTTTTCAATACATTAATGTAAGTTTCTCATTATATTAGCATACATAGTATTTTTTTTAAATGGTTGAATTTTGATTTATGCAAATATAACATCTTAATTTTCGGGCATATGGATATCCTTATTATTTTGCCGAGAGCCCCTAAAATAGTTGGGCCGCCCCTGGGTCATCTCAGGTGGCGATTCTAGCAGAAAGCAATCAACAAATGACAACTAGGAAACAATACTGTTAGGATGAAGGATTCTGAGCTAGAATAATAGGAACCTAGTTTTATCTTCTAACCTATCTATTGTAGTGATTTCTCTTGTAGTGGTTTATCTTTAAATTCTTGTACGAACTATTTACTATTATTATTAATTAATGATATCTCAATGAGACATCTCCTGCTGAAGATTAAAAAAAAATAATTAGTCTTTGAGGGTCTAATTTTTTGAAATGGTCTTGGGCCACATATCTTGGGCTGTCCTGATTTAGACATTTTTTTCTCCAAAAAAATGTTAAATTGAAAATAGACGGGAATAAATAATATTTCTCATATTCACATTCACAGAATATAAATCATATTCTTATTTTTGAGGGATTTACAGTATTTCAACATGTACATATGTACGCTTATACAATCTTTACTGTAGACGTATACCCTATACTCCTTATTTGATATACCCCATCTCTCCAATCCTCTCTTCTTGAAGCAAACAACAGAAACAGGGAGAAAGGAACTGAGAATCAAACTCAAAACCAAAATCAAAACCGCCAAACAGAACTAAAATCACAGAAATCGAACTCAGATCCATTCACATCACAAACCCTCCTTCAAAATTGGTTCATTTTACCCGACCCGTTTCACTAGGGTTTTCACATGAGCCGGCGCGTGCGCCGGCGGGCCGCCGCCGCCGACAAGGGGAAGTACGCCATCGTCTCCTGTTCCACTTCAGACGATCAACCAATCTTCCAGGGACAGGTTTCACCGTACGCTGTAGACTGGACTTCTCTGCCCGACGACACAGTCGTCCAGCTCTTCTCGTATTTGAACTACCGCGACCGTGCCAGCCTCTCATCGACGTGTCGCACCTGGAGAGATTTAGGTTCCTCGCCTTGCCTCTGGTCGGCGCTGGATTTGCGGGCTCACAAATGCCCTGTGGAAACCGCTAAGGCCCTGTCCACACGGTGCAGCCAGTTGCGGCAAATTCGCCTGCGTGGGGAGGACTCGCTTTTCGCTGTGTCCAACCTCCATGGTCGCCATTTGCAAGAGATCTCAGCTGATGGATGTAGGGCCCTCACTGATGCCACACTGGCCGTGCTTGCGGCGAAGCATGAGCATCTTGAAGTTCTGCAAATCGGACCCGACCCATTAGAACGGGTCTCTTCTGACGCGTTAAGACATGTGGCCATGTGTTGTAGTAGACTCAGAAAGGTGAGACTTTCTGGAGTAAGGGAGATTGATGGAGAAGCTGTCTCGTCTTTCGCAAGACACTGTATGAATCTCGAGGAAATTGCATTCTTGGATTGCGGAAGCATAGATGAGGAGGCGATTGGTAAAATTGAGTCTTTACGGTTTCTATCAGTCGCAGGGTCCAGAAATATGAAGTGGGCTAGTGCTTCTGTTGCATGGAGTAAATTGCCCAATTTGTTGGGCTTAGATGTGTCTCGTACCGACATTTTGCATAATACGGTATCAAGAATCATGTACCAGTCGAAAAGCTTGAAGCTCGTGGTCGCTTTGAACTGCCCCTCGCTCGAAGAAGAAGAAACGCACAACCCTATGGTGTTCAGCACCAGCAAATCAAAAGGGAAGCTGCTCGTCACCATTGTAACTGACATTTTCTCACAGGTCGCCTCCATTTCCCCCTCAGAAAAATCCCTCTCCAACCCAAAATCAATCTCCGAGCTCTTTCCCCACAATCCTTCACCCAAACCCAAGACCACAACCGACATTCTCACCTGGCTCGAGTGGATCCTGTCTTCATGCTTGCTGCGAATCGCGGAAACAAGCCCTCACAATCTGGACCAGTTCTGGCTAAGCCAAGGAACCGCTATCTTGCTCAGTCTCTTAAAAAGCACTCAGGAGGATGTGCAGGAGAAAGCCGCGACTGCGCTCGCGACGTTTGTGGTGATAGATGATGAGAATGCGAATGTGGACCCCGCCAGATCGGAGGCCGTGATGAGATCCGGAGGAATTCCGTTGCTGTTGGACCTCGCGAAGTGCTGTAGGGAAAGCGCCCAATCGGAAGCGGCTAAGGTATGGTTATGGTTGTTACTGTTTTGAGCTGAATTGTGGTCCAGTGGAAGTTTAATAAATGTCAGTTGTGTGATTCGAAGATTTATTGGAATCCATTTTGGATTCAATTTGGCCGGTTTTTGTGTGGTGATGATCAATTGGGATGCCAACTGTGTGGTTAAGCTGAAGGTTAAAATATAACCAATTTGATCATTGATTAACCCTCTAAAGGGTTTAAGTATTGTCGGGCTAAATTTAACTAAAATTAGTCTTAAATTTGCCATCAAAATTTCAATTCAGCAGTAAACCTTTGAAAGAAACTAAAACAGAACCAAAAAAGAGGAGTTTTGCGTAGATATGCTAATTTAAGCCTCAGTTAACTCTCAGTTGTACAGTTCTTCATCGTGCTAAAATTTAACTGAAATTATCCTCAAATTTTCTATGACTTGCGCAATTAAGCACCAAACAAGCCAAGAAAAAGCAAAGACAACCCAAGAAAAGGGTGAACTTGTTGGTTCATCTAACCTAATTCACATGATGTTCTTTCCATTGGATTACTTTTCTACAGGCAATAGCGAATCTATCGGTGAATGCAAGGGTAGCGAAAGCGGTTGCGGATGAAGGTGGAATTACGATTTTGACCAACCTGGCTCGGTCTATGAATCGGCTGGTTGCTGAAGAAGCCGCTGGTGGACTTTGGAATCTCTCTGTTGGAGAAGAGCACAAGGTTGGCTGGTTTGAAAATAATAATGCAAATTATTCTGTCAAGAAAAACCTCAATATACTGTTCGTGTACCTCTGCAAAACAAGAAATATAATGTTTTTTTTTTTATAGAAATTAGGGGAGGGGAGGGTAGAGTATTATTTTCCTTGGATTTTTAGAGGGGGTATATTTCTCATTTCAGATGATTTCTCTATGGTTTTTATGGGAGTACATGAATTTTTCATAATTACAATTACTATTTGTTGTTTTTGGTTTTTGTGATCCTACTGTTGGCTTTTGGCTTTCTATCATGCTTAATGTAGTTGCTTTTTTGTTGATTTAATTTGTAGGCAGCAATTGCTATGGCGGGTGGAGTAAAAGCTTTGGTGGATCTTACTTTTAAATGGCGTGAAGGAAATGATGGAGTTCTTGTATGAACCTTTCTATTAATACTAACTTCAGATTCTTACAAAAATGAAATTATTGCATTTTTGGTCCTACAAAATCTTTAATATGGTTTATACCCCTTAAAATGGAAAACTCGTGTGCCATGTCAAAGCAAGAGAACTATCAAACATCCTATATATGCCTTGTTTCTTAATTATAGATAGTGACAGTCAAAACTAATAATAAAGATTAAATACTCAAATAACCAACAAAGAAATAAATAGGAATGCCTTGTTTGATAAACGCCGGAAATCTGATTGGATTCTTGTGTTCTAATTAAAAGATAAAATAATATTTACAGGAAAGGGCAGCTGGAGCAATTGCAAACTTAGCAGCTGACGATAAATGCAGCTTGGAGGTTGCTAAGACTGGAGGAGTTCATGCTTTGGTCAAACTCGCTCGATCTTGTAAATCAGAAGGGGTTCTAGAACAGGTCTCGTTTTAATTCACAATGAAATTCAGTTTTTCTTTTAATGAGTATACAAGCTAATAGGCTGCAATAGTATTATGTTTCTTGTTTTGGTCCTTGAATTTGAAAATGTTATCCTTCTGTTTGGAGCTGTAGAACATGTCACATCTTACTTCACAGTGAAATGCAGTGACTAAATGTATACTAAATGGCCTTCACAGTGAAATGCAGTGAGTAAGTGTATACTAAATGGCCTCAATACTATTATGTTTCCTGTTTTGGTCCTTGAATTTTAGAATGTTCTGCTTCTTATGGGAGTTGTAGAAAAGGTTGCATTTTACTTCACAGTAGACTGCAGTTTTTTGTGAGTAAAATAAAGAGATGGCCTTTCTAGTATTTCTGCTCCTTGAATTTTACAATATTCAGTTTCCTTTTCGGGTTCTAGAACAGGCTGTAGTTTCCTTTCAGAAGTAAATATGGTTCTTTTCTTGATTGAATTGTACAAATTGTGCCTAAAGTATCTTAGTTTCCTTTTGGGGTTCTAGAACTGGCTGTATTTTCCTTTAGAAGTAAATATGGTTCTTTTCTTGAGTGAATTGTACAAATGGTGCCTAAAGTATCTTAAGTTTCTTATGTTGGCCACTGAATTTAAAAAAAATGTTCCATTTCAGTAAACATTGTTATTGATTCTGTTCAATTCACACTTCTAAGTCTTCTAATTGAAATGCACACAAGGTGCCTCAAGTTTGGAGGTTTGACAATTTCATGCCTGAAATATTTCGTCCACATGGCAAATATACCCTAATTCAAGTCAGCATTATAATTTTCAATGTTCACTAATTTCTTTCATCTGTGATGTGCTATGTTGCACAATTTATGGACCATCATTATGAAATTATAAACCTTCATATTCTTTTTGATGTTTTTTTATGGAGTGAGAATTTGAGTTCATTTTGAGTTTTTAATAATATTTTCTCTCTCTCTCTATAGGCGGCTAGAGCATTGGCGAACTTGGCTGCACATGGAGATAATAATAGTAACAATGCTGCAGTGGGCCAGGAGGCTGGTGCTCTTGAGGCTCTGGTACAGCTCACTTGTTCTCAGAATGAAGGTGTAAGGTACTCTAATAAATGAACAAGGAATTTTGTTCTTTTTTTTTCCTTTGTTTCCTTGTTAAAAGGTGTTGTACCTATGAACTAAGGAATTGTGTTTTCCCTTTAATAACATAAATCAGTTTCATGGGATATGGTCAATTCTTATCCTTTGGCTGCTTTGAGTCATTTGATGAAATGATATCTCTCTCTTATATCATGGGAAAAATTTATGTTGTAAATATATATAAAAATTTATTTTACTAATAAAGGTTCTTATAATAGTCGATTTTATTTGTTTGGAATAACAGGCAAGAAGCAGCAGGTGCATTGTGGAATTTATCATTTGATGATAGGAATAGGGAAGCAATAGCTTCTGCTGGCGGTGTTGAGGCCTTGGTACGTATATCATCCTTGTTCCAACTTGGCTGATTTTTTATTTTTATTTTTCCTTTTTTATTATTTTTCTTGCTTATTTGATATTTGGTTGAATAATTTCGGATAAATTCGGGCCAAAATTTCAATGGTTGTATTTATCCATTTGTTGTTTCTTGTCTTCATAAAAAGAAAGAAAAATTTATAAATAGACATATTTTTGTTGGCATACATGTATGTATGTTTATATATATTTCTTATTTGTGTTCTTATTTTTGTGTTATTGTATTTAGGTGGTACTAGCGAGAGAATGCTTAAATGCTTCAGAAGGCCTCCAGGAGAGAGCGGCTGGTGCTTTATGGGGTTTATCTGTCTCAGAAGCTAATAGGTACTATTTTCAATTACGTATAGTCCACCATAGAAAAGATAGGCCCCAATAGAAAAATAAAAATCTCATTTATAAAATTTTATCATTTGTAGTTCTGTACTGTTGGATGTGTTGAACCTCCATCTCACTCATGCCCTGTGTATAACTTGTACTTACAATTTTAGAAGTACTCATTGAGTGTATGCTTTTGGTCAAGGTCACGAGTTCGACTTTTTTGCATAAAAAGCAAAGTACAAGGTCAAATTGCTGGCCAACTGACATGTGTCAGTTTTACCGCATCAGCCCAAACATGTAGTGGTTGATCGTTATAGATAATTTAATTATAGATAATTATGCGGTGGGTCATAAGATTATTTTTAACTCACCATACACAATATTATAAGCTTATAATAATAATAATGTATTATATGAATTGTTAAATGATAATTTATCATGTTTCTTGTCTCTTTTATATATATCCTTCAAAAAATTCTAAATATTTCTTCAAATGAGAAAACAAATATCATTCTTTATTTCAAGAAGTATAAAATAATACTTTTTAAAAGCAAATATAAAAAAATATGAAATTTAAACAGCAAACTTGTAAATATTTAATTGTAAGATTCTCTTACAATCCATTAATTTGGAACTATTTCATACATATCATCTAGATATCTATCAATTTTATCCCATCGCAATCTCAAAGCAGAGAATTTATATTTTAAAAGTAGCAACTACGAAATAATCTTTATTATAGTCACTATATAAATATAAGTATCATCGTATCCTGTTTCATTCTTTCAAACTATAAGAACTATAAATATCCCAAAGTGGAGCGAGGGTACACTCTAGTTATTATAAAGATTGGACACCACAAAAAAGAATGTATCAATCGAAACAAAATCTCATTTGTATTTTTCATCATTTGTAATTTTTTAGTATGTATTAAGGAAATTTTTTGAAAACTCCATATATTTCTGAATTTTGAGGTACTCAAAAACCTCCTATAACTTTTATTTTCAAAAAGAAGACCCTAAATAATATATAAATAATGATAAATAATATGTTACACACATTTTCTAAAACCCACCTGAATTTTGAGGTACTCAAAAACCTCCTTTAATTTTTATTTTCAAAAAGAAGACCCTACATAATATATAAATAATGATAAATAATATGTTAACACATTTTGCAAATTACTTCACTAGTATTTCAAAATAAATTAGGGTGTTCACATTTATTTCTCTGTTATATTTATTTTAAAACGACTTAATTGGTATTTTGAAAATTAAACATTAAAGTTAGGAGGTTTTTTGAAGATAAGTTCGCATTAGTTTTTTCTTTTTAGTATTTTGAAGACTAGGGAATGATATTCAAATAATATATAAATAATGATAAATAATATGTAACAAATTTTGCAAATTTGTTAACTATTATTTCAAACTAAATTATTATATTTTACATATCATTACTCTAATATTTCAAATTGAGTAAAAATATATTTTGAAAATAAACACTAGAGCTAGGTGGATTTTGAAAATAATCAGTTAACATTAGGGTTTATAGTATTATATAGATTAGGGATATTTTGGAAAATGTAAAGTTTAAAGGACGTATTTTTTTTTAATATTCCAAGAGGTAGGAGGTGTTATTACTATATAACAATTTTGGGCATGTTTCAACAACATTTGAAACATGTCCACAATATATGAGTAGTTTTAAAAGCTTTGGAACAATTCGCATCAACAAGAATATCCTACTAAGTTCAGTTTAATTTATGGCGTCGCATTTTTGATATTTTTTTTATAACTTTTTTCTTTTATAATTATCAAAATATAATTAAATATATGAAAACAAAGTGGAGCGAGCTCTCCCCTAGTATGCAAATATTTAAGGTCCACTTTTCAATTCAACCATTTAATCAAACATAAATATCTCGCTAAAAATTTGATATTAATGATACTATCTTTGGCAATCTGGAAATGTTCACTAGATTTTTTGTAATCTTGAGATATATAAAATATTATTCTATTTTATATTGTGTTATATTATAGTATCTTGTGTTGTGTTATGTTATGTTATTTTATATTACTGTTTTCAAGGTTTTTTTTGAAGACTCAATGTTCTGATTTGTTCGATTATATTAAAAACTAAAGACCAATTACATTGGAGTTTTGTTATGCGGAATTTATTGTAGAATAGATACATTTAAGTGTTATAACAAAAGTTGCAATGACAATATGAAGATGACAATATTTTCAGAATGAAAAATGGTCAGTGAGAATGTAGTCATTTTTATTTTGAATTAGAAGTAAATCATGTAATTAGATTGCAATGAAATCAAAAGGTCACAACCGCTATTAGTACGGTCAAATGCTCAGTTTACCACAACTTTTCACTTTGCTTAATTATCTAGTTTTAATAGATATGAGTAAGAAAGGGTGAGAACTCTCTTCAGAATTATGATTAAGTAATCATAAGTTGCAATTGCGTTGCGTTATATATTACCACATAATTATTATTCCATTTTCTAACCATTTGATCTATTATCTTCCCAATTATTTTTTCCGTTTCTAGCTAAGTGCTTACTATCTTCAACGGGTATTTTCATAATTTACATTAGTAGTTGGCTCTAATGATTCTAGATATAGGGAATTGCAAAATTTCTTTATCACTAATATAAGCCGTGATTTCTGAAATCTATGGTAAACCTTGAATTTTCTTTACAAATGAAATCAGTTTTCTCCAACATATCATAAGCTCAAAATGTAATGATCTAATAATCAATGACGAATGATAATACAAAAAAGTGCAAGTCAAGAGACTACAACCCTACATCCCTCCTTTTAACTTCCAAATTCATACAAAATGGTCTCAATGTAAAATTTGCATGAAACTTCATGTTTTATGTACTCACATTTGTCGTTCATTTTTTTCAAACAATATCATTCAAATTGTATTTTTCCTTGACACCACATCCAATGGCATTGCAGTTACAATTTTCTGAATAATTTGTAATTTGGGCCATTTAAGGTTTAGTGGATGGGGCTATACTGACATATTCATCTACATAATTTTACATAACCTCTCCTACTTATTTGTGGTCCCACAAATACACAGATCATGTGGGACCCATTATTCATTGAGGGAGGTTGTGAAAGAGTATCAGAATGGGCTAAGGATATTGAAAATAAATTTGATTATGAAATATTGAAAAATAATTATGAGAGTCGTTCCATAAATATGAAAAACATATAGTTTTTTTTTTTTAAAATTCCCTTTATTTAATTTATTAAAATTCATTATTATATTATATATAATTACATATAAACACACCTGAATCTTATGATTTTTGAAAATTGTTGTATCCCGTAACTGTGACGTACTTGCACCTAATTCCATGCAACCTAGATAATAAATAATTATCACTTTTTATTTTTTTTTGCAAAATGGTTGACCGTCTGTTATGTTGGATTGTTCCACAAATGCTAAATCAAATTAAATAGGTTATGGCCTAATTGAGCAAAATGAAAGGTTGGGGACCGATTTGAACAATGTGTATAGTTCATAACCAAATTTTTGATAGATTTTTATTTTGTTATTTGCTCTTATGATAAGCCTTGTTTGTAAACTTTTTTCTTTCTCCTTTTGTGTAGCATTGCTATTGGGCGAGAAGGTGGGGTTGGACCTCTACTTGCCTTGGCTCGATCTGAGATTGAAGTGAGTTCTATTTTGATCAAACAAAATGATTTTGTTTGTTTTTATTTTTATTTTTATTTTTTGAATTTGAATTTTCTTGTTTATATCAAGGAACCCGATATCACATTTTGTACCTTTATGGTTGTATATTTCTGATTTGACTATTTTTTTTGGCCCTCTCTAGCGGTTTTTCTTGTCTTATATTGTGGTTGAACTGAAATTTTGGTAAATTTGGTTGAGATAAATATTAATTGTATAGCCTAAAGTTGGATTGTGGCAAAATGGATAATTGAGGATTAGCTAAGGTTTTTTGGGCCTAAATAAAGATTTTTTAGGTATCAAGCCTTGATGCGATGATTACCACTTGAAACCAAGATCCACATTTGTTTAAGAATTTGCAGAAACTATCCTTTAATAACTTTCATGAATTAGCCTACCTTTTTTTTAAAATAGGAGAGTAAGGTTATTTACGATGTCCCATGTTTCATCTTGATCCCCAACATTATCAGTTTTATATAACACACACAATTCTCCTCCCAAAACCACTCCTCAATACCAAATATACATTTTATTTTAAATGTTAGGACGTTCACGAGACGGCAGCTGGTGCACTATGGAACCTGGCATTTTACTCGGGGAATTCTCTTCGAGTGGTTGAAGAAGGCGGTGTCCCCGTCCTCGTTCAGCTCTGCTCCTCTTCCAACTCCAAAATGGCCCGCTTCATGTCCGCTTTGGCTCTTGCTTATATGTTTGATGGAAGGTAGGTACAATTTCATTTAATTTATTATTTGCATGGAATTCTGTATTTTTTTTTTTTTTGTATCTTGTAGAATCCTTCAATTGGTAAGTTAAGCCCGACGATAGATAAATAAGGCCTTCAAGTGCCAATTTTATGCTGCAATTTCATTCCCATTAGCCCAAAGTGGTTCATCAGTCTGCAGTAGTGCTTGATTTCATGTCTAAAAGCCTCAATCTTAAACCAATTCATGTTATTCACCCTGAGTTCCTTATCTTTGCTCTCATGTCCAAGTTTCACCCAATTTAGTTCATTTTTAATTGTGAAAAGTAAAATTGGTATGCAAATCCTTGCTGAAGATAATTTTTTTTTTCCTTCCTTTCCAGGATGGATGAGGTGGCGTTGGTGGGGACATCGTCAGAAGGCTCACCATCGAAAAGCGTGAATTTCGAAGGAGCGAGGAGGGTGGCGTTGAAGCACATAGAAGCCTTCGTTCATTCTTTTTCCGATCCGCAGCTCTTCGCTGGAGCCGCCGCCTCGTCAGCATCGGCGGCTCTGTCCAGCGTCGCAGAAGCGGTTTTTATCCAAGAAGCGGGCCATCTCAGATGCAGGTATTCAAATGTTGATGGTCTGGTTTGGTTAATAAACGAGTACGTGACACATGATTTTTGGGATGTAAAATTACGACTGAACTTTGACGGTAATAAAATCAGCGAGCTTTCTATATCTTTGGTGGAAAATTCACCTCCATCCACCTCTTTAATCTCCCCTTCTCTCATGGCCGTTTTCAGTGAAGACCCTAACTTGAGTACTAAGCTATAGGGATATAGTCATTTAGTGGTACTTTTGGGCTTGTAGCTGATTCTTTTTAGATGGAGTCTATTGTTTAAAGAAAAATTGAAGTCTTTGAAATATGATGGATAGATAAAAGAAGCTAATGCTTTGAAATTGTTTACAGTGGTGCGGAGATAGGAAGATTTGTCTCAATGCTACGTAACCCTTCATCAATTCTTCGTGGGTGCGCTGCCTTTGCTCTCCTGCAGGTTCATATTTTTATTACCGTTATATTTTTCATTAAATTTATTCATCACTCCTGTATTTTGAAATTTTGACTGGTATCATTATACATTTCATCATGCCTGGTTATTTTACCAGTGTACTTGGTATTTGCCCCCTAATTTTTCTAATTAGGCTCAAAGTTTGTATCATTAACAGAAATTATTTGCCTAATATAACCCTTAATTGCAAACTAATGTCCTTATTTGACGAGCCTCAATTTTCCCTCAAATCAATTTATACATGTTCCTATACAGAATTCAAGTTATGTACTGCATCATCATAACCTAGTTCAATTATTGATCAAACTTGCAATTTTTCTTTTTTCTTTCTTCAAATTGCAGTTTACGATGCCTGAAGGGAGACACGCAACGCATCACGCAGCTCTTTTACAAAAAGCGGGTGCGGCCCGCATTTTACGTTCTTCTGCTGCATCTACAACTGCGCCAATTGAGGCCAAAATATTTGCCAGAATCGTGCTCAGAAATCTCGAATACCACCAAGCCGAATCTTCTAGCTAAAGAAATGGGAAAAATATGGTTGAAATTTTCTGCTGTTGTACTAGTTTTTACCAAGGTATTAAGGTGTTAACCATGCAAAAAGGAAAATTTGTTGTGTACCCTTGCAAGGCCTTGAAATATTTTGTGGACACTTCGTAAGTGGAGGAAGAGTAAGGAGGGGGCAATTGGGAAGAGGGGTATCTGATTTGTGTAGGATTTTTCACATGTTTTTTAGGGGTTGGTTAGATAACAAATTTCTAGGTTTACGAGGGTATGCTTATTAGTTTGAGATTTCTCAAGAATAAGACTCATGAAAGTTGTCTCATTCAAAAAATGGTGCAAGAAGACCCCTCTCATTTCCTTAGTGTGGGATCCCATTTGAGTTGAGATGACTTGGTGCAAGAAAATGAGGCCTTGTGAGAACTTTAGTGATTTGCTTTTCTTTTGATAGATTTGTTATGTAATTTATTTTATTCTTTTGTTTCTTATTTTGATCTATCTATTAGACAAATGAGTTGACTGCTTGTATCTAGGAGGTTATATTATTGTTTAGCATATTAGATAAGTCATCTTTTGTTGTGTGGCTCCTGAACTTTTAATTGTGTATGTACTATTTATTATATCAACTAAACTATTGTATGGGCAGAATTTTTTCTAGTTGAAAGTACTGTTTGCAAGTTTAAGCTTTCTGATTTGTGGCATATTGAAGAGTGATGTTCTGGTAAGAGGTGTAAGTAGGACGTGCGGTGAAAAATCATTCATCAGATGCAAAAATTTCAAAAATTTTTCTACTGCTTTAGCTCGAATTTTTACATTAGCAATTTCCAGAATTTACTCAACCTTGAGTCAACAGTGCCAAATTTATTCAGACTAGTTGATTTGCTAGTGGTACTTTGTGAGCACATAATATCAGCCCAAAATAATCTTAAGATATGCAAGACATATTTTGTGAATGGCTTAAATCAAAGCAACAAATAAGGGTAGCTTACAAGCATCTTAAGATTTGCAAGACCTGTAGCACCAAAAACATTGGTTTTCTGAGATTTCTCGAATAGGAGTACAACTAAGCGGTATAAAGAAAATTATAAATAAAATTGAAAAAATAAAATGGCTAATTCGGTGTGTACCCTTACAACACTTCAAAAAATATCTCATACCCTTCATAAATGGAGAAAGAGTATGGAGGGCTACAGTGACGGAACTTGTCTCTGTTTATTAGGAGGCCGAAAAATTTTCTACCTATTGATTAACATTATACAAATTTTTTAAAGGTCCAAATACATAAAATACACATATTTTAAAAAACTCCGCCTCTGGAGGGCTAGTTTGGTATATTTGAATTAAATTGGCAGGAGAGGGATACCTACAGATGTTTGATGTTATGCGCGGTAGATAAAATTTGTATGTTACATTCAATTCTTGACCAATGCATGAAAGAGAAAATACAAATTAGCAGCTTCCTAAATTTCTACTATACTACAATTTAGGACATTTAATTCCCCTTGTTGTCATGTTTGGAGATTTTGGGAGTAAAAAGGAACAAAATAAATTAATACTTAATTGTAGCCTGGTGGTTTGAACTCTCCCATCTAGCTTGGATGGTGCAAGTTCGAGTCTCTCGTCACACAAATGAGAAAATTATTTTTTCAGCATAGTAAAAGAGCGATAGATTTTCTGTCCTCGCTAGTATTATCTCTGCTCTAGTTTAGTAAATCTCGATCTATGAATACTACTTTTCACTAACCCCACCATGACTAATTCAGAGAGTTCACACTTTGTTTAATACAAGCTGAAATTCTACAGGAATAAATTCACTCTCGTAAATAAATTCACATCCATTTTCACAACCTCTTTCACTGAATTATGAACCTTTCACTGAATTATGAACCTTACATGATAAATACATCTTGCATGGTTATATTAGGCCCATTTCAGCCCATTAATCATCTCCACACACACGCACTATACCAGACGACTACAATATAATAACAATTGGACAATAGAGTATAGGCACAAGCTTCATTGTGATTTAAAATTAAAAAATAACAACAAACTTCTCAATTTGTGTGGCATTTTTTCTATAGTTTAACTTGAAAGAAGTTAAATGGAAAGTGACTTTAATATGAGTAGATGATGAATGGATCCCCACTGATTTGATACTGCTGTGCAGTATTCTAGAAATCGCCAGGCGCTAGAGCAGCGACTAGCGTCTAGGGCGCCTAGACGCCGCCTAGGCGTTTTAGGATCATAATAGAAGCTTTCTCATTAATATACGCACATATAAAATAAAAACATGAAATTTAGGAAATTTGGGACAAACATTATTGGAATTAGGTGGGAAAATCGGAATTAATTAGAAAAATTATGATCTAGGCGGACAAATCGGGATCTAGGCGGAAAAATCGGTAGCCAGGCGGAAAAAATCGACACCCAGGCGGCTAGGAATTAGGTGAAATTAATCAGTAAAATTAAAAATTAATCGCCAAATCGCTAATAAATCGGAAAAATCGTTAATTAATTGGAAAATCGGAAATTAGACTGTTCTAGGCGACAAATCCGATTTTTTGGGCCGATTTGGCCAAAATTCTTCGGTGGAGGGGCGATTAGCACCTAGGCGTGATTTTTAGAACATTGCTGATGTGATACATAACTCAACAGTGGCACTCCTTTTCCTTTAGTTTGCAAAAATAGTATATATTTTTAATTTTCGAAAATAATTAACGCTTGTTGTTCTTGATTTGATGATATTTAAAATAATTTCGTAATTACTAATCTTGTTTGAGTTTCATATTTAAGATCAGGAGTTTTATCAAGTTCGAATCAACGTGCAAAAGTTCTATCTCAATTGGATTTGAAGCTTTCAAAGAGTTATTTCGCGTTTTTCTAGCTTTCAAGTTACGCGTTCTTGGCGTTCCAGTTTTAGAGCCTTCTTCAAGTGTTCTTTTAGTAAAAGTCTTTGTTCTGGAATAACTTAGGTTCTACACTTAGAGAGAAAATTCCTGTCAAAATCGCTCAAAATTGGATTTTGACTTGGGCTGTGAATAGTGCTTCAATTCTGAATGGAAGCTATTCAGTTTTAAATGGAAGCTGGTCCAGTTCTGAACGGAAGGACTGTTTTTGGTTCTGGCAGTTTTTTGGCACCTTCTGTTCTGAACAGAAGTGATTATTTTTGTCCGTTTTGTTCAATCTGTATTGATTCTGTTTCCTTTTCTGCCTTCCGTTCTGAACGGATTATGTTCCATTCTGAACGGAAGGTCATAATTTTCCTTTTTTGTGAGGCTGCTCCTTCAAGAGAAACTCGAAGGCAAAAAATGGAATCTTTGGAAGAGATGTATGGTGAACGTGTTCGAGCTGCATGGTCTTCGTTAGGTAGTAGAGAATGATTTTACTGTAAAATTTGTACCCAATAATACAACAAACCATACTGATGTAGCCAAAACAAATATCACACTTGATATAATGGCACAAAATTTAATACTCACAAATATGGTAAACAATTTATCGGTTATAACGAATGGTTGTATTAATTCCCATCAAATGTGGCGAGTTTACCTTTTGAATGTTGATATATATATTGATGATTTAAAATCTTATGGTACTCTCGAAGAGCTCCAAAAGCTACCATATTATTCAAAAGAATATAAGATTAAATTCTTTAAGGCATAAAATATTATCTTGAATCATAAATTGAATATTATTTCCATGAAGGAGTTATTCTTTCACAATCCATCTATTACAATGATATAATGTGGAGAAATCGCATCCATTAAGATCATCAAGATAACTTGTTTGATGTATTGACAATTGAAATAAAGGATGCTGATTTATTTTCATGCATGAGCATGATGATTGTGAAATGCATATTTAACGAATCTGCTCAAATAATGATCCAGCAGATCTCTTCTTAAGCATATATTACAGAGATTGAACTTTGCCATCTCACATATAGTTGTATATATGAGGGGAAGAAACAATACGCACTGCACTCTTTTTTCTTTGTCTATGGTTTTTGTCCCAATGGGTTTTCCTAGCAAGGTTTTTAACGAGACAATTTTTGTACGTAATATATAGAATGATGATGCACTCTTTTTCCTCCACTAGGATTTTTGCCCATAGGGTTTTACCTAGTAAGGTTTTAACGAAGCATATTTAATATATGAAATAATAAGAAATAATGATAATACGCGATGCACTCTTTTTCCCTTAGCCAAGGTTTTGTCCTACCAGGTTTTTCTTGTAAGGTTTTTAATGAGGCAGGTTCTAATGCGTATGAAATATGGACATCCAAGGAAGAGTGTTATGAATATAATTAATATGGATGTCCAATACTTGGCCCCTAAGAAAAAATAAATTAGGAAATGCTTGTAAGAATGGAAGGAGTTGTGACATGGTATTTATTACTGTATATTCTATTGTATTTAGGTTAGATTATTTCCTTTATTGTAATTCTAAATCAGGCAAGAGATTTCTTAGCCAGCACTCATCCTCTACTTTATAAAGGGGGCAGTGGCTATTGTATTCTTAATCCACAATTCAATGAAATTATCTCCTTCCAATTCTCTGTTTTATTGTTCTTTGTTCTTTTATTTTATAACAAATTGAACAATTTCATGGAAGTTTAGGGGTAAAATAGAAAATTTCATTCTTACCGAAGTAACAAAAGGCCGTTGAAATATCCATCCAATTATCGGAATCTTTTGCACAAACACAGAAAGTTTTGGCCAAAAAGCACTGTTTAATTTTATCAAACAAATATAAATAATAATTAGATACAGTTTATATATTTCAATAGAATAATAGCTAGACAGCTCAATTTTTTAATTTTAGAGAGAGAAACCATAAGAGAGCACAACAAAACCGTATATGATAAGCTTCACAAAATCGAAGGTTTTCACTCATAATTACGTGAGATTCAGGGACTAAAACGCAAGCTGAAAATGCATCTGAATAAAGAAAAAGAATAAATAAGACAATGGGCCTATTTACAATTTTCAATAACACAGGGGCTATTTTTTTTACCAATTGTTCGACGAGAATGAATCCAAGGTCTTATTTGTTTCCGGCCCATTAATGCAAATAATACTCTTTGAGATATTTCATGATAGCCCCTGTGTTAATGAAAATTGCAATTTAGACCCTATTATTCTTCTCATTTTGCACATTTTGCAACATTAGATTCAATCGCATTATCATCATAGTTGATAATATAAAAAGATGGTTAAGTATATTTATAAGTGGGAATAATGGACCAGTTTATATGGGCACAATTTATTTAATAATTTAGTTTTGGTAGTTTCTAAATAATCTTTTTCTTGCTTTAGAGTTAATCCTCAATAGTTTTTTCCTTTCCACTAGCAAAGCATCGCACAAACAAGAAAAAAAGTTATTGAACTGAGTAAACAAATTCAATTCCTCTCTATCTTGCCTTCTTTCTTTATAGCTTGCACTCTAAACACTCACTAACTGGTCGAGCCAATGAGACAACGACATATCATCATCTTGAATGGCGTGGTTCGTTCTCACTGTCTAGCTCTACAAAGACCCATGCCGTGTATAGTTTTTTTTTTTCTTTTCGAGGATTCATTTCTTTCTTACACTCCAAACTCTCTCCATGGAAGATGAAACCAAGCACAAAGCAATAAATCGATATCTCACCGCAGAAAATGGGAGTGAAAAAAAAAACAATGAGACATTTATATTCTCTTGTTATTCTTCTAATATCATCTTTGTGTGTGTATCAAAATGCCACCATTGTTGAAGAGACATGCAAGAACATCTCTTCTTCACGTCCCGATATTTCGTACGTCTTTTATGTGAAATCATTTGAATCAGATGTAGACAGCTCGCTCGTAGTCGTAGTGGATCAGCAGAGTCTGGGTATAATTGCTGCAGAATTAGCAAATATAACTGCAACCAAAATGCAATCATGCATTAAGGAGTAGATGCAATAGGAGAAGAACCAAGTCGAGGCGAAACTGACTAGATGTTTGCATGGAGGTAGTTGTTGTAGTTTACTTTGCGTGCCTTAATTTTATAGAGGGGAATACATATAATTTACATTTGCTAAAGTTAAGATGGTGTGAAAAGACAATTAATATATAAATTTCAATATCATATGATTTAATACGATATATTAAATAGCTAATTAACAATTTGTTTTGCAAAGTTGGCGGGCGACACTTGTATTTTATTGGGCAATTACATTCTTTTTAAATTCCATTTATACCTTCTAAAAGATTTAAAACATCATTTTTTTAAGAAAATGAGTAGGCTTGAAGACCTTCCAATATTTTAAAATGTCAAATTTACCCTTCAAAAAGTACTTCCATTTAATTTATCCTTAAACAAACTCAAAAAATCTAACTAGATTACTCTTGCCAAATTGCAAATATATGTACAAAGATTTCCTTCTAAAATACAATACATATCGAACTATTTTTTTTTTTAGAGAAATTTTGGAGAAGGCTTAAGTCCCCCCTTCCAAATGATATATGATCTTAAAAGTTACATAATTTCTTTTCATTTTATAAATAGAAAATTAGAAAAGAAAAGAGAAAAAAAAACCAATGAGCCTATTCAATATAATCCGGAACGGCCCAACCCTACGAGAATAGAAAAATAAAGAATCGGATTTATAAGTCCGGGAAAGCTAATTCCAATTTTGGTAAAATCTCAGAATTTAAAATCTATTACTACAAGTATCTTCATATTAGGTTTTTTCTTCAGAGATTTTCATATCAAACTTTATCCACATGCAAAGTTCAAAATAAATCCGATAATACAAATTCAAAGATTTTCACTTTTGAAAGGATAAACTATATTTCACATATTCTGAAATTCATGAGAAAACTTTTGATCGTTACAATTTCCAAAGCATAAACTCAATATTTTGAGTTCGCGATAGTCTCCACATAACTTATAATTAATGTTGAGTTTGCGATTACATGATAGTCTCTACATAACTTATATTATTGTTGAGTTTGCGATTACATGACTTATATCTTCAATGTTGATTATCGTGCCAACAAAGATATATTCAGATGCGATCGATGAGACAAACAATGCTGCACCAGCCATCGATTCTTGTCGAGATACAGATGCACGAACGTTTCTGAGTGCAGCATTGGATGCGTCAAGGGATTGACGCATTTTCTGAAGCAGACGATGAATCGCCATTAGAGACTGACGATGGGGATTACGGTCGAGTGGCGGCTATTGTGCTTGCGATAGTAGCAGTGTTGAAATGATATGTATTTTGTTTAAATAATGTTATTATGGGCTTGTTTGGTTTGCTGTAAAAAGTGCAGTTTGTAAACTCAATTCCCGTAAATAGGTGACTTTCCTTTGTTTGGTTCTCAGTATTTTGTAAAACTTCTGCACTTTGCGCGCCCAATGTAAAATTATCCCGTATCTTCAACTCCCCCAAAAAATGCAAGGTTCACAAATACAAAAGGGACAAATTTCTGGCGGGAGAAAAGAAAAGCATTCCCGCCTGTCTCTATCCTTCCTCGCCTCTTCTTCTTCTAGCTGCTCGTTTGAGCGACTCTCTCCTTCCTCGCCTCTTCTTCTTCTAGCTCCTCCTTTGAGCGGCGTTCTCTCTCTCGGTATGTTCTATGAAAGCTTTCTTTGATTTTTAAACAAATCTTTAGTTTCTCTATTTTCACTCTTTGTGCTAATTTCGAACTGTTCATCTTTTATGCTCCGTTTATCTCTTCCTAATTAGTCTCTAAAACTAAAGCAATCATGAGGTTTTGTGCTTATTTTGTGCATATCAAGTGTATGATGAAATGCTTCTAAGAATAATAATGCATATGGGAGATAAATGAGCAATGAAATATTTTATGCTTTCCTTCTTGCCCATTCACTCGTTCAATTTATCATATCAATCTATTCTTTCTTTCTTTTTCCTTTTTGCTCTTTTTCTTTCTCTAGCTTGTACTGTGAGAAGTTTCATGTTACTTGTTCAATTATACAAACTAAATTGGGGTTGAAAAATTATTAGAAATGATGCAATTAAGTTAAAAGCTTACAACTTCATTTACCACTATATATCAATATGATAATTTCTGATTTGCACTTAAACAGAACGTCGAAAATAAGCCTAAGGTTTGATTAATGCTTAACATTACTTAGTTCAAATCAATGCAGTACTTGTTACTTTTTATGAAATGATGCATGGTTTCTTACTTAGCCATTCATGTATATTTTGTACGAGATGACACATGGTCCAGTGATGTTTTGCTTGCCTTCTTGCCTATTCACTAATTCATTCATTTACTTTATCTACATATCAATCTATTTTTTTCTTTCTTTTTCTTTTGGTTCTTTTTCCTTCTGTTGGAAAAGGGAAATAAAATAGTACATACTACAATAAAAAGAATGGTGTACTAATTTATATTGGTGGTGCTAATGTTCTCTCTTTTTTATTAGATGGAGAATATCGTGGAAAATGTCGGGAAAAGAACAAGTTCGAATTTTGTGTGGACAAAACCATTAAGTCATTTCCTTCTTAAGGTTATGGCGGAGCAAGCTAGGAATGGTATGAAATCGGGTCAAGGTTTCAAGAACAAAGCTCTCACGGCTGCAGTTAAGGCGATAAATAATGAATTTCCAGATGTGCAAGTGTCGGAGAGTAATGTCTCGAACCATATTGGAACTCTCAAGAACAAATGGAGCCAAATAAAGAAGTTGAAAGATATGAGCGGGAATGGATGGGATGATAATGAAAAAAAGATCATTATGGATGAGGCAGAATACCGCACATATGTCCAGGTGATTATCTTCAAATTTCTTTATTTTGATTTTCTTTTCTAGGCTAATCTTTTTTTACCTTTTTTCATGAAATGATTTAGGCCTATCCGAAGGAAGAACCTTTTATAAACAAGCTGATTGAAATGTTTGAAGAGATGTTTTTAGTTTGTGGTGGTGAGGCGGCAACTGGAATGCATGGAAAGTCAGCGTATAGTGTTTCGCGTCTAGGTATCCCAATGAATGCTCCGTAAATCCCAATCCCTAATAACGTTAATGATGTAGGGTTGGAGAATTTTGATTTCTTTGGAACGGAGAACAATGTCATGGGTGATGGAAGTCCCCCCGAGGGTCAGAATGTGAATTCCCCCACACCAACAAGGCCAGATTCTGCCGCTACAAAAAATGCAAGCAAGAAGAGAAAAAGAGAAGAAGATCTTCAATTGGCGGTATTTGAGGTAGCTAAGGGGATCACGCGCCTTGCCGATGCATTTGATAAGGACAAAAATATTGAGAGTATGGTGTTGGATGGGTTATGCCTATGGAAGGCAAGTTTCCAATACATGTGCTGATTTTGGCAAGTGATTATCTAGCCGATAACAAGAATATTGCACGAGTATTTCTGAAAAGAACGCTAAGTTGTCAGGAGGCATGGGTTGCAAGCTTTGCAAATGGATATATTACGAGAAAGAATGTAGGAGGCAATGGTTCTGGCAATAACTAAAAATTTAAAATATTTTATATAAGTGTTACATCTCATTTTGTTTTTGTGTACTTGTGATGTAGCGATATATTACAATTATGATATACTTGTATTTTGAGTCTGGGTATTTTGTATTAGCATTGACTCGAACTATGTGACTTGGAACATTTTATAAAGACTTAATTATCTTATCTTGATTGTTGCATCTTTTGTTCTATTTTACTTTCTTGTATTGCGAATCTAATCTTGAACTATTTTGTTGTATTTGTGCGGCTTGAATGAGTTGGATTTTTCTTTAGAATGTTTGATAAATTGTTGGTTGATTTAAGTTTGGTCTTAACTTTTTGATTATTTTTTTAATTAGGATATGTGAGTTATTGTTGTAATTTTGATTTTTATTGGCTTTTGAATTGAGGTATATATATTTGATATACAACTTTAATATATGTAAACTTTTCAATTACTTCGATCTAAACAGTGGAAATCAAACTGCATTTATCAATTACAATAATCCAAACATAAAAACTGCAATTACAGTAATTTCAGATTCTTATATCCAAACACTAGAAAATGCACTGCAACTCCAGAAAACGCATTTACAGTATTTCCAGATTCTTCATGAATTTACTAATGCGACAATCCAAACAGCCGCTATGTAAAAAATAATATACTTCATGAATTACTGTCTATCAAGTACTTAATTTATAAATAATATTTTCATTTATATAATGAAGAGATCAATCATATTATCACATCTAACTTTTTAGTTAAGGAAATTTGAACTCCTTAAAACTTTTATTCTCAGATTATTCATAATAAATTGGCCGTGATACTCAACTAAAGTCTAATACTAAATGGACTACAAGTTAATGACATTTGAAAGAAACACTTAATATGAAACCGAACTCAATATTTACAAACTTATATATGGTTTTGATATAGAATTATACACGGTTTCACAATAATTATACCTTATTATTTATAATATCCTTAAACAATATGTACGCATATAAGAAAAAAGAAATATTAATTTGATAAATGTATCCAGATCAAGCCTTGAAGTCATTGATTAATTGAATAAACTTTTCACAGTTACATAGTTTGCTTTTCCAATAGAGTTGGCATTGAGGAATTAGACCAAATGAATTAAGAAAATCATGAAAATAAAAGGAAAAAAAAATGCAAAGAAGCCTGTCGCCCCCCGTCTTACCAATGATTACAAGCCCAAAATATATATTTTGTTTAATACATTTTGCTTTAGGTTACAAACAGTTTCCAGTTGAATCTTTTTAGTTAAACTAGTGGATGGGCTGGGCCTTATATTTGATAGTTTTACGTTATGTAAAAAGTTTGTGGGGATGAAATTTGGCCTCTTCTAAAAATTCCTCCCAACTTACAAATAGAACACTGTCAAACAGAATTCACTGTCAAATAGATGTCAAACGGATCCGTTTGACATCATATGGAGCCCGTTTGACAATGAAAGAGGGACAAATGGGGAGATTTAAGTGGGGGTTATGTATATGAGTCCAATTTAAAATTGGAAATTGAATTGACTGAGTCAGAAAGTTCACAAGAAAAATCATCTTCTGATCTGAAGAGTGATCAGTCCTAAAAGCGCAGCTTAGTTCAAATTACATGACTTCAAATTGTGTACTCTTGTGTGAAGATTTTAACTCCACTCCATTTCGCCCCTCCCATTATCTTTCTTAACATTCTTTCTCTAGAAAACCCACTGCTCTTTTAGTGAACTTCAAAAGCACCAAATCAAAACCACAGAACCCTAAAATGGCCGCTTTCTCTTCCCTGTTCCCTCTCCTCCTCCTCATTTCCACTCTCTTCCCAATTTCAACCTCTCAAACCAGCATAATCAACTCCACTTGCAATGCCGCTGTATCAGCCATTGATTGTAGGTGGATTTTTGCATTTCAGCCCTCACGGGTGTGCCTGGATCTGAGTCTGCCAACATACGTGGGCTCTCTGTTATCACGACGAATTTGACGGTTAATAACGTGACTATGATGCTGGCTACAATTGAAGACTTGTTGAGGAATCTTAATAATTGCTACAAGTTTTACAAAGATATGGACTATGGTTTGTTCATCTTGGCACTATTTTTATTTATTATCTTCTTTGTTGTTCTGCAAAAACTTTTATATTTCCTCGTATTTATTAAAAATTCTCATACCGTTTGTAATATTAAAAGAACAGTTTACGAAAATACTCAAGAAACTTCTAGTGTTTGTTAACTTTTCATTTCTAAAACCTCTAAACTCAACGTTTTGCCTTTAGAGAAATCAACCCACATTTTGATATAACAATTAAAAATTTGCATATTTTTCATATGGTTCAAATACTTAACATGTTACTCTTTATTAGGTTTGAAGACAGCAGTTGGCAAAATAAAACAAGGATCTTCCTAAGTGATGGACACGAGGTGGCGAACTCCAACGGCAGAGATGGTGGTCATGGGTCGAGACCGGCTATCTCGAGCTAGTGTGGCGGCGGAAGAGGGCTCGGGCTTGTGGACTTCAACGATCGTCGCATGAGTGGAGAACGTGGCCTTGATCTCCAACCGAGACCTCGGTTGGATATTCTCCAATTCGATGGAGAAGGTCCAAGGATTTGGATCAGGAAATGTAAAGGGTACTTCCGCGTCTGTCGTATTCCTTATCATCAGCAAGTGGATCTTGCTGTATTGTACCTCTCGGGCATGGCTGAGGAATGGTACGCTGGCCACAGCATTCAATTTCCAGTAATTGATTGGATTCAGTTCAAGGATGACTTATGTAGACGGTTTGGAAATCATTTGCTGATGCGTGCGGTACGGAATTCCATATTTTGCGTCATAAACATTCTGTAATTGAGTACAAAACTCAATTCGAGCCGTTAAAAGGCCTCGTTCTGATGGATTTTCCTGCTCTGACTGATGCTTTCTTCCTGAGTTGTTTCGTAGCTGGATTGCGAGAAGATTTACAGCATCTCGTGATGGCTTCAAGGCCTAAAGATTTATGCGATGCATACGAGAATATTATTCATCATGAGTTGAGCTTGGAATATCAGAAACAAGTGAAAGGAGGAAGTAAGGGTGCTGATTCTAATAAAATTAGGGAAAATTCGGAAGGTTCTGTGAAGAATTTTGGTAAATCAGGAAAAAATTCGTTGTATGAGTTGAGAAAGCAAAATGGCGATTGTTTTTATTGTGGAGAAAAATTCGCACGTGGACATTATTGCAAAGAGAGAGAACGAGCAAAAGGGAGTATTCATGTGATTCAGGGTGAAGAGGAAGAAGAAGGAGATGGTTCCCCGGAAGAAGAGGCAACGTGTGAGGACTCCTGAGTTTATTAAAAAGAAGTTTTTGTAATTTAAACCTTGAAGCAAGATTTAGAGGAGGAGAGAGAAATGTTACGTTTTTAAGTATTTGTAATTAGTAATTGTGTAAGGATTAAATTGTAATGACTAGTTAATTGATTGCCACGTGGCAGACAAAAATGAGTAAGTTAGAGTGTAGTTATGAGTTGGTTATAAACAATGGTTCATACATATATGGTGAATATGACTAGTTAATTAAATTGTAATTAACTAGTGAATATGGTTCATACATACATACATTAAATTGTAATGACTAGTTAATTAGGAGGTTATTATGAGGTTATTAAGATAGTGGGGCTGAACCACTTATCTCTTTAAATACCGAACTCAAGAGGAGAGATGTATGTCATATATTGAAATTGGTTTAGTGATTTAAATCTCTTATCTCTTTTGTCTCTTTTATTCATTTCTACTTTAATTACTTGTCTCTTTTATTCATTTTCTACTTAAATTACTCAAATTTCCACAAAAACAATATCACGTTAAACTCCGGTTCATGACAAAATCCTTCTCCATGAAGGTAGATTGAGATTATAAGCAAACCCTAGACTGGACGGGTTGAATTTCACAGTGGAGCCTTCCGTCGAATTCTTCCACCTGCTTCGTAGTTCGTTTCTCAATGTCAACCAAGGTTGGTTCCCAATTTTGCCTCCTTTTTTAAGTAATTTTTCCCTACAATTTGTTGATTTTCACATCTCGTCCAAATTCTTGCCTTATTTATGATTTGTTTGTTTTTCCCCATTTTTCTTCACGTTTTTTTCTTGATTTTTTTTTTGCAGATCTTGACCATATCTGATTTTTTTTTTTTTGCTGATTTTTCAATTTTTTTTCCTCCTGTTTTAGTATTTGTTCCATATATTTTTTTTTGTATTTTCAAATCTGGACGAGATTCACCTGACTTATTTATTGTTGTTTCTTTTTTTCCCGTTTTTCTTCATGTTTTTCCCTGATTTCGGCTTTTTCACTGATCTGAACAAGATCTGATTTTTATTGGTGATTTTCATATTTTTAATTGATTTTCTTGTAATATTTTTTTTTTAATCTTTACGGAGTCACTAAACTTAGTAATTCTTTTTGAACTTATTTTTAATGGAATTTGATATATTTTTCAGGTATGGAGTTGACGCCAAGGCGTGATTCACACTGACAAGGTTCAAACCGTTTCTCTCTTCTAAGATATTGCTTGTTCGAAATTCGACAAAATCAATTTCATTGAAAATCAGTGGCGGAGCTTGCCTTTGTTTATCAGAGGGCAAAAAAAAATTCCCCTACAAAATGCCTTATTATAGAATTATATATTATCATCGCATAGAAATACATGTATTTCAATTTTTTTTATTGAAATTCTATTGATATATATTGTTTTGTCAAAATCTTGAGAGAGTCATAGTCCCTCCACTCCCTATAAAACTTTGCCATTGTTGAAAATATGTAAGGCACTAATGAATCTCTCACCGTAAAAAATAAAAAATAATAATAATAAAAATTAAAGAGTCCATCCGGCACATATGGAATATGATGGGATAGAAGAATAGAAGGTCTATTTCAGCCGAACATGAATGAAATATGTTGGAATAAAGATATGAAAAAGTGAAATTCGATAGTGATGAAATTACTATATTTCAGGGAATAACCTATAATTTAGGAAATAAATATCCTGCTTTATTCCAAATTTAATCCTACTTGGCATACAAATTCTCTTCTTTCAAAATTTATATTATTTAAGCCAAATTTTAATTTATTTATCTAGCCGAACGTCATTGGAATAAAATAAAATAATCGGCTATTCTCTATTCTACTATTTTTCTATTCCATATTTTGCCAAACGGGCGCAAAGGGGGAATTTCGTATTACCCTTCATATTTTGGATAACCATGATTTGAAATCCGAAGTTCGAAAATCCGATTACATACTACTCCGTATTTCAATTCTCGAGTTTTATATACCACCCCGATTTGAAATCTAGGATTTTATACGACGCCCTCACTCCGCCTCTCTCCCTCTCCCCCTTCTCTCCAATGCTCAGCAACAGCGTACGATCGCTGGATTCTCTTGCGGCTGATGAGATCGCGTCCGTGCTGCACGGATGGGCCCAGTTCTGCCGGCTCACCGACTCGCTGCTGCTCAGTAAAGGAGGGAAAGGGTTTGAGTTGAGCTTCGCTGTTGAAATCTTGTGCGGCCATGGGCTGGCGTCGCTCGTTGAGGATTATTTTCTTCGTTCCCTTGAGGTATTATTTGTCATTTAAACCCATGTAAAATTAGTAATTTTGTGAGCGAGTTTAAGTAATGGTTCTGTTGGGTTGAGCAATACTTTGTTTTGGAGTGGTGATGAAGTCTAATTGATAGATTTGAGTATCGAATAGGCACAAATTGTACCTGCGAAAAGAAAAAAAACAAACAGAAGATGGGAAAAGAAACTTCCTTTTCGCAAAGATTATTGACAAAATAAGTGAATTATAATGAATGAAATTATTTCCTTTTTGCATGTTGACACATAACATTGTGCAGGAAGCATTCAAAATTTCAACTGTCAAGAAATTTTGGAACCAATTTGATTCCTATTGTGATGCCTCAGCAACTGACAAGGCTAAATTTTATGTAAGAAATAAAATAAATTTCAATATAAGCAATTAATTTTCTTTTTTTCTTAACCAATCATTTCCATAATATCAAAATTCTTAAAGGAACAAGAGAACTGGCCTGAGGAAGTACTGAGCAAATCCTTGGAAGAACTCTGCTCAGAAAAAAGATCACAAGAAAACCATCTTTTAACTCTTATTAATGCTCTAAAAACATTTCAAGACCGTAATTCAAAAGAAGAGATAGAAATGGACCGTACCAGTTCAAAACTTATCAACAGGTACCAAATGATGGTATCTTCAGTTCTTCTCACAACTCTTCCTTGGTCTTTCCCAGGTTTTATTCGATCATTTTTACATATACACCCCTCAAATGTTCCATATTCAAATAATTTCCCTCACAATTCTCCTAATTTACAGAAATTCTTCGTATTTATTTCAAGAAAAAATTAGAAGAGCTGAATACTGTTTTAGCTAGGGGTTATGATGATGAAACGAACGACCAGGATTTATTTGAGAATAATAGTGATAATGCTGATCAGTGCCATATGGAAACTGCTCTGTACCAAAGCAATGATTTGGTACTGCAAATCGGAAAGGTGGTGAGTGATTTGAGGAGTTTAGGGTTTACGTCGATGGCTGAAGATTCCTATTCATCCGCTATTTTCTTTCTTCTAAAGGTTATTTATTACTTGGTTTAAGTTTAGGATTAGATTTTTTTGGTGAGATTCTCAACTTAACCCAACAAAACTTTGAAATTCACAAATAACTCATTCTTCAACTTTAGTTTATGGACTTTCAGAGATTATTTTAGGTTAGTTTGAGAATAAGTTGAAGAGTGGGCTACTCTGAGGATTTCAATTTTGTTGGGGGTTAGCATTAGAATCATACCTAGATTTTTCTATTTTCATATTCTGATAAATATAATGTGTATGCTATTTATTTTTTTTAACAAAATTGTACTCTTTTTCAGTCAAAAGTGGATGAATTAGCTGGAGACGACTACAGAATTCCCGTCCTTTGGTCTATCAAGAAATGGATTAGAGTAAACTTACCAACCAACCCTTTTAATACACATTCTAACTAAATACCATTTAATTATCCTCTCCATTTGTGACCAGGCCGTTCCTCTCCAGTTCCTGCACGACTTGCTCTCGTACTTAGGAGATTCAATTAACTACGAAAAGGAATCGCCGAAAATAAAATCGCCTCTCGCTTCACAGCCTTCTTCGTTTCCCGGAATCGGAATTCCGTCAGAAGCCCTGGTGAGGTGGCAGTTGAGATTGGAGTATTTCGCTTATGAGACCCTGCAGGATTTGAGAATCGCGAAATTGTTTGAGATCATTGTGGACTATCCTGACAGGTCGGTGGGATTGGTTTTCTTTTTGGGGGAAATGGATTGTCGGTTCGTGTGGTTTAGTTGGATTGTTGCGATTTAGTCCCTGTAAGTGTTGGTTTGAACGTTTTGGCCCCTGTATTTTTGCAGAATTGCTGCATGCTCAGTCTTTTACAGGGATCAGAAAGTTTATATCAATAGTACAGGGACTAAATTGCAATTCAATTAAAGTACATGAGGTGCATTAGCTGCTTTCTTTTTTTATATGAACTTAAAAACATTCCCAAATTATAAAATTCAGATTGTTGCATTTTACTGCGTTTTAAACGTTGAAATGTTGAAATTTCCTTTATTAACCCTTGTACATTTCTTTATTAAATTTTAGTCATTTATAAGATCCACATTTTTATTTATTTTATTTTATTTGGTTATTTTATTGATATTTATATTTATTTATTATTAATTTATTAATTTATTAATTTAGATATTATTTATATATTATTATTTTCTATCTAAAGTTCGCCTGCAATAGAGGACTTGAAGGCCTGCCTAGACCACACGGGCCAGCACTCAAAGCTCATCTCATCCTTCATCTCTTCCCTCAAATACCGTCTCCTAACCGCCGGGGCCTCGACCAACGACATTCTCCACCAGTACGTGTCCACCATAAAATCCCTGCGCACAATCGACCCCGCCGGCGTGTTTCTAGAATCTGTTGGAGAACCCATCAGGGAGTACTTGAGGGGCAGGAAGGACACGATAAAGTGTATCGTGGGTATGGTGACTGGAGGGGGAGGTGGGAGTGGAGGGGGAAATGGGGGGAGCGGAGGGGATGGGTTGCTGGAGGAGTTGAATAGGGAGGAAGGGGAGGGGAAGGAGGAGGAGGAGGGGGAGGGGGAGGAGGTGGCGGATGAGAGACAGGCCTGGTTGAACGCTCAACGGTACAATTGGAGAATAAATAGCCTCTTGATTGAGAATTAATTTGTTTTGTTTATTTATGGCAAATTTGCAAATAAGTCCCTGCATTATGCTTAAAATAAATTAATATGTTTTTGAATAAAATAAATTTTATTTACTTTCTACTTTTCCCCAATGGATAGAATTATCAAAATTTTCCGATAATGGGGCTTTTTGTAATTTTAGCATAATGCAGGGGCCTTTTTGTAAATTCCCCTTTATCTATTTATTTATTTGTTTGTTTGTTTGTTTGTTTTGGGTATTTGGAAGGTGGGAGCCGGATCCGGTTGAGGCGGACCCGTTAAAAGGAACCAGAAACAGAAGGAGAATTGACATACTTGAATTAATGGTCAGCATAATCGGCTCGAAAGACCAGCTTGTGAATGAATACAGAGTTATGCTTGCTGAAAAGCTTCTTAATAAATCCGATTATGATATTGATTCTGAGATCCGTACTTTGGAACTCCTTAAGGTAAATTAGGGTTTCAAATTGATCTGTTTTCGTTATTTTGGTTAGTGATTTGATATCATTTTTGTTTTGTAGATACATTTTGGAGAGAGTAGTATGCAGAAATGTGAGATTATGCTGAATGACTTGATTGATTCAAAGAGGACAAATACTAATATTAAAGCATCTCTTTTGAAAGCTGTTGTTACAACTGGTACTGTGAATTTAAAGATGTTTATTTTTATGAATTTTGAGTGTGTAATGTTGTTAAATAACTTATTTTGAATTTGATTTATCAAGAGCAAGGAGAGACAGATGTGTCACTTGATCTACTTGATGCGACAATTATATCTTCAAGCTTTTGGCCTCCAATTCAGGTACATTAAATATTCCAAAAAACTAAAAATAAAAAATTTGAAATTCATTTTCTTAAGTATATTTTATATTTATTGCAGGAAGAAGCTCTGAAAATTCCTTCTTCAGTTGACCAATTATTATCTGATTATGCAAAGAGATTTCATGAGATAAAAACTCCTCGAAAGCTGGTCTGGAAGAAAAATCTTGGGACAGTAAAGGTTCTGAAAAAAAAAAGCATTATTAATATGCATTAGCATTTTAATTAATTATTTGCCGTTTAATTGGACTAGCATTTGTTGTATTTCAGCTGGAACTACAATTTGAAGACCGTACCATGCAATTCACTGTATCTCCTGTTCATGCTGCTATTGTCATGCAGTTTCAAGAGAAACCAAGGTATCATTATGGTATTTAATTATAATTTTTTCTTTTTTTTTAACATCATATTATTATTGTTATTAAAAACTTTGGTTTACTTAGTTGGAGTGCCAAGAGCCTCGCATCAGAGATTGGATTACCAATAGATGCTCTCAACAGAAGAATAAGTTTTTGGATTAGCAAGGTATTCATTGCAAATAAACTTCTCCTAATATAATATTCTTTATTGAAACATAACTAATTTTTCTTTTTCTGTGGAATTTTAGGGAATTTTGACTGAGTCAGCAGGGGCAGAACCGAACGACCCGATTTTCACAATAATAGACAGCATGGCTGATTTTAATAAAAATAATATTGCAAATGACAGCTGTCAGTTGATGGAAGAAGAATCAGAGCCGTCTGTTGCTTCTGTTGAGGAGCAATTACGCAAAGAAATGACTGTATTTGAGGTTTGCAAATTTTCTCTTATAATACTCATAAAACCTCAAAATTTTGTATATGCCCCTGCAAAATTTGTGATTTGTGAATAATTTATTTCAGAAATTTATCATGGGGATGCTAACGAATTTCGGCAGTATGACACTGGACAGAATACATAACACTTTGAAGGTATAATATAAAAATATTTCACTCAACTCATGTACTATTAAGATGTATTTTTCTTATTTAATATAACATATTTTTTTAACATTTAACTGTCAATTGTATGTTTCAGATGTTTTGTACGTCAGACCCGACTTATGATAAGTCGCTCCAGCAATTGCAGAGTTTTATGGCCGGTTTAATATCGGATGAGAAGGTAGAAATGAGGGATGGATCTTATTGTTTGAAGAAATAGCAAATCATAGAATATTGTATATGGTATTTAATTATATTAATGCTGGTAGGCTTAATATTATATTTCTTTTTCTGGCATTTTTAGATAATATTTGGTATTGTTAGATTATTAGCCCCAAATTAATGAATGTTTCGTCCAGCAAGAATATTTATTTTATAAGATTATTTTTTCTTTTTTTTGATAATGTTCTTTTTGAGTTATTCATGAAATATTATAAGAGCCACATTATGGAACTTGATTCACAGAAATAAAACTGAAATTTAAACTTCTTTTTAGAAAGGCATCATTCACAAGTAGCCAAAAAAACTATACAAATTGAAGGCACAACAACATGACCAAATCCCCCAACGATTATAACTATACAACACAATTGAATGGCAAAATCTCTACTAAATCCAAAACTAAATTAAGTACAATGAAACCATCAATACATTAAATTTAAGAAAATAAGTAAAAATGATTTTAAAAAGTGTACTATAATAACGACCCGTGATCCGAATGATCCGTGACCGGAATTGACCCGAACCCGAATGACCCGCCTGATTTGACTCGAAAATAAACTTATTTTTTTATTTTAATATCCAAAAAATCCCGAAATTGATGATTTTATGATTTTTTTTCTAACATAATTGACTTGATAATACTAACAAACATAACTCAAATGATCTGAAATATCAATTCAGATGAATCACAACCTCTAATCTGAGTGATTTTTGACAAAAATCTGATGTTGACCATGAGTCAACTGACCCGAACCCAATCGACCTGAATCTGAATGATCCGAAACCCGAACGACCCGTAACCCGAATGACCCGTAACCTGAATGACCGGAAAAACGAACGACCCACGGCCCGAAACCCGAATTGACCTAAAACCGAATTGACCCAATCCGAACCCGACTCGCCCATTTGCCACCTCTGGCGATAGGGGTAGAGGTGGCAAATGGGCGGGTTGGGTCGGGTCATTTGGGTCTCGAGTATTACGGGTCTCGGGTCGTTCGGGTTTGGGTCGGGTCGGATCGGGTTTCGGGTCATTGACTTGTCAACATTTTCGGGTCGGGTCAGATTTGGGTTCGGATGGGTCGGGTCGGGTTTGGGTTCGGGTGGGTCGGGTCGGGTTTTCAGGTCAGGTCAGATTTTGCCAGCTCTAGTTACGCACTATGTTTAACTTGTAATGAAAAATCTTTGATTAAATAAATATCTATCTATTTTTAATTTTGCGCAAGCTGTAAAAAGAGGCCGATAAACTCAAAAGTCTCAAATAGAATTTTATGTCTTAGAAACCAATATAAGTAATAGATTATTTTCTAAAATAATATGTTGACATTATAAGAAGCAAAATAAGATATAATAAAATAATATATAATACTAGTATAACGGTGAAATCAATAGGTGTATGACCATTCATTCATTATATGCAAGTTCATGTCATTTAGATTCGGGTCTCGGATTATTCGGGTTTCGGGTCGTTCGGGTCTCGGGTCATTCGGGTCTCGGATCATTCGGGTCTCGGATATTTCGTGTTTCGGGTCATTCGGGTTTGGTTCGGATCGGGTCGGATTTTCGGGTTGGATCAGATTTTGCCACCTCTAGATAGGTGCAGAAGAGATCATCACCAGGCTAACCTTTGAAAAATAAAGGTTCCTCCATTAATAAGATTCTTTGTTTGGCTTTTAGACAAGCGCAAACTAGTTAACCACATAGACTTTTTTTTATTTTGTTTTTTGGGGGGGGGGGCTGAAAAATCATGCGTATACAGTTAACATAGACTTTTTTTTATTTGGGGAGGGGGGGGGGGGGGGTTCATGTCAGTATTCTTGTCAGATAAAACATCCCTACGATGAACTGATGTTGCAGATCCTTCTTTCAGCCCGGTTAGGAATCGTAGCCTTGACTTTCCACGGTATCCTTGTCCCAGACGGAGGGTTCTGCCCCTTTTCTATTTCATAGGAGATCTTGGTCCAAATCATGCGTACTCTATGGGCTAAATCTTTAGCCATTGCACATTTAGAGGAAACACATCAGCATATCTTTAGCCATTGCACATTTTGTAGGGCCATTTGGACAAAAACAATTACATCATTGGATTTGCCGGTCGTCCTGAATAACAATCCATCTCTCTATGGGCTAAAACATTCAAAATGCTACAGGAATGGCCCTTTGAGCAGCTTGCTTTTGGGAAATTTGGAAGGTGCTAAATATTATCCTAAAAAATTCAAGATCTTCAATTCTACATACATTTGAAGCGGCAAGGTGTAATTAGAAGGAATGGTGAAACACTATGTTGTGCAGATACTTTAAAAATCCAATCGTACCGTATTAGATACCATATCGGATGCGAGGATACCTTATCAGACATGTCATGTAGCATATCATAATATTTTATTCCAAAATAATACCGGATACTTCACGGATACTTTCCGTATCCGCATCGGATACTTCCAACGTAAGAATATTTATTCTTAAAATATATGATTACATATATAAAATCAATAAAATAAGATTAAGATATCTAATTATTTAATTAAATATAACAAATAAATATTCTGCATTAAGATATTTCTATAATAATAAATTTTTAGTATCTCCTACATCAAAATCTAATATCTAAATATATATAAATTAATTAAATATATAAAATATAATTAATGAATAATAAAATAATATATAAATTGTCATATTTATATTTTATATTTTTTAAAATTTACCGTATTGCCGTATCCGTATTCGTGCATAGGTGAAATATCTCTCACGGCTTTAAACTAATCTTTTTTCATTTCCGCTTTAGTTTTTCTTTGGGCTTTAGTTGTATGCACTATTTAGTTTATCGCCCCTTTTTAGTTTTTAGGTTGTAAATATATTTGCACGCTGAACTTTTATTTCTAACTTAATGAAAAGTCTGAATGTTCGCCTGCCGTTTCATAAAAAAAAAATCTGCAAATATATAAAAAAAAAAACTCTATTTTGTCAAATTTAGAGAACATTACTCCATTATTCTTCTATCTCTATCGTGGAATTATCTAAGAGTCTCGGACCCTCTTTTCCGGGTCTAGCATCCTAAGGTCACGAGGCTTCTGTACGGGCACAGACAGGTGGGACCCACATGAGAAGCCAAAGCCAAAACCAAGTACCTCATCCAACTAATCGCTTCTCCACCAGTCTCACACATTTTCTCTTGCTTTCTTTTGTTTTCATCTAAATTTTTCTCAGTCACAGTTAATCCAAACTTTCTTTAATGGCTATTTCTGAATCAAGATCACAAATTATTCAGCTTATCGCACTACTACTATGCCTCTATGCGCTTCCCATTTCGATTTCTCTGCCCTTCATTGTTTTACATGGTAATTTCGTAATTTTCGATTTTTTTTTTCTTCTTGCGTGATTTTTTGTTGGGGTGGTTCGGAAATTTATTATATCACTGTATGATCTGATTTTTATTAGGGATTGGGGATCAGTGTTCGAATAGTGGAATTTCTGAGTTCACACAGCTTCTTAGCAACTGGTCTGGCTCAGATGGATACTGCTTGTGAGTTTATTTTTTACTTTTCTTTTTTAGTTAATTTTGTTTTATCGTGCTTAAAGTTTCTAGTTTTTCTATGAACGGGTGTATGCTTTTCCAGATTTCTGATAAAATAATTATGAGAATAAGGCATTTCCAGAATTTGTAGTAGTATCAGTAATTACTAAGTATGAATCCCAAGTTTTAGTAATTATAAAGTGAGAAATGTCGTAAGATAGGCCGACTTATAATATTCGTCTATTTTATATAATTTTTTTTGTCATTACTTTTTTAATTATAGAAATAGAGGCATGATAAGTAAAACTTGGTATGTAACTTTTTATTATACATAACATCAGTACATAGAAATGGTATGGCTGGTTCAAGAAAAAAAAATTAAGGAAAAAAAAAACAAAATCTCTATGCTCCTCACCAATTTATTTTTTAAAATTGCGTATGAAAAATTCATTTTTCTTGATACTTTCTCTCTCCTTTATGTTGTAACAATTGAATGCAGTAATTATTAGCCATTTGGAATTCCATAAAGAAAAATAATTGTTGACATTTAATAATCTTGTTTTGCAGAGAAATTGGAGATGGAATGTGGGACTCTTGGGTCCTACCCCTTCAAGATCAGGTTTATTTCATATTTCCAAATTTTGATTTACTAAATTTCTTTATTTTATATGCGTTTGTTGTTATTTCCCCTTACGTTTCTAGTCTAGAGAGCTTAGATGTAGTTTCTACAAAAATTAACTTAAATGCAGCTTTTTGAATTTTGTAATTTTGGTTGCTTTCGTGAATATTTGTGAATATGAAGTTTTATACGGAAAATATGTAAATTATAAAGTTCTTTATATCTTTACATGTGGATTCTTAGTTTATTCAAGCTTTTTTTATCTTTACATGGTGATTCTTATTTTTGTCTTGTGTTCATTTTTTTTCAGGCTAGTGCTGTTTGTGAGCAGGTAATACAATTCATGAACTTTTTGTTTTTACTACTCAAACACATTTTTATGTTAAAAAAAATGAAAAGAAACAAATGATTGCAATTTTTTTTTGTCTTTTTTCGTTTTTTAGGTTAAAAAAATGGATGGATTAAGTGAAGGTTACAATATCGTTGGCCTTTCACAGGTACTTTAATTATTCTTAATATATATTTTAACAAATAATTCTAGATTTGCTTCATACCTATAAAATTACGTGTGATTAGTAATCTATCTATTTTATTTCCATTTTATAAAAATATTAATTATTTTTAAATAATATTAATAGGGGAATCTGATTGGTCGAGCAGTAATAGAATATTGCGAAGATGGACCACCTGTAAGTTTATTTTATAAAGTTTTCAGCAGTATAAAAGATTAAATTACTTTCCAGTTTTGCATGGTCTTTTAAATTTTGCATCATTTATTGGAGATGTATTAAGTTGATTAAATTATTGACTATTGAGAGGTTTAAACAGGTTAAGAATTTCATCTCGCTTGGTGGTCCTCATGCTGGTACCGCTTCTGTGCCACTTTGTGGTGTAAGTCTCTCTCTCTCTCCCAAAAAAAAAAAAAAAAAAAATAAATAAATAAAAAAAAAAAAAAAAATGGTACTCATACAGGTGATATGAACTGTTTTGTTGAAGTGAAGAATGAAGTTGTTCCTCTTAATAAATTTATGATTTTTTATAGTAAGTTATTGATCTTTATGATTATGTGATTCTAATTTCTCTGTGGCCAGACTGGAATTATATGCTTGCTGGTTGATGCGCTCATCAAATTGGAGATTTATTCAGATTATGTACAGGTCAGTACACTCAATTTTGAATATTTTTGTATGTTTATATAATTTCATTTTGAGAAAAAGATGGATATAAAAATTCTTCAATTTGACCAAGTTATCCATCATGTGTAATATGCCATCAATTGTGTGAATGTATGTAAACAAACAAATAAATAAGTAAATAAACAAAAATTAACAAGATAGGTATGAATAATCAATTAATTCAGCACTGGTACTGAAATTTGTATTTTAATACGGTATTTTTTTTAATATTTTAAATCTTCAACTGACTTTTTTTCTTATTAAAAAATAACAGGGACATCTTGCACCAGCTGGTTATCTCAAGATCCCTAATGTGAGCTCTCTTTTCTTTGAAAATAAAATAATAATAGTAATAATAGTAATTCCTTTTTCTCAAAAACTTATTTCCCCTTGATTCCGTATCCAATGTCAGATTGACGATATATTGTTATATTTTGATATTTACAATTTGGTACAATTCAATTTTTTCCGTTATGTAACTACAATTATTTGGATTGCCATTCAACTTTTCCAAGATAAAAATTGTTATTTTTTCTTATGTGATTATATGACAGAATGCCCTTATATTCTTGTTTCTTATTTTTATTAATAATTCCTTAATTGTGATACTGACAAACAAAATATAATATACAGGAAATTGATGAATATCTAAAAGGGTGCAAGTTTCTTCCAAAGCTTAATAATGAAAAATCCTCTGAAAGAAATTCTACTTACAAGGAAAGATTTAGCAGCTTGGAGAATTTGGTACTAATCATGGTTAGTTTCTAGAAATTTGCTTTATTTAAATATGTATGCATATGTATTTCTTTCTATGAACTTTAGATTAGGTTCCACATTTATATGAACTGATTATGAAGTGCTATGTTTTAGTTTATGCAAAAAGTTCGAGTCAATTTATTAATTCTTTAATGACTGAACTTTGTTTTTTTAAGTTTTAACAGTGCTAGGATGAGATTCTTAAGTTTGAAACATTAGAAATGTACCGTAAAATACTGGGTGTCATTTCTATATATATATATATATATATATATGTATATATATATATATATATATTATTTTATATTATCTTTTTCATAATTGATAAAGTTTTACCAATGGTTCCAATTTTGGAAACCCAATTATGCCAAAAAACATCTTGTGCAGCTGCATCTATGTATTCAATTTTTTTTTTTTTTTTCTAAATTAGCCCTAAATAGTTCAGATTCTTTGTATATGCCAATTAACTTCCATTCTGCTATTAAGCCTTAATACAGTCCAGTTTGGCTCAAATAATCGTCAATTGTGAATTAAAGAACAAAGTAAGCCAATACAAAAGAAAAACATTACCAATAAATTTCCATTAGTTAAACCGGTACAGATTGCATACAGGCTTGGTACTTACTAGAAGTAATGCAGTCCTTCATTAAGCATTCTTTTTCTCCAAAAGAGACTAACCTTTCTTTTTTGTTTTTTTATTTTAAAATTTTTCTTGGTAAAGTTTGAGAATGATTTAGTTTTAATACCGAAAGAAACAGCGTGGTTTGGTTATTACCCTGATGGAAGCTTTAATCAAATTTTATCTCCAAATGAGGTACTTAATTCATTTCTTTATTATTCGTATTTTTTTTGAAATTTAATTGCCCATTTCAGAAATTTTCTCCATCTTGTATCTCATTAGTGATGCAAAATATTTACCATTATAATTAATTCAGAAAAATTAGGTTATATTCTTACATTATGCAATTGGTACATGTAAAATCAAGATATTGATATCATTGAATTGAAAAAGTAATACAATTAGTAGTAATAAATATAATGACAACTTGTTTAAATAATATTAATAGTAGTAATATAATAATAATAATAATAATAATAATAATAATAATAATAATAATAATAATAATAATAATAATAATAATAATAATAATAATAATAATAATAATAATAATAATAATAATAATAATAATAATAATAATAATAATAATAATAATAATAATAATAATAATAATAATAATAATAATAATAATAATAATAATAATAATAATAATAATAATAATAATAATAATAATAATAATAATAATAATAATAATAATAATAATAATAATAATAATAATAATAATAATAATAATAATAATAATAATAATAATAATAATAATAATAATAATAATAATAATAATAATAATAATAATAATAATAATAATAATAATAATAATAATAATAATAATAATAATAATAATAATAATAATAATAATAATAATAATAATAATAATAATAATAATAATAATAATAATAATAATAATAATAATAATAATAATAATAATAATAATAATAATAATAATAATAATAATAATAATAATAATAATAATAATAATAATAATAATAATAATAATAATAATAATAATAATAATAATAATAATAATAATAATAATAATAATAATAATAATAATAATAATAATAATAATAATAATAATAATAATAATAATAATAATAATAATAATAATAATAATAATAATAATAATAATAATAATAATAATAATAATAATAATAATTTAATGCTGGACAGACGACCCTGTATACAGAAGATTGGATTGGATTGAAAAATCTGGATGAAGCCGGTAAGGTAAAATACGTGTCGGTTAAAGGAGGTCATCTCAGAATCTCAAAAAGCGATATGAAAACATATATTGTGCCTTATTTAAATGAAGATTCAGATGAACCAATAAAACCACCAATGTTGATTTCTGATGAATCTGGGTTAATGGACGACATAATTATTATCCAATGAGTTATCTGGATTTGGTAATGTGTATTTTACTATTGGTTAGCGCTTAGAGGATCACGTATTAAGCTATTTTGGACTTATTTTGAATGCATTAAGTTTTACGTATATGATCTTTTGAATATAATATGTTCTGCCACATTATTGTAAGTATATTAAATTGAATTATGATTATATATTTATATTATCTCTTTGTTTTAATTTTCTTGTAGAGGTTTGGCTGGATTATGAAATTAACATTATTTTTGTAGTTCATAAAGTACTAAATAAAGAACTCGGAAACAAATTCCCGAAAGGAATTGTTCTATATGATAAGAGGCTTGTAATACATGCTTTTGAAACAAATTCATACTAACCATTTTTCTACTTTTTTATGTTGGGCCAAGTTATATAAATTTACTGGCCCGATATCATATCTCAATTCTCAATCCTTGATGTTTGACATTTTCTGTATTTGGGCTGATAAAATAAGTTACACAAAAATGAATTAATTCGACCAGCACAATATTCCAACAGCAACGCAATTTCCTGGTTTTCTTTAGTTATGTACCAACGGCCAATTAATACCCAATATATCTGTGATTCGCGACCTCAACCCCATTCCCGGCTACTTGTCTTCTCAAACTCAGACTCAACACTGAATGAACGATCTTCCCTAAAGCAAGGTTAAGAATGGCGATAGAGCTGGTGAGGAGAATGGTTCAAACCTATTTTTCTATTATTTAAGAGTTCTAACGGAGTTTTACCCTTCAAAACAGAACTAGGATGTCCGATCATTAAACAACATGCTGTTAAGATGGCTTCAGACCAAAATATTTTTGGGACATGAGTTTGAAAAAGTAAAGATCTACCTACACATGGAGTTTGGTGAATAATACCTCGAGTTTTTATGTATTTTGAAAAAAAATTTGTTGACGTATTCAGAAAACAGAGAAAACTTCAGCTTTTGATTTTAAAATATAAAGCCAAGTAGCACGAGAATAATCATTTATAAATGTGATAAAATATTTAAAACCATTGTATGAATCAACTGCCGGAAACCAAACATCAGAGTAAATTAGTGAAAATGGTTCGGTGGACTTATTTGTAGATAATTAGCATGGTATTTTTTTCTCTTTAGCAAAACGACAAACATCACAAGTGATCAAGTTAAGATCAATTTTTTTCTCTTATAACATATTTTTTTCTTAAATTATCATTATAATATTTCTTGAATTTAAAATATTTTGTTTTACATTTTATTGGTTTGAGTCAAGTGATCAAGTTAAGATCAATTTTGAGTTTGTCACTTCGGTTTGTGTTTTTCGGGCCCAAGCTGAGCGTGTGTCGGTATTTTGACTTATGTAAATCACTCGGATCCGATTGATTGGGTTTTAAGTGAGTCGGGTGGGTCTTTCAGGTTCGGATTAGATTTGTCACCTCTAATTTTTCGAAGTCTTTTTTTTTCTTTTTTTTTTTCATATTGTCAATCATATAAACAATATTGGTATCATTTATGTGAATATGTTTTCATATGATAGTTTGATTAGAACGCCATTTCAATTGATATTGTTTGCACCAATTAAGAAACATAGAAAAATATAATTAAAAAAAAGTATTAACATGTTTATTGGTTTATTTTTGCACTATGATTTCAATCATTTATTATTTGCCATGAACTTGGGTCTATTTTGGTAAATGTAGGCCCTCTAAAAAACCCCAACCTAATGTGAAACATTAGATCATAATTGGAGGGTTGAGATTAAAAATAATGATGTGGCACACTCATAGTAAAGAACTGTAGATAAGACCTTTTAAGATTATAATATACAAGGGATAGCTCGCGCTTGCGCGAGTTTTTTAATTTTTAATTAAGATTGGAGATGTTATTATTTTGTTTTTTTTTTCTTTCAGGAAATGATATTATTTTGTTGCGAGATTTTTTTATTCTAATTAAGATTAGAAATGATATTATTCTGTTACGTAATTATTGATCTACATGATATTGTTTAATTGTATGTGCTTTTGTAGAAGAATCTATGGTAGTAATTTTTTATAGTATAACTTTTGTATGGACAAAAAGAAATTGTTTTATTAAGGAATTTTAGCATTATATAAAATAAAGCCCATCCTATTGATATAAATAAGAGAGTATGTGATTTTTAAATTGCTTGTACGTTCTTATTAACGTTACAAAAAAAATTCTAGAATAACCAATAAGTTTTAGTGTATATTATTGAAACTCGTTTGTTTTTTCAGACAAATATCATTGCTTGGTTATTTCAAACTATAATATTTGTACTTGGTTGCAAAAGAATATGTGAATTTGGTTAACAAAAGAATATGTGAATTTGGTTAACAAAAGAATTGTTATTGTATTTTTTAATGATTCACTATATATATACATAGACAATGTAATTCTAACATAACATATCAGTTAAAACTCAAAAAAAACATAACATATCAGTTGGTTGGGTTGGATGGGAATAATTGATTTTTAATCCAATGATTAGAAAAAAAAAGGACTAGCTTGAAGTAAGGATAGAAAAGTACTGTAGCTAATTTCCTTTAAAATTATAATATATAGTTTAATTTTTAAGCAGATATCTCGCGCTTTGTGTGAGAGCTATATCTATTTTGTCACTCATTAAAAAAAAAAATTTGGTGCTTTTGTTTTTGTGCGTAATTCACTTTCAATGATTTGATCAAAAAGAAATCAAATGCAATTACACTTCTAATGAGAGCTATTTTTTTTTTTTTTTGGCATTTTTATCAATATTAAATTTAGGCATTTAGCAACTCTCTTTTTAACATATATATATATATATATATATATATATATATTTCATAAAGATGTAGAAAAAAGAGAAGAATTGTTGGGGGTGCATATTGGCTCATGAAAAGTCAGTTATATGAGACATTGGATCAATATCTAAGGGTTGACAATAAAAGAGATGATGTGGCAAAATATGGTGCAAGTACTGTAGCAAATGGGGTTTAAAATTATATATATTAATAGACAAGAAGATAATCGCGCGACTTATGCAATCTTGTATGATGATGTATCTTTGAAGTTCAATGATGATGTATCTTTGTTTTCAGGTTTAAAATATTTTAGTGTACATGATTATATAATTCTAATTGATTCGAGAATTGGTGTGCACAAACGTTGTAGGTACAAAATGATTGAAATGATGGTGACTCAGTTTCTGTTCTTTTGTATCCTTTATTTTCTTTTCTAATATATCTTGAATATTTGGAGAAGAGTGATTTAGTCACACAAAAATTAAAAATTATCTAATTTGTATTGTTATTTGTTAATAAAATGAATTGAGAAAAAAAGTATATTATAAGATCAAATTGAGGCCCAATTATCTAATTTGTATGCATATTAATAAAAATGAATAGAAAAAATGAAACACATGTAAGAGGCCCTAAGATCAAGATCATATGGTTTAGTATCATTTGACTGACGTGGCACAATCCTGTGCGAGTATAGAAATCTTCTTTCAAAATTATATATATACTAACAAATCCTTCGCGCGTTGTGCGAGATTGAAAAAGTAATTTAAAAACAATTTATATAAAAATAATATTTATAATAAAATATAATAAAAATTAGTATTATTGTGCATCATAATACTAATTTAGCCAAAAATAAATTTTATAGTCGTGCCAAAATTTTCCACTACAATATAAATAACATAGAAAATTCAAAAGTAACCAAAAATGAATAAGTAATTATTTTTTCTAAAAAGTAATTCACCATGTAAGAATTTTTTTTATCTTATTTTTAATCTTTGTTAGTAAGAATGTTGAGTAATTCTCCTTTATGGATATGTTTTTCTACCTTACTAATTACCGTGACAATTTATGATACTCATTGCCATCACACAACAATAACAAAAAAAATCAGAAGTTACCTAAGTTTGTTTTGAATTAGAAGTATGTGTAAAAACATGGAAGATATTTTTTCGACTAATTTGACTCCTTAATTCCATTTTCAATCAACTCCTTAGAATGCAAGGTGAGAGAGTGTCAAACGGAGAGAGGGCAGCGTTGGGAAGCAGAGTTTTTCTTTAGTCAGAGAGAGAGCGAGATAAAGAAAGAGGGTTGGACGTGAAAATGTGAGCTCGTAAATTGATGGGCAGAGAAATCAAAGAAATGAAAAAGAGGACAGAGCAATCGACATGTACATAGGAGTTTAAACAGTTCAAATTTTAGTCATAACATATTTGTATATGTATTATTTTCTTGGATATGAACACAAATGTGGATAGCTTCAGATACATATATAGTTCCGTTTATACGAGTATGACTATGCTTCGGATATTATTGGATACAAATATAAATTAATTTACGATATTTAACCGGACACGTATCCATATTATTTTTTTATACAGTTAACTATTTGTGATGACAAAGTTAATAAATTATAATAACTTTTAAGAAAAATTTCAAAAAAAGAACAACTATAATATATGTATTTGTATCCAAATATGATAAAAATATAAAATATCCATTTCTGCATCTGTGTCAATAACCAATCCGTTTCCGGCATAGATTGGAATATTAGAAAATTGGTACTATTCGAATAATGAATTATCCGATTACGGATATTATCCGTATCTAGGTGCCAAATCGACAACTGAATCCGAATCCGTACCCGACTTAATATATCCAAATCTGTATATATATATGTATATCCAGCTGGATGCAGATAATAATAATAATAATAATAACAATAATAATAAAAAGACCATATTATAGGGCCAGGACTTCTAGCCAATCAAAACCCTCTCCAACAAGTGAACCAAATTATCAACTCAAGTAGTAAACTTGGAAGTACAAGCTCAATCATTGCAGGCTACACATAGGGCCAGAACTTTTATCCAACCGGGAGCCGTTAGCGATAATTCCATGCGGAACAGACAACATAAGTTACAGATGCCATGGGACACGAGATACAAGAGTTATGTAGGAATGCCAGTTTTTTACAAGTTAAAATTTCGGTTGGATTGATGTCGATGGTCAATTGATCACCGCTCTAGCTAAGCGGTGGAGAGAAGAAACACATTCATTTCACATGCCGCAAGGAAAAATGATGATTACTCTGGAAGATGTTTCCTGCCTCTTAGGGTTGCCGATAGATGGAAATGCCTTGTGCGTGCCAACCGGATTAATTAATTGGGAGGCTAAAATCGTGCAACTCCTTGGGAAAGCTCCCCCCTCTACGGCATTTAAAAATAAGAGCAAAATATTGATAAAATACAAATGGTTACTTATAATTGTGCTGCTTTTGAGCCCAATCAGGTGAACTGAAGAACTTATGAGCAGTACCGATCTATACTCCCGGAGATTTGTCAAGCGGAAATGCATTTGACATATGTCCCATTGTCATTGATTTTTTTATGGATTGTTGAGATGTATAACTGGGATCAGGTGATGCGATAGTTTGGATACTTGCAGATGGTCCCCCCACCAGAATGCAACACAGACCGAGATCTGCACAAAATTCTTCATGGACGTGAAAATGATTGGCCTGTGATACACGAGAGTTATCTCTGGGATTGGAATCGTAGATGAAAGACATGGACAGAGATGTAGTTTAGAGTGTATGATGATCACATGCATGACGCCTATATGCGATGGAACTCACAGGCCACCTTATAGGTTTTGCGGACGGACATCATGCATGTTGACTGGAATACAAAATACTGGCCTATAGCACCAGCAAGACGGAAGCGGTTTTGAAATTATTAAATATCCGAATTGACACAAATATATATTTTGAATTTTCTAATTTAAAATTGATCTTTTTTTGTAGGGAGCGAAAATTTTGAAAATGGCTAAATATGCGGCCAGATTGATTAAAAAAGCAGTAAGGGGCGATTACTGAAATGTTAAAAGTCTGGATCAAAAGATCATGATTGGGTGCATGGATAGCTTGAACGATCTCGTTGAATTTCCTGGTTCAGATGCAGCGATGGTAGGCCCCCAAAACACGGATGTTTGGGTTTCGTTTGGGGTTTGTGTTGAGGTATTTATGTTAAGGTAGGGTTATACGCTTTCATAACTTCATTTATGTTTAACTTTGATTTGTTATATTTTGGATTGGACGATCTTATTTCTATCTTTAGTAGCAATACAAAACTCAAAACACAATAGAAAATACTAAACGACATTTTTTTTTCCTGATGAAGAACTACAAACGATCGCTTGATAATTATTCTCTTTTAGATGGGTTCATATGCCTATCTAAATTTATATATAAATCCTGCTAGACGCGGAATATGAACCCCTCACCTATGAATAGATAGAATTAATATCATGACTACTAGGCTAATCTAGTGGTGGTGAAAATACTAAACTAAACTACATTACAAACTGCTACATCCATTACAAACTATTACACTAGTACAAATAATATATATTACAAACTATTAAACTACTACATCCATTAAAATCTAATACACTAATACAAATAACATTGTTGCTCCACCAGTTGAATTATTCAAGTTCTTACTGTTGTTGGAGCCGTCCGACATCTTCCTGAATTAGATTAAGACTCTCACTCTTAGAATATACTACTTTGATTTTTATTTTATTTTATTTATTTATTTATATTCGATAAAATTAAACTACGCCCATCCCACTCTCACTCACGCGCGTTTATTATAATTTGGTTTGAGTTTTTGTGGACCATTTTGCTTTGATACCATTAAAGTTGTTACACCGCTGACCCCAAATAAAGGACTGAAATGTAACAACCGTCAAAAGACATTTAAACAAGAATCCACATAATTCAGAATAATCTCCAAATTAAATTTATTAAACTAACAACAAAATAAGTTTGAGACTATAAAGTTCTCATTGTTATGAATATAATTAATGTGGATGTCCATTACTTGGCCCCTAAGCAAAGATAAATTAGGAAATGCTTATAAGAATGGAAGGAGTCATGGCAGGATATTTATTACTGTATATTCTATTGTATTTAGGTTAGATTATTTCCTTTATTGTAATTCTAAATCAGGCAAGAGATTTCTTGGCCAGCACTCACCTCTACTATATAAAGAGGCCAGTGACTATTGTATTCTTAATCCATAATTCAATACATAATTCTCTCCTTCCAATTCTCTCTTTTATTATTCTTTTGTTCTTTATTTTATAATACGTTATCAGCACGACTCTACAATAAGCATTTGAAGTTCTAAATAACATAACTGAAACTCTGCTTCAGAAGGTACAATTTCAAATTATTAATATTTCATTATATTATTTATTTTGGATTTCTTTTATTCGATTTTTTTTTTCTTTTCTTGAAATTCGTTATTTTACGAGCTTCTTTTAAGAACATATCTCTGCACCAGAAGTTGCAGATTCTCTTTATAGATCAATGCACCAGAAGTTGCTTATTTAATTATTTTTATTTTGCAACCAGAAGTTGCGTGTTTATTTTTATTCACGCACCAGAAGTTGCTCGTTTAAATTATTTTGTATGCAACAAGAGTTTCTTGTTTAATTATTTTTGCAACCAGAAGTTGCATGTTTATTTTTATTTATGTACCAGAAGTTGCTTATTTAATTTTATTTACGCAACCAGAAGTTGCATGTTTATTTTTATTTATGCACCAGAAGTTGTAAGTATATTTATGCACCAGAAGTTACAAATATATTTATCTTTATTCTATGTACATTTACTTTTATCCACATTTACTTTTATCCACATTTACTTTTATGCACATTTATTTTTATGCAAATTTATTTTTATTTATGCACTTGTAGTTGCAATAATTTTTTTCTTTGCACAGAAGCTGCAAAATTTATTTTATGCACCAGAAGTTGCAAAATATAGCACCAGTAGTTGCAAGAATATAAATCAGAAATATTGTCTAAATCTTGAAGATCAACTCTCAAATAATAATTCGAGAAAAGATGAAGAATATATATATTAAATAAAGATATTCCTTACCTTTTATCTTGCTCTTGAAGCAGCAACAAGATGAAGAGAGTTGTAAGATATATTGAAAACCAATATCATATCTTATTGTGAATAAGCAAACTAATGAGTTGTAAAACAAGAAATTATGAAACTTGATTAAAAATTGCATTCAATTCCCAGAAGTGAATGTTGCAAAATAATGACATAAATGAGACCAATGCCAGAAGTCATTACAAGAAAATCACATAAGACAATGAGAAGATACAACAAGATATCATTTGTAACTGATTCCAAAATATGTATTTTTGATGTTGTATAAAAGAGCATTGGTTAAGTACCTGTTGTACACCAAATTTTTTTTTTTTTTGTCAATTCTATAAAGACATGTCCAGTAGACATTGAACAACTAAAATAATACTTAGAAATTGAAAGTCAAGTGTTAATACAATATCACGTATTATAAATATAATTCAAGACTCCAGAAGAGTTATTATTTTATTCCCTGAATAAACAAAATATATAACAGAAAATACTTTAAAATTGTGAATTACTATCATTGTTCCTTGTATATAAGCAAAAAATAATTAATTTTCCTTAAAATGAAAAATTATGAATTTCGTACAATTGATTCCGCATCATTCCCAGAAGTGAATACCACATATACAAGTCATGATTATGAATGTGGATGCTAATGTGAAAGAGATCAAGGTCGAAACTATACTTGTGACTGTGATGATAATATTAAGAAGAACGTAGTAATAAAGGACATTTGATATGTCTCTATGTATGTCCTAGAATCTTGTGGAACTTTATTAAGCCATCTTAAAGACAAAGAGAAAATAATAATGTCAATTTGTTTATGACGATCATGAAAATGTTGATAACCGATAATGATATCATCCGCTGGATCTAAAGCACATTAACAACAACGAGGTAGAAAAAGAACTGAGTAAGAAAATTTTCTTTTATTCTATTTTATATTCTTATTATTATTATTATTGTTGTTATTATCATTATCATTATTTTTCTTTTCTTGATAGTACTAATATGAATCAAAGTATGAATGGGCACAATAAGAGTTATAAATATGTGTGCCTCATTGTAGTGGACAATATTTCTGCATTTTAAGAAGCATTTTGAGAAATGTTCATGAAAGAAATCTATATTAGAACAATATACAGCTTTTCTATTGATTTGTATTATGAAGGACTAATACAATTAAGTCATATTTATTAGTAAACCAGAAGTTTATTGACTTCAAACTTATTTATACTTTTGCATAATAGATTTGATCCAATTTGAAAAGGTTTTTATAATTTTGACATGAACTTGAAGTTCACTAATTAGAAAAGCAACTTTATCATTAATATATGTGGGCCTATTTCCTTGAGCGTATTCATCGAAATATATGTGGGCCTATTACTCTTTAAGTTGGACCATCTAGATATTTCATGGTATAAATAGATGCATCTGCTAGATGGTCACATATATGTTTATTATTATCTCGAAATATTATATTTGCGAGATTGGTTGCTCAAATATTCCAATTAAGATCATAATTTATGAATTGTATAATTACGACAACTCGTTTTGATGATGATCAGTGAGTCACATCCAAAGTACTTGACGAGTATTGTACGTTGATTGAGATTATAGTTGAGCATTGGCCCACACACGCACTTAGAATGATGTGATTATAATTAATCGTTGGCCCCTAATAATAAAATGAAAGCTCGTCTTTTGATTGAGGCCATAAAATGATATATGTTGCGGCACAAATTATAGTAAAGCCAACATTTTATAATAAGTACTCCCCATAATAATTTGTGACCAGCCTGCAGCCGAGTAAATACTATTTAAAATCTTTTGGATGTGTAATATTTGTTCCGGTAGCTCCACCGCAACGCACAAAAATGGGTCACAAATAAAAGTCGGGCATATATGTTAAGTTAAATTGCCCTGCATAATTTGATATCTTGAACTTCATTACACAAAATTATTCACTACATCTTAATTCGGATGGATATCCCTGGAGGATCATCCAAAAACACACCTGAAATGTGTTAAATGTTTGTAGACAAAATTCCAGAAGAAAGAATTAAATGAATACCAAAGTGATTGTTGTGAAACAAATCAAATATTAATTAATATGTTCAAGATATAATAGACAATGAAAGTCCTGAAGAACTTGATTAATAATTAATGATAACATTAGGGGGGGAGAAACAAGAGCTGGAAAACATAAGTTATAATTTATATGAAATGCATCATTAATATCTTTCACTTAGATCCTCTAACAAGTTAATATGTACTAGAAGTTCATAAATTTATTAATGTGAAACAATATGCAATTATATTATTTATATTGATGCAAAAATGATATTCCAGCATTTAGTGCTGATTGAGATACCCTTGGATAATTTTATGTTTGAGATATGCCAGGAGCATGGTCGACCAATCGGTTCCAATGATAAAGATCCAAGGTAGAAGAAAAGAGCATGATAAGAAAGTTGGCTTGAAGTTATCAATACTTCAAAAGAAATAAATTCTTCTGAAAAGAATATTGATGATAAAAGAGTAGAAGACAATGACGAGCAAATTACCCAGAAGAGGTTCAGGTACCTAATAATATTGAAAATATTGAAAATGATGAGATCTCAATAAATTATGTCTCTACTAGAATAAATATGGAACCGAAATAAAATTGTGATTAATCAAAATTTAGTTATGCAATTGTACTTGATTTATAAATGAAAATGAGGATCTAGAATTAAAATTATTTGTATAATGTCGACGGATAAAGTATTGGCCAAATCGAAAGATGTGATTAAAGCATCATTATTTTCACTAGTGAAATATAAAATTGTGGATTTGTACTCCAAACACCTGGCGTTGTATAACGGTAACTTATAAGCGAGTATAACTTATAAGAAGGTGTTTTAAGAATATGTAATGAGAAAATTAAATTGTGATATGCAATTATATTTCTAATTTTGTTGTCCCTGATGGACTTATTAACGTAGTAGCAAATTATTCATATCTCATTTGATTGCAATATATTAATGAAAAACCCTGAAGGATTTAGAATGCCTGAAGCATTTCAAACTCTCGAGAGATTTAATCTATTAAATTACAAAGATCTTTGTACTAATTAATGCAATATTGAGATATGTGATAAAATTGCTATAACAAATGTTTGTTGAATGAATGTTATGTAATTGATCAAAATTACGTTTAGAAAACTATATGTTTACCTTTTGAATGTTGATATATATATTGATGATTTAAAATCGTATGGTACTCTCGAAGAGCTCCAAAAGCTACCACATTATTCAAAAGAATATAAGATTAAATTCTTTCAAGCATAAAATATTATCTTGAATTATAAATTGAATATTTCCCTGAAGGAGTCATTATTTCATAATCCATCTATTATAATGATATAATGTGGAGAAATCGCATCCATTAAGATCATCAAGATAACTTGTTTGATGTATTAACAATTAAAATAAATGATGGTGAGTTATTTTCATGCATGCATGAGCATGATGATTGTGAAATGAATATCTAACGAAGCTCCTCAAATAATGATCCAGCAGATATCTTCTTAAGCATATATTACAGAGATTGAACTTTGTCATCTCACATATAGTTGCATATATGAGGGGGAGAAATAATACGCACTGCACTCTTTTTCCCTTGTCTATGGTTTTTGTCCCAATGGGTTTTCCTAGCAAGGTTTTTAATGAGGCAGCTTTTGTGCGTAATATATAGAATGATAATGCATTCTTTTTCCTTCATTAGGATTTTTGCCCATAGGGTTTTACCTAGTAAGGTTTTCACGAGGCATATTTAATATATGAAATAATGAGAAATAATGATAATACGCGATGCACTCTTTTTTCCTTAACCAAGGTTTTGTCCTACTAGGTTTTCCTTATAAGGTTTTTAATGAGGCAACTTCTAATGCGTATGAAAGATAAAATATGGACATCCAAGGGGGAGTGTTATGAATATAATTAATGTGGATGTCCATTACTTGGCCCCTAAGCAAAGATAAATTAGGAAATGCTTATAAGAATGGAAGGAGTCATGGCAGGATATTTATTACTGTATATTCTATTGTATTTAGGTTAGATTATTTCCTTTATTGTAATTCTAAATCAGGCAAGAGATTTCTTGGCCAGCACTCACCCTCTACTATATAAAGAGGCCAGTGACTATTGTATTCTTAATCCATAATTCAATACATAATTCTCTCCTTCCAATTCTCTCTTTTATTATTCTTTTGTTCTTTATTTTATAATACTCATTTATTTAATACTAATTATTAAACTCAATTTTATTAAATAGAGATGTCACTCCACCCGCAATCCAAAGCTAATGATCCAAACTTGGGCACAAAATAAATATAAGGATGAGTACTGACTCAGTAAGATATGAAAAGAGGCACAACCGCATATACCAAAAATATAATATATTAAGTTTGATATAAAATAGGATAGCGAATATAAAATCAAGTAACAAGAGGCCATAAGTATAATTGAGTATAATAATTATATAATAATTATGAAAATACTTTTATTTCGGGATATTATCTTATTTCACTTTCAACTTCCACACACACAAAACACACACTAGATCATGCTCTGTGGCATCGAGTACGCGCACAAATACAAGTCTTTCCGAGCTCGTTATTGGGTGATCGGCGGCCCTACCTTCCACCTACTAAGTATGGCCTCTTACCTAAATCAGCGGTCCTGGCTTCCACTTACCAAGTACGGCTGTATTTTCCTACTTATCACTTTTCACACATCTCACTATATCCCGTATCTTACTCAAAAATATCTTTAAATATTATCTTTAAATCCTCATATTACTAAAATATTAATTCGAGCCATATATGCTCTATCTCATAAATAAAAGTTATATATTCAATATTTAGTATTATTATAGATAACTATGATATGTATACTATTTATACGGAAGAAGAAATATAGCCAAAAGAGAAAGCATATGCGAGCAAACCTTACCGGAATAAATGCAACAACTAGTCACTCTCACGCGAAATCTCCGTGTTCCACAAACTTTTGAGCTTCCTTTGGAACTTTTTCAACTTCTTGGTCTTCTTCTAGTATGAAATCCTCCTCATGCGAATCTAATTATTTAATTAATACTAATTACTAGTCTATCTTGAATTTCATACCGACATGGTCACTTAATCTGATTATTTACGAAAAATATTTTCTGGACCTTAAATGCAGAAAGTAATATTGCCAATGAGTTCAGAATGACCAAAAATGTATAAATGGATTATTTATTTACGAAATTTGAAGTTATGGTTAAAAAGATATGATTAGAACAAATTTCCTTGATAAGTCGTTAATATATTCTCTAAGTTTTTAAATTTCAGATTCCCCAATCAGCCAAAAATCCAGAACCCAGTTCCAGTTTAGAAAATATCCGAATTCTATACTAAAATCCAGTATCTTATTTCTCAGTTTAAAATATTCCTATTTTATTATTATTATTATTTGAAATCGTTGATATATTCTCAAATTAAATAGAATTTACATATAACAATAATAACATGTGTCATAACCAGAAATTTTATGAAACTAATTAATCATAATATGTATTATAAGAAAATAAATAAAAGTAATGTTGTGATATCATATTCAATAATTATTTTATTAGATGAAATATAAAATTTATTTAGTCATATCATATACCAACAATTATCATTATTTAGAATATAGTGATATACCTAGTTATTCTACCAAAAATATTACATCCATAACAACAAAATATTTGTAGGTTTAATTTCATGAATACATGCAACATGACCTAATTATGTAAATACTACTAACTACTAATTAATCAAATCTAAAAAAAAAAAAAAGATAAGACTCACAGAAGATGATTGTAGAGAGAAATTAGGAAGAGCTCTAAACTGACTAGACTCGGATCTATGAACCACTTCACAACTCCATTAATTTGGTCCACAAAACCGTGCTCAAACACCAAGAGGAGAAAGTGATGATTGTAGGCTGCATAGACAAGGTTTGTGTGAGCCGAATAACGTCTTTAGACACGGTCCATCGATTCCAAGTGTAAGGATATTCACCACTTTAAAGGACGAGCTTTTGTTTCTTTTTGTATTTGTCATGCACGGGGAAGAGAGAAAGAAAGGGGAGAGGAGAGGAGAGAGAGAATAATAGGACATAAATTTGTCTCTATGAGCAAGATTTAAAATGAGAAGGGAATGAAATAGCTGCCATGATAATTCTCGTTAATGATCAACTAACTCAGGAAATGAAACCTCAGATCAACTCAAATTAACGCCTTTAATTTCATATCAATTCAGATCCGAAAATTTAGGGTCCATTAACAGCAACATTTTAAACGGACTGAAAAAGAAACGAACAACTAATTCTGGCATTTTTGCATTTTAGTCCCTCAATGTTAAAATATTCATAACTTTCAGAATACACCTCATATTTTGATGATTCAAATTTCTAAATTCTTTAGTTAATGCAAATGATTTATTGAGATACACTTTATTATTCCCCAACATACAAATTATTTCTGAAATTATGAAAATACCCCTACTACATAATAATAAAAATAAAATAAAATTTCTTTATTACAACAACAACAACAACAACAACAACAACAACAACAGTAGTAATAATAATAATAATAATAATAATAATAATAATAATAATAATAATAATAATAATAATAATAATAATTAACCCCAACCTCTTATTTTTCATCTACTTTTGAGCCCTCTCAAAGCACCATATCACTTTATCTCTACCGTTCGATCAAAATTTTTGTCAAATCTTAACTTTTCATTTTATCAAATTTATTCATATTTTATGGCAACAAGTGTATAGTTATTAAAACACAATCATATGATTTGCTAAATTGATGTTTCGTGTTCCATCTCCGATATAGTGAGAATTTTCATCTCCGATTTAGTGAGAACTAATGAATTTGTTTCTGGCCATCAGATCTTAATCATATGATTTCAATGAATCATAATTCAAAGTTATGTTCAATTATTAATACCAATAGCTAATGAAGAGTTCACTCATTAAAATAAAAATAATTATTTTCTTTTCTTCTTGAAAAAATTAGAATTCTTAATACATATTTTATTTCTCATGTTAAAATTATCAGATATAAATTTGTTGAAATTTTCTCCTTATTTTGAGTTTTATATTGTTGTGGTTTCATTTTTTTTCTTATTAAAATATATGAATATAAACTATATAAGAAAACATGTACAAAAATGATACGCTCATTAGCTCATACCTTATTTTTTAACTTTCTTTGAGTATTCTCAAGAGACTTATTCTCAATTTTATCGAGGCTGTTGGATCAATTTTTTTTTTCCAAATCTTAGATTTTTCATTTAAATTATTACCACAATATCACATGATTAGTTAGATTAATGTTTCGTGTTATATCTCCAATTACGTGAGAACTATCATTAGAGGTGGCAAATAGGCTGATTGTGGTGGTGTTATGCCCTAGGCCAAAGTGTTTGTGACCTAGATGATGGATTGTAATAACAAACATAATATTTATTCTAAGATATTTCATATAATATGTGCGTATAGGTTATTTTAATATAATTAAAATAGACCATGAATATGCAATTCAACTTTATGTTATCAAAGTGCGTGACTTTGATAGTAAAACTATAAAGTGTTATGAATGCTATTCTAAATCGTCCCTGGTCATTTATAGGATATTTGTGGAGACAAATATACTTGCAGATACATATAAATATATATTTATATATACAAGCTATAAATGTACACCAGTATATTAGTTGACTGATAATTATGTTTTACTGATCATGGATAAATAGTTATCAAGTCGTTAACATAGGTATATGTTAGAGACCATATACTGGACTGACCCGCTATAAGAATGCTACATGTTTTACGTCATTAGCGATTCTTGTAACATAAAGTATTTATAGTCCTTTGACCTGAGATTGTCTCGGTTCCCAACATGAGTAATTTTATACTTTAATATAATCTAACACTGCCTTTAATCGGGTGGTCATAACGGTTATGATTAGGTATACAATGAATCATGTAGAGGGATGAGTGCAATCAAGACGGGATTTGTTCCTCTCATAAATGAGAGAGATATCTTTAGGCCTCTTGATGAATTGAACTGAAGAAATGTATGGCCATACTCAAATGAATTAATAAGAGTTATTAATGTCATTTGTTCTTATTCAGTTTAATTCGGGATCAAGAAATATTAATCGATTAATATAAGGATGGCGTCTTACATGCCTTATGATCGATATAGATATCGCGTGACAAAGGGACTAAATACGTGATTGTTGATTAGGTAAATCAGATCACTAATATTCACTTAAATTGGGTAGTCATGATGGCTTGCTAGAGTCCGCTCATGATTTATAGACTGTCAAGTTTATTGCCAACATTAAGTGAACCTACAGGGTCACACACAAAGAACAAACTGAAACGGGCGCAGAAAATCCTAGCGTATATGATGAGTTGCATAGGAATGTCACAAAAGATATTGTCATCTTATGTGATAAGATGTGATATATATGTATATAAAGACTATGAGCACACAAGATCATGTAATCTAGAAGAGTCTGGATGATGATATGTGGATAATGATGAGTGATGTCATACACATCTTTTAGTGTGAATAGACATGACTCTTCATCTCTATATAAGGACATAGAGGGCTCTAAATTCATTGAACCAAAAATGATTCTCTCTCTCATTATTTCTCATTCTCTTTTGTGAGACAAAAAGAGAGAAAATATCCTGTCTCATTTGTGTGACAAAATTACTAAAGGGTGCTTTCCTTTTATATGAAAAATGAAAGGGTGTAATTATATGAGAGAATTATACATCTTTTGTGAGACAAAATAAGAAGAAGAAAATGAGTTTTCTTGTGCAAGAGAAGAACAAGCTACTAGCATATATATTGTTCTTCTTCCCGTTTTAAGAAGTTTGTTCGTGTGGACACCGGCAGAGGCGTTCGTACTTTCGGCGCTTGTAATCTATTCGGCCTAAGAAGATGAGAACGGGTTGTTGAGAGTTTTGGTGGAGACCGATTGTGTGTACGGTAGTTGACTTCCGCACGATCTGACCTAGACGGCCTAGACGGATGGAAAATCGGTTAGGACTTTAACCGGTTTAGAGGCGCTTGGACAACACGCATGGTTTGAGCGTCACGGATTAAGCGTAATCCGAAAGGTATCTTTAAGATTTATTTCTTTGATTTAACCGATACGCAGGGATTCTCGGGATGGGTTTTGGATGAATAATTTTGTTTTCCGCTGCGTTATGCACGTCCGAGATCCAACAGATTGGGTCGGGTTCGGGTTGGGTCGTTCGTGTTACGGGTCGTTCGGGTCTCGGGTCGTTCGGATTTCGGGTCATTCGGCTCTCGGGTCATTCTGATTTCGGGTCGTTCGGGTCTCGGATCATTCATGTCTCGGGTTATTCGGGTTTCGGATCATTCGAATCTCGGGCATTTCGGGCCTCGGGTCAGGCGAGTTCGGGTTACGGGTCAATCAGGTTACGGATAATTCGGGTCTAAGTTTCGGGTAATTCGGGTCTGTAATCAATTTATTTGGTTACGGGTCATTCAGTTCTAAGTTTTGAATATTTAGGATTAGTGTTTCTGATTGTTCTTGTTTGTATTACGAATCATTGAAGTGTTTTAGTTCAATAAAATCATTATTACAGGTCAATTGGTTCCTTATATCTGGTTAGTAAAATTTGGGTTTTTACTTTTGTATCATTTTGGATTGTATGTCCTGCTAATTAGTCATCATTAGCTTTGACATTATCAAGTGTGGATTTATAAATAATTGTTAAAGTATATTTAAGTCTTAGAAAATCATATTATACATGAGTATTAATAAATAATATTTTACTCTCTAATAATGGCATTATAAAGAACGTAATAAAAGATTACAAAATAATACATAATATTAGTATATAATAGTGAAGTCAACATTTACATGATCATTCATTTAGTACATTCAATTCAGATCATTCCTGTTCAGATAATCGGGCGGGTCATTCAGGTTCAGTTTACGAATCATCTAGGTTTGGGTCATTAGGGTCTCGGGTCATTCGGCTTTCAGGTTATTCGGGTCTCGGGTATTTCGGGTTTCGGGTTGTACGGATTTCGGGTCAATCTGGTTTCGAGTCATCTGGGCTCGGGTTGGATCGGGTTTCGGATCGTTGACTTGTTAACACATTCGGGTTGGGTCGGGTTTGGGTTTGGGTTCGGATTGGGGCTGGACAGGCGGGTTTTAGGACCGGGTCAGATTTTGTCATCTCTATCATATCAATAAAATTTCAGAGTACTAAGAACTATATTGTATTACTAAATGTATTACGGATTTAAAAAAAATGCTCAATTTAAAGATAATTTGTATCATTTTTTCAACAAAACATTTGATCGAACGATCAGATAAAAGTGAACATGTGGCCTTTTGAGAATGATCAAAAGTAGGTGAAAAATAAGGGGTTGGGATTAATTTACATATTTTAGCAAAAAAAAAAAAAATTAGAACCATAACAATATGGAATTCAAAATAAAGGGAAAATTCCAACAAATTTATATTTGACGATTTTAACATGAGAAATAAAATATTTCATCAAGAATTATTATTTTTTAAAGAAGAAAGTTCTTATGTATAGTATACACATTTTTTCATATATATAACATCATATTTTGTTTTACAAATCATGTTAAAAATAATTATTATTTTTATCTTTTTTAAAGTTAATCATCTATAATTATTTTATGTGATTTCAACAAAAATCTATGAAATAAATTATCTTGCCTGATTAATACTTGATTTTTTTTTTAATATAATATGTCAAAAGATAATGGCATAAAAAATCAAAGAAAATAAAACAAAGATGACATTTTAATATTAGAAATCTTAATGCAAACATAAATTGAGATTATAAATTATTATCCAAATTATTTAGTTGGTTACTATTTTTTATTTTTATGAATTTATTATTTATTTTATTTTATTTCTTATTCATCCTTACAAAATTAGATGTGATATAGAGAATATTTTTGAATGTATAATAAATGAATAAAATATCTTATGATGTAATTCAAAATAATTTTGAACATAAACGACTTACTTAACATAATTATTATATAGTGTTTATGTACTACGAATTTATTTCAAACTTTGATTTTGAATTTTCATAATTGCAATTTATACATAGATTGAAATGAATAATAAAATTTAAATATGCGCAGGGAAGCGCTAGTATTATCTTAGTATGTATTATATAAGAGAATATTTAAAAAAATGATACGCTCATTAACTCGTACTTTATTTTTCATATCTTTTTTAGCATTCTCAAGAGGACAATCATTAATTTTCTCTCGGCATCAAAAGATTTTTCAAACCTTAGCTTTTCATTTAAATCATTACCATGAAATCACATGATAATTTAAATTAATGTATCGTGTTATATCTCCAATTACGTGAGAACTATCATATAAAAAAAAATTCAGAGTATTGAGAATTATATTATATTACTTAATACATTATAGGTTTTAAAAAAAAAACATATGTGATCAGTTATACATAATCCATATCATTTTAAGAACTAAATAAAAAAAAAAAAAATAGTGGTGATAATTTTTTGAAGAAAATGAGTCTTGCTACATTTTTCTACGTATAATATACATATTTTTTCCATATATATAAAACAATATTTTTTTAAATATCGTGTCAAATATAATTATTTTTGTTATTTTTTTTAAATTTAATCATCTATAATTAAATGATATTTAGTTTCAACTAAAATCTACGAAATAAATTATCTTACATTTTTATTTTTTCTAATCTCCT